>CM065730.1:70910455-70920455 GCA_033310375.1 Conus canariensis
CTGAATTGGACATCTGAAACGATAGAATTCAAGTTTAGATGTCTGGAACAAAGCTCCATTTTTAATACGCTGAATTGGACATCTGAAACGATAGAATTCAAGTTTACATGTCTGGAACAAAGCTCCATTTTTAATACGCTGAATTGGACATCTGAAACGATAGAATTCAAGTTTACATGTCTGGAACAAAGCTCCATTTTTAATACGCTGAATTGGACATCTGAAACGATAGAATTCAAGTTTACATGTCTGGAACAAAGCTCCATTTTTAATACGCTGAATTGGACATCTGAAACGATAGAATTCAAGTTTAGATGTCTGGAACAAAGCTCCATTTTTAATACGCTGAATTGGACATCTGAAACGATAGAATTCAAGTTTAGATGTCTGGAACAAAGCTCCATTTTTAATACGCTGAATTGGACATCTGAAACGATAGAATTCAAGTTTAGATGTCTGGAACAAAGCTCCATTTTTAATACGCTGAATTGGACATCTGAAACGATAGAATTCAAGTTTAGATGTCTGGAACAAAGCTCCATTTTTAATACGCTGAATTGGACATCTGAAACGATAGAATTCAAGTTTAGATGTCTGGAACAAAGCTCCATTTTTAATACGCTGAATTGGACATCTGAAACGATAGAATTCAAGTTTAGATGTCTGGAACAAAGCTCCATTTTTAATACGCTGAATTGGACATCTGAAACGATAGAATTCAAGTTTAGATGTCTGGAACAAAGCTCCATTTTTAATACGCTGAATTGGACATCTGAAACGATAGAATTCAAGTTTAGATGTCTGGAACAAAGCTCCATTTTTAATACGCTGAATTGGACATCTGAAACGATAGAATTCAAGTTTAGATGTCTGGAACAAAGCTCCATTTTTAATACGCTGAATTGGACATCTGAAACGATAGAATTCAAGTTTAGATGTCTGGAACAAAGCTCCATTTTTAATACGCTGAATTGGACATCTGAAACGATAGAATTCAAGTTTACATGTCTGGAACAAAGCTCCATTTTTAATACGCTGAATTGGACATCTGAAACGATAGAATTCAAGTTTAGATGTCTGGAACAAAGCTCCATTTTTAATACGCTGAATTGGACATCTGAAACGATAGAATTCAAGTTTAGATGTCTGGAACAAAGCTCCATTTTTAATACGCTGAATTGGACATCTGAAACGATAGAATTCAAGTTTAGATGTCTGGAACAAAGCTCCATTTTTAATACGCTGAATTGGACATCTGAAACGATAGAATTCAAGTTTAGATGTCTGGAACAAAGCTCCATTTTTAATACGCTGAATTGGACATCTGAAACGATAGAATTCAAGTTTACATGTCTGGAACAAAGCTCCATTTTTAATACGCTGAATTGGACATCTGAAACGATAGAATTCAAGTTTAGATGTCTGGAACAAAGCTCCATTTTTAATACGCTGAATTGGACATCTGAAACGATAGAATTCAAGTTTAGATGTCTGGAACAAAGCTCCATTTTTAATACGCTGAATTGGACATCTGAAACGATAGAATTCAAGTTTACATGTCTGGAACAAAGCTCCATTTTTAATACGCTGAATTGGACATCTGAAACGATAGAATTCAAGTTTAGATGTCTGGAACAAAGCTCCATTTTTAATACGCTGAATTGGACATCTGAAACGATAGAATTCAAGTTTAGATGTCTGGAACAAAGCTCCATTTTTAATACGCTGAATTGGACATCTGAAACGATAGAATTCAAGTTTAGATGTCTGGAACAAAGCTCCATTTTTAATACGCTGAATTGGACATCTGAAACGATAGAATTCAAGTTTAGATGTCTGGAACAAAGCTCCATTTTTAATACGCTGAATTGGACATCTGAAACGATAGAATTCAAGTTTAGATGTCTGGAACAAAGCTCCATTTTTAATACGCTGAATTGGACATCTGAAACGATAGAATTCAAGTTTAGATGTCTGGAACAAAGCTCCTATGAAATACCTTTTTACACGCCGATACCTTTTTACACAAGGAAAACTCAACCTTGTGAAATTGAATTCTCAACAACACCCCTCGCCCCTCCCCCCACCCCCACCCCCCTTTTCTGCTTTTCCCCTTTCATCTCTGACATCAGTACTCTGTTCCTCCACCCCCTCCGTTACATTCATCCCCACTCCTCACCCCACCCCCCCCTTCCTTCAACTCAACTCCATCTGCTCCTCTCTCACTCTCTCATTCCTTTTTTTCTCTCACTCTCTCATTCTTTCTTCTCTCTCTCTCTCATTTTCTCTCTCTCTCTCTCTCTCTCTCTCTCTCTCTCTCTCTCACTCCCTCTACCTCTGTGTGCATTCTTGAATGTGCTAATTCTTCTTGCATACTTCCCTTGTCTCCCTCTGCCCCCTCCCTCTTTCCATATGTACCGCCTCCCCCAAAGTCCCCCCACCCTATCCCACCACCCCACCTTCACCCCCACCCGTTTTCGCTGTCCCCTTGTTACCTGTACTCCCATCTCAACCCTGCTCTCTCCCCATGTCCTCCATCATTCTGCCATCCTTAACTCTCTCTCTCTCTCTCTCTCTCTCTCTCTCTCTCTCTCTCTCTATATATATATATATATATATGTATATAATACACTTTTATTGGACAAGTCTGTTCCAATCAGATAGTCATTTTGATCTCCAGCACCGACTTTTGAAAAAAAATTAAGTTCTTGTTCATAACATTGAAATTGTGAGAAATCCGTGCTACTTGAAAATTAATCATTTTTCCTGTAATCAGACGTGCATACTGTGTCATTAATCTCTCTCTCTCTCTCTCTCTCTCTCTCTCTCTCTCTCTCTCTCTCTCTCTCTCTCTCTCTCTTCTCCTTGCTTTCCTGTGCGTCCATGAAGAGTGTACTCTTTACGTTACGATCTATGTAACTGAACCTTTGCTGTGTGCAGATTGATCATAAGACACAAAAATGATGGTCCAACCGACAGCGGCATTAACCCTGCTGACCATAATGAGGGCCTCTATTGCTCAGTCACCTTCAGCTGAAGTAGTTCACACGACACTGGGGCCCATTCAGGGGTTAAGGAAAACTGTGCAAGGGAAAGAGGTGGACGTGTATTACGGCATCCCCTTTGCCAGGCCCCCACTGGGAGACCTTCGCTTCGAGCGGCCAGAGCCTGCAGAGCCTTGGACTGAGGTGCGGGCCACAGTCACCAAGCCCAGCACCTGCTTCCAGTCCATTGACACGGCCTTTCACAGGTTCCCCGGGGTGGAGATGTGGAACCCCAACACCCCCATGAGTGAGGACTGTCTCTATCTCAACGTCTGGGTCCCCAGAGGTTTTGGATCCCAGCCTCCCAACGCCACCATGGTGTGGATCCATGGGGGAGGACTGTATTCAGGGTCCTCTGCTCTGGACGTGTATGACGGGTCCAAGTTGGCCTCCTCACAGAATGTCATCGTGGCGTCCATGAACTACCGTCTGGGTCCTCTGGGCTTTGTCTACACTGGTGCTACGGATGCGCCGGGGAACCAAGGCCTCCTGGACCAGGTGGAAGCCCTGAAGTGGATCTACAACAATGTTGTTAACTTCGGAGGTCACCAAGACACCATCACCATCTTCGGCGAGAGCGCTGGTTCCATGTGTGTGGGGTTTCACCTCTTGTCTCCTCTCTCCAGCAGCTACTTTACACGGGCCATCATGCAGAGTGGGGCTCCCGTCGTGGACGTTATCCTCATGTCAACATCCACAGCCCATGAACGAGCAAAAAGACTGTCCAGCATGTTTGGCTGCCCGCTGACTTCGGATCCACAGATGCTAGAATGTCTGCGAGAGGTCAGTGCGGAGAATATCACCAGTGCTCAGTGGTTCCTGCCGAACGAACTCTTCATGAACTTACCCATGACGGTGGTGGTGGACGGCTATTTCCTCACGGAGGCACCTGGCTCTCTCTTAACCAAAGGGGCAGTGAAGGACACAGAACTCTTGATGGGAACTAACAAAGATGAAGGCATCTACTTCTTGATCTATGCTTTCCCTGATCTGTTCCCATTCAACAACTCCGGCGCCATTTCCGAGGCAGAATTCAAGGTATGTACTGAAATGCGAAAAGTCTATGAAATATTGAAGAAATCTTAACTTTCGTTGATGGTCGCTATGTGCTTCAGGTAGGATGATAGGGGTCACAAACAAAGACATCCCGAAACCAAAAGACTGTCCAGGCAATTTCAACACAAATTAAAAAAAAAAAGTGAAATGATATCAATTTTGCAACAACACTCTAATTCAGACTCAACGTAAATCCCATCAACTGGTCATGAACAATGATAACGAGCTTTAGCTATCAGTCACCACTCTTCTGAATGAAAATAACAATGACAAGTTAGGTAGCGGAACCATTGGACCAGCTACTACTGACTGCAGGTACAGCATGATGTGTGGAGTTCACTGGAGTCTGCAGATTGTTCAGAGGGATGGTCTCCTAATCTGTGCTGAGGGAAATGGATCAATCCGGTGATACTGACAAGCAGTAGACAATTGCTCACAAAGACACCCAGAAGTGACCAATAAGACCCTGAGTGGGCAAATCAAGCCATTTATTCCATCCTGTAAACCCGTGGACCCTGTACGAAATTTTTCACCATACAGTGTGGACGGGTATTGTCACCAATGAAATCTTCCACCATACAGTGTGGACGGGTCTTGTCACAAGTGAACTCTTCCACCATACAGTGTGGACGGGTCTTTGTCACCAGTGAACTCTTCCACCATACAGTGTGGACGGGTCTTGTCACCAGTGAAATCTTCCACCGTACAGTGTGGACGGGTCTTGTCACCAGTGGAATCTTCCACCATACAGTGTGGACGGGTCTTGTCACCAGTGAAATCTTCCACCATACAGTGTGGACGGGTCTTGTCACCAGTGAACTCTTCCACCATACAGTGTGGACGGGTCTTTGTCACAGTGAAATCTTCCACCATACAGTGTGGACGGGTCTTTGTCACAGTGAACTCTTCCACCATACAGTGTGGACGGGTCTTTGTCACAGTGAAATCTTCCACCATACAGTGTGGACGGGTCTTTGTCACCAGTGAACTCTTCCACCATACAGTGTGGACGGGTCTTTGTCACCAGTGAAATCTTCCACCATACAGTGTGGACGGGTCTTGTCACCAGTGAAATCTTCCACCATACAGTGTGGACGGGTCTTTGTCACCAGTGAACTCTTCCACCATACAGTGTGGACTGGTCTTTGTCACCAGTGAACTCTTCCACCATACAGTGTGAACGGGTCTTTGTCACCAGTGAACTCTTCCACCATACAGTGTGGACGGGTCTTGTCACCAGTAAAATGGAAGGCTGGTGGCTCAGAGAAAAGCACAATCTCATTAGCATTGCACCCCCATCACCTTCCTCTGATGACGTCAAGGAGTGGTCTGTCTCAATATATGAAACCACCCTTAACTATGGCACTGTCCTTTCTGTAGTGATCTATCCCTCAACCAACTTTCATCACTCATGGATTACGCTATTGGCAAACATAATGAATGGGACTCATTAGATAATGACTACGTCAGTCCAATGGCGGCTGGTGTAGTGTGTACATTGTCCACCACTCCACACGGGTCTTTTTAGGACACAGTGTCATCCAAAGCTGTCGCTGTCCATCTACTCACATCGACGTTTCAGCCTTTATGTCCTTAACAACATCTGTCCGAACGATGGGCATGGCAATACAACAGAGGTGGACCAGGTCATGTTCATTACCATCAGCAATAACTGAAGGGCAGCACAAACTGCTGGCACTCTCCAGAGGAATCAGCCACCTGGTCTGCTGGTTCAACACGGGCGTGCTGGCTGAGGTCAGTTCTGTCTTCCGGGGTTCATCAGATACTCTAAGATTTCTAGCAACCTCACTGGTTCTCAACCACACCTAGAACTCACACCACAGCTCAGCCACAGTCCCATCAAGCGGTTTTTCCATTTGCTCTTATACCCGAATAAGTGACCAGTGTTCACTGTAAATCTACGTTGCACATGCAGCTTTGATCACCGCATTTTTGGCAACCCTACAGAAACAGACCAGAATCAATATTTTGTAGATTCTTCACTTGCAGCTAAGTGCACGTCTGAAAGCAATGAGTTCATGCTTTTTTCCTTTAATCGTGTAGGACACTGTCTGAGTGAATTCTAGAGCTAAATTTTAGGCACAAGTCTGTCTGCTTTCCATGTATGTATAGGTCAGTTAAAATATGGATGTGAGAGTGAAAGGTAGTTCTTCAGTTCCGGCCATTCATAATAGTTGTATTAATTTTGGAAACTCTCTCTCTCTCTCTCTCTCTCTCTCTCTCTCTCTCTCTCTCTCTCTCTCTCTCTCTCTCTCTCTCTCTCTCTCTCTCTGTCTGAGCTTGTGCCTGCACAACTTTTCAGTATCTTATGGAAGCAACTGCGTCCGTGAACAGGTAGGAACGGAGGAAGCTGGTTGTGAAGTCTTCTATGGCACCCCAACAGTCTTCAAGTCTCCGGAATAGCTGAAGGCAAAGGTGACCACACAAATCTAAAATTTCTTGACCGTGTTTAAAGCAGTCCCCCAGACAATCCCAAACCGGACCGTTTCTGCCCTGCTCCTCCACGTGACGAGTGTCTTGTTGTGTCCAGAAACTCGTGCACGCCCTGATCGTGAATGGAGAGGAGGCTGTGGACAGAGCAGTCATGTACGAATACGTGGACCGAGTGGTGCCGGCCAACAGACAGACCTACCGGGACATTGCCGACGACATCGCCGGAGACCGCCTGTTCATCTGCCCCACGGTGGAGTTCGCCCAGGCCTTCAGCTCCTTGAAAGGTGGGCGCCATGTGTACCTGTACTCCTTTGAGCAGCGGCTGTCCAACAACCCCTGGCCGGAGTGGACCGGGGTGATGCATGGCTATGAGATAGAGGCTGTGTTCGGCCTGCCCCTGCAGCACAGCTACACCCAGCAGGAGCAGGACCTGGCCAGCAGGATGATGGCCTACTGGGCACGCTTCGCTCAGACTGGGTGAGTGGTGTGTGTGTGTGTGTGTGTGTGTGTGTGTGTGTGTGTGTGTGTGTGTGTGTGTGTGTGTGTGTGTGTGTGTGTTCCTTTTCCATTTGCCCTTCCCCTGTCTGAAACAGACGTTTTGGCACCGCCACAATTCCAGCCTGCACTTGTGAAATAGTCTGACTGGAGATTTCATTTGAAGTGGCCATGTGACGGATGTTTTGCCCATGTCACCACTGACACCTGCCCATGTGGAGACATTTCAGACTTAAGTTGTTCTCCTTTGTTTCCCCTGCACCAGCCAGAAGTCTTCTCTGCTGTTTCTGTCATTACTTTTAAGGCTCTGGTGCTCTTCTGACTAGAATTCAGAAGTCTTCTCTGCTGTGTCTGTCATTACGTTTAGGGCTCTGGTGCTCTTCTGACTAGAATTCCAAAGTTGCTTCATGAGATCATCGTCAGCTGTCCCACCCTTGATTACCTGTTGAATTTGATCTCGACTAACTCCATTGCACAAGTGCTGCTATCGTTTGTCACAAGAGGCTACATGAGCTTTCGGATCAGCATGAAGTGCGGACGCCAGACTCTGAATTGAGCGGGGAAGTCACTTTGGTGATTATCTGCAGGGTTTTTTTTTTTTGCCATTTGCTTAGTTTTCTTTCTTGTCTTTGTGTCGGTCAGGGACACATCACACCTTCCACCTCTTTTCAAAGCTCGGGGTCTGTTTCTTCTGTCGCTGTTGGAATAGCTTGCTTGGCCATACTGAATACAACTATTTCACCTACTTTTTCTTCTGCACAGTGTGTGTGTGTGTGTGTGTGTGTGTGTGTGTGTGTGTGTGTGTGTGTGTGTGTGTGTGTGTGTGTGTGCCCTTCATGAGCTGCTCTCATAGTGACCTCAGTTTCCATTGCCTCTCTACGTTTACGGCTTTGGCTGGATTCAGTCAGAGTCCCTGATGCCTCTCTACGTTTACGGCCTTGGCTGGATTCAGTCAGAGTCCCTGATGCCTCTCTACGTTTACGGCCTTGGCTGGATTCAGAGTCCCTGATGCCTCTCTACGTTTACGGCCTTGGTTGGATTCAGTCAGAGTCCCTGATGCCTCTCTACGTTTACGGACCTTGGTTGGATTCAGTCAGAGTCCCTGATACTGACAAATTCATGGGGACTGTAGTCGTATAGACGTGGTGGCGCCCTCTGGAAGGAGAGCTCGCTCGTGTTGGCTCCGCCTTTCAGCAATTATTGTTGTCAGTAGGGGGTTTAGAAGGTGATGTCCTGCGTATCAGAACAGGCGCCACTGAACATCACCGAAGTGACTGAGCAGCAGTGCAGTGTCTCCTCTGGTGGGTTGCCTCTTGACGACTTGACATTGACTGCTCCCTGTGGATTGCCGGTGCTGGGGCTTCAACAGGACTGGCCAGGCTGTGGCTGTGGACGGGAGGTCGGAATGAGCGGCATTGGTGCAATGCCACTGAGATGGCACAGACAATGGGACAGAAAACAACAACAACAACAACAACAACAACAACAGCAGCAGCAGCAACAACAACAACAACAACAACAACAACAACAACAAACATGATGTTGATCTGTTGTTGTGTGCCTGGGCTGTTTTGTGAACTGATTCATCTCACGATTAGGTGCGTTCATAGACAGACCATGCTTTGTCACAAAGCAGCCGTGTTCCTGAACAGGAGATACTCAATACTGGATGGCTTGCCACCATACAGCGAGTTCAGCTGCGGTCGGGAGGCCCGTGGCCACATGGTTAAAGCGTGTTCCTGTGGAGCCGCTGGTCCAGAGGTTGAACCACTCCTGGGGTGGGATTTGTTTTAGGCTTCATAACTCTGTCTGCCTACCCGGCACTAAATGGTACCTGCTTCAGTTCAGGGAACATTACAGACGAAAGCTTCAGTTCAGGGAACATTACAGACGAAAGCTTCAGTTCAGGGAACATTACAGACGAAAGCTTCAGTTCAGGGAACATTACAGACGAAAGCTTCAGTTCAGGGAACATTACAGACGAAAGCTTCAGTTCAGGGAACATTACAGGCGAAAGCTTCAGTTCAGGGAACATTACAGGCGAAAGCTTCAGTTCAGGGAACATTACAGGCGAAAGCTTCAGTTCAGGGAACATTACAGACGAAAGCTTCAGTTCAGGGAACATTACAGACGAAAGCTTCAGTTCAGGGAACATTACAGACGAAAGCTTCAGTTCAGGGAACATTACAGGCGAAAGCTTCAGTTCAGGGAACATTACAGACGAAAGCTTCAGTTCAGGGAACATTACAGACGAAAGCTTCAGTTCAGGGAACATTACAGACGAAAGCTTCAGTTCAGGGAACATTACAGACGAAAGCTTCAGTTCAGGGAACATTACAGACGAAAGCTTCAGTTCAGGGAACATTACAGGCGAAAGAAGAGGGATGGTCTCCGCCTTCCATCGTGTGTGCCCTGGCCACGGCGAACCTCTGACATGGCGTTGCCCTGAAGGCTGTGAGACAACCGGAGGACATGGCGAACCTCTGACATGGCGTTGCTCTGAAGGCTGTGAGACAACCGGAGGACATGGCGAACCTCTGACATGGCGTTGCCCTTAAGGCTGTGAGACAACCGGAGGACATGGCGAACCTCTGACATGGCGTTGCCCTGAAGGCTGTGAGACAACCGGAGGACATGGCGAACCTCTGACATGGCGTTGCCCTGAAGGCTGTGAGACAACCGGAGGACATGGCGAACCTCTGACATGACGTTGCCCTGAAGGCTGTGAGACAACCGGAGGACATGGCGAACCTCTGACATGGCGTTGCCCTGAAGGCTGTGAGACAACCGGAGGAGATGGCGAACCTCTGACATGGCGTTGCCCTTAAGGCTGTGAGACAACCGGAGGACATGGGACATGGCGAACCTCTGACATGGCGTTGCCCTGAAGGCTGTGAGACAACCGGAGGACATGGGACATGGCGAACCTCTGACATGGCACTGCCCTGAAG
>CM065730.1:70925455-70932955 GCA_033310375.1 Conus canariensis
ACATGTCTTAATGAACAAATATATTTTTAATATATACCCAATCCACATTTACATGTCTTGATGAACAAAATATATTTATAATATATACCCAATCCACAGTTCAAATTGTCTTGAATGAACAAAGAAATATTCAATATATAACCCAATCCACGTCTCATGTCTTAATGAACAAAGACATTTATAATATATACCCAATCCACATTCACATGTCTTAATGAATAAGATATTTAGTAATATATACCCAATCCACATTCACATGTCTTAATGAAAAAGATATTTAAAAATATACCCAATCCACATTCTATGTCTTAATGAATAAAGATATTTATAATATATACCCAATCCACATTCACATGTCTTAATAATAAAGATATTAAAATATATACCCAATCCACATTCACATGTCTTAATGAATAAAGATATTTAAAATATACCCAATCCACATTCATATGTCTTAATGAATAAGATATTTATAATATATACCAAATCCACATTCACATGTCTTAATCAATAAAGATATTAAAATATATACCCAATCCACATTCACATGTCTCAATGAATAAAGATATTTAGAATATATACCCAATCCACATTCACATGTCTTAATGAACAAAGATATTTATAACATATACCCAATCCACATTCACATGTCTTAATGAACAAAGATATTTATAACATATACCCAATCCACATTCACATGTCTTAATAAACAGACATTTGTAATATATACCCAATCCACATTCACATGTCTTAATAAACAAAGATATTTATAACATATACCCAATCCACATTCACATGTCTTAATAAACAAAGATATTTATAATATATACCCAATCCACATTGACATGTCTTGATGAACAAAGATAATGATAATATATACCCAATCCACATTCACATGTCTTAAAGAACAAATATATTTATAATATATACCCAGTCCACATTCACATGTCTTAAAGAACAAATATATTTATAATATATACCTAATCCACGTGTCTCATGTCTTAATGAACTAAGATGCTGACACACTACCATTCAGATCTCTGCATTTCATTCTGTGGTATCGGGGTTGCTGTAGGTTTGTCAGTTCTCACCAAAGACACTGTGAGCAACACATTCATCGTCTACCCTGGTGCCATGTTGCAGGCTCCACAACAACAGCCACGGAGTGCGCAGCTGGTGCACAAGGAGTCACCGCCTCGCCTTTCTTCCAGCTGATCATGTTCTTCACCATGTCTGTCTGGCACTGTTCATCATCTTTTTAACAAAATCTTCCGTAATCTCTCTCTGTCTCTCTGTCTCTGTCTCTGTCTGTCTGTGTGCCTGTATCTCTTTCTCTGTCTCTCTCTGTCTCTCTCTGTGTCTGTCTGGTGCGCTCTCTATCTCTCACTGTATCTCTCTCGCTGTCTCTCTCTGTCTCTCTCTGTGTCTCTGTCTCTCTTTATCTGTCTGTCTGTCTCTCTCTCCCTGATCTTCGTTTTCTTGTTAAATAGAAAAGATTCCAAGTAGGAGAAAGTTTGACGCTCTTCAAACGTGAACAATGAACAATGATTTATTTTCCTTAACTCTTTTGAGTCATAGAGAAATACAAAATCAAGTAACAATGAACAATGATGTATTCTCGTTAACTGTTTTGAGTCGCAGAGAAATACAAAAACAAGTAACAACGAACAATGATGTATTGTCGTTAACTCTTTTGAGTCGTAAAGGAATACAAAAACAAGTAACAGTGAACAATGATGTATTCTCGTTAACTCTTTTGAGTCATAGAGAAATACAAAAACAAGTAACAGTGAACAGTGACGTATTCTCGTTAACTCTTTTGAGTCATAGAGAAATACAAAAACAAGTAACAGTGAACAATGATTTATTCTCGTTAACTCTTTTGAGTCATAGAGAAATACAAAAACAAGTAACAGTGAACAGTGATGTATTCTTGTCAACTCTTTTGAGTCATAGAGAAATACAAAAACAAGTAACAATGAACAATGATGTCTTCTCGTTAACTCTTTTGAGTCATAAAGAAATACAAAAACAAGTAACGATCATAAAATGGCGGCTACACAGAGGAAGAACAATGGAAGGGAAATGACATCGACGAATCAGAGTGTGTCAAATTCTCATAAAAGCACACAATATGGGCAGACGAGATTAGAATAAAGGTAAAAGCACACAATATGGGCAGACGAGATTAGAATAAAGGTAAAAGCACACAATATGGGCAGACGAGATTAGAATAAAGGTAAAAGCACACAATATGGGCAGACGAGATTAGAATAAAGGTAAAAGCACACAATATGGGCAGACGAGATTAGAATAAAGGTAGACGTCCATAGTTTTATAAATGTGTGCTAGAGAAGCTCTGTGCGACTGTCATTACTTACAGACAATGCAAAACAAAGGTAGTTTACAATGAGACTCATTATACATAGAAGGGGGGGGGGGGGGGGGAGGAGAGAGAGAGAGAGAGGAGAGAGAGAGAGAGAGAGAGAGAGATTATTGTATGAATTACACACATGCAGCAAGCAATATGTAACACTGTCAATGCCCGGATGAAATTGACTAGACCGAATGGTGTTGCAGAAGCATTGTACTTTTGTAATTGTAATTGTATAAGAGAGAAATAAGCAAAGGGGCAGTTTAGAGAGAGAGAGAGAGAGAGAGAGAGAGAGAGAGAGGAGAGAGAGAGAGAGAGAGAGAGAGAGAGAGAGAAGGCATATTTTAACATGAATTCAGCCGGGGTGTAATTATATGTATTCATGCACATGCAAAAGATTAGGATAACAAATGAAAGGTATGAAAAAATATTCCCGTGTAAAAATGAGCAAATAATCACATAAAGGAAAGTATGTATTAAGAAGATCTTAATAGATACTGTAATATCTGTTCATACATACATAGTCACTTTTTTTTGAAGACGGATATGACATTAGGGTGATCAATGGGACAACTCAGGTAAAGAAAACAACAGGAGCCCTTGTTTGACAAACTTAGCAAAATAAAGTAATCTTTTCCTGGTACTTGTTGTTGTTAACGATGCACATTTATAAAAACAAAAATAGTCGTGATCTGTAGCACCGAGGTAAAACTGATCACGTATACTTTTAAATTCTGGACATTCCTTAACAAAGGGATCTTCAGGGCCTATTTGATGCATGCTACAAAGCAGACAATCTATCTTCATGGGGTAGTTTGTGACTGCTAGTTCTGAGCTTTAACATTTGCAGCCCGTAACACGGTGGTAAAACATCTAAGTATTGTTCAAAGCAAACCCAACTTTTATACAGGATGTGGTTATTGGTTCGGGAGCAACCGCGGCAGCTTTCTGTCCATTTCTGTGAGAAACTATCTTTCAGTCGCTGGGTCAGGCTGTTTTCCAGCCAAGATGTGGTGACCACCTGAGGATATTACCACACGAAGGATAACCAATTCCCATCAAAAATCTGTTTCACTTTAATGAACCGTTCATTTCTATGTATTTGGAAGTGTAGGCATTCCGTGAAATAAGCAGCATACAGGACGAGTATTTCACACATGAGTCTGTTGGTAATTTGTGCCAAAACGTAACTATGCGTGTGTATATACGTGTAAACAATGGGAAGTGGCCCGTTTCACCAATGACAAAACAATTGGGTGTACATTGTTTTTCAGTGTCAAAATATATTGACAATACTGTAAATACAGAGATTCCATTGTAGTGACACATGTGTTACTGTTACCCTAGTGACACATGTGTTACTGTTACCCCAGACTTCACAGTGATACATGTGTTACTGTTACCCCAGACTTCACAGTCGTTGTAGTGATACATGTGTTACCGTTACCCCAGACTTCACAGTGACACATGTGTTACTGTTACCCCAGACTTCACAGTCGTTGTAGTGATACATGTGTCACTGTTACCCCAGACTTCACCGTGACACATGTGTTACTGTTACCCCAGACTTCACAGTGACACGTGTGTTACTGTTACCCCAGACTTCACCGTGACACATGTGTTACTGTTACCCCAGACTTCACAGCCGTATGTTGATATTGGCCTGACAGGTGAGTTGAACAGATCTAACTGGCAAGATATTGGGAGGTGGGGTTGTCTGCTTTTACTCAAAGTCATCATTGCACGTCTGCCTTGATGCTTATCACAAGTAAATTGAAATTTCCATTAAAATTGATAGGTATTTAAAGCAAGTGAAAGTTCTAAAGTGTTTCCATTAACTACAAAATGGTGATGATAATTGCTTTTTTTTTAACTAGGGAAGACCATTATATTTTTTTTAAAAAGCAATTTATACTTATTTTCCATTTCATACAATATGATTGCAGTTCATTAAGTGCCTTCTGAAGATTGTCCCCTGTGTCAGCAAATATCACTGTCATCAGCATCTAGGATTAAGACTAGTTTAAGATAAAATCGGAAATGAAATGAGGCAGGGAACAGTAAACGATAAACAGCTAGCGAAGAGTTTTCATGTCTGTAACATATTTTCTTAATTTCATGTTCCCAGTTTCTCCATCTTCAACCCCCCCCCCCACCCCCCACCCCCCTTTAAGTCCAAATCTTTGCCAAGTCATTACTATGAAGATAGTTCAGTTGTTGGCCTGCGCTTGTTTTTCCCCCACTATTAGATTGTTCGTCTATGTATTTGTCTGACTTTATTCAAGTTTAAAAGGCTGTGCCAGTCTTGAATAAAAGTTACTCTGTGTTAGGTTTTCTTATGGGAGCAAAAAATACCCAACTTGTTTATAGTTTAAGATAATCAGATATGCTGTTATCAAAGTCTAGTCCCATATCTACATCTAGGATTAAGACTAGTTTAAGATAATCAGACATGCTGTTATAAAAGTCTAGTCCCATATCTACATCTAGGATTAAGACTAGTTTAAGATAGTCAGACATGCTGTTATCAAAGTCTAGTCCCATATCTACAGTGGAGCAACCTTTCTGCTTCAGTTACATTTATATATCATTTACATATCATTTATATATCATTTACATATCATTTACATAAAAG
Source organism: Conus canariensis (assembly GCA_033310375.1). Lineage (NCBI taxonomy): Eukaryota > Metazoa > Mollusca > Gastropoda > Neogastropoda > Conidae > Conus > Conus canariensis. Next base: position 70,930,465 of record CM065730.1, read on the forward strand.
GCATACAGAAGGCAGTGGGGGGAGGGGGGAGGGGGGGGGGGAGGTTTTCACCTTGGTGGACGCCCTGGAAAATATCAAATGAATTTAATATTTCACCATTTGAGGCAAGGCGTGAAGCAATTCCTTTATACATATTTCTGATGATATCAAAAAACTTTCCGCCAACACCGCAACAGATAAGTTTAGTCCACAACCCTGTATACCATACTTTTTTTATTTTTATTTTATTTCATTTTTTTGCTGTCTCAGCCTCTGCGCCACCTCAGAGGCAAGGCACCCACGCCGCTCATTCCGACACCCAGTCCACAGCCACAGCTCGGTCGGCCCCGCCGCAGCCCTGGCACCGGCAATCCACAGGGAGTAGTCAATGTCAAGTCGTCAAGAGGCAACCCACCGGAGGAGACACTGCACTGCTGCCGAGTCACTTCGGTGGTGTTCAGTGGCGCCTGTTCTGATCTAACATACACAGGACACCACCTACTAAGCCCCCTACTGACGACAATAATTGCTTTATCGCGGAGCCGGCGTGAGTGATCTCTCCCTCCGGAGGGCGCCACCACGTCCGTCCAACGACAGCCCCATGGACTCGCCGATACCGGTGACCCCGACGGAACCAAACCAAAGCCACAGACGTGGAGAGGACATCGAAATTGAGGTCACCATGAGAGCAGGGCATGAAGTCCACAGAATTTGAGACATTTTTTTAAAATGCTGATCGATGAGAATGAGGATGATTAAGATGATGCTACGGATTTCCATTTCGGTCTGAGACTACATGACAGGGCTGTACTCTACGCTTCCTTTCATAATATATCCCGGCGTCAACCAGGCCCGAGAGATACAGACACCTGCAGTGTTGGTCAGGAAATTTGAGCAACACTCTCAGAAACGCATCCATTAAGTGGATGAAACTCGACTGTGTGGTCCGAGTCTTCCCAACTGAGTCCGCAGCAAACTCAACGCTGGGTAGGAGCCGGTCGGGGTAGAAAAACCCACATGACTATGATGGGATTCGAACCCACGACCTCTCAGCCGGGAGTCCGCGACGCTAACCACTTCGCCACGGCGGCTGGTCTGTATGCCATACTTTATCAAAGGCTTTTTCATAATCTACGAATGCACGAAACAATTTTCTTTTTTTCTATGTCTCATGAGATCATTCAAACAATTTAGTACAAACGTATGATCAATGGTGGAATGACTGGGTCTGAAACCAGGTTAATTTTCGGAGAGGACATGGAGGGCTTCGAAGAAAGCAGTCAGTCTTTTATTCAGCACAGCAGTGAAGAATTTACCACGACATGATAGAAGAGTGATGCCTCTCTGATTGTTCGGATTGCTTTTGTCTCCCTTATTTTTGTAAACTACGATGATCATTCCAGTAAGACATTCGTCCGGCAAGGTACCGCTTGTAAATGTTGTATTATACAGAATGCGCCAAAATGGTTGTAGTTTTTAATTTACCACGACATGATAGAAGAGTGATGCCTCTCTGATTGTTCGGATTGCTTTTGTCTCCCTTATTTTTGTAAACTACGATGATCATTCCAGTAAGACATTCGTCCGGCAAGGTACCGCTTGTAAATGTTTTATTAAACAGAATGCGCCAAAATGGTTGTAGTTTTTAATTTACCACGACATGATAGAAGAGTGATGCCCCTCTGATTGTTCGGATTGCTTTTGTGTCTCTTATTTTTGTAAACTAGGATGATCATTCCATTAAAACATTCGTCCGGCAAGGTACCGCTTGTAAATATTTGGTTAACCAGAATGCGCCAAAATGGTTGTAGTTTTTAAAATGTATGGTAGATGGTTGCATTAATGATCCTATCATTTCCAAGGCTTTTGTTGTTCTTTAACTTGGTAACTATAGTGTGAAGTTCAATTCCGATTCTGTAAATTCTTCTATAAGTCTATAGACTTCTTCTATAAGTCTATCAACTTTTTCTATTAATCTATAAACCTCTTCTATAAGTCTATCAACTTCTTCTGTAAGTCTATAAACTTCTTCTATAAGTCTATCAACTTCTTCTGTAAGTCTATAAACTTCTCCTACAAGTCTGTCAACTTCTTCTATAAGTCTATACACTTCTTCTATAAGTCTGTAAACTTCTATAAGTCTATAAACTTCTTTTTGTTGGTGAAGTATTAACTGGTCATCAGTGCTGGATTTAGATGGCTGTTCAAAATGATCCCTCAGTGTCTGTAGACAGGGCGCTGTTGCTGTTTGTTATTTATGATGGACCAGTAGCTTCTGGGGCTGTTGTTTGTTTCTGTTTGTTATTTATGATGGACCAGTAGCTTCTGGGGCTGTTGCTGTTTGTTTCTGTTTGTTATTTATGATGGACCAGTAGCTTCTGGGGCCATGTGATTTCATTTTTTCAAGTCCTCGACCAAGGTTTTTAGTATACTTTTCAGCTTTTCTAATTGTAGCTTTGTATTGCTTACATGCCAATTTCATTTCCTGTTCAAGGTCATGTTATGATTGTTA
>CM065730.1:70940455-70942955 GCA_033310375.1 Conus canariensis
GGTAAGGTGAGGTAACGTAAGGTGAAGTGAGGTAAGGGAAGGGAAGGGAAGGTGAGGTAAGGGAAGGTGATGGTCTGAGAGAGTCACGTTCTGACAGGGAGGGCCACACACACACGGTAAGGTGAGGTAAGGTAAGGTGAGGTAAGGTAAGGTGAGGTAAGGTAAGGTGAGGTAAGGTAAGGTGAGGTAAGGTAAGATGAGGTAAGGTAAGGTGAAGTGAGGTAAGGGAAGGGAAGGGAAGGGAAGGTGAGGTAAGGTAAGGTAAGGTAAAATAAGGTAAGGTGAGGTAAGGTAAGGTGAAGTGAGGTAAGGTGTGACGGACCGTTTTTCATCCGGTCACAAAGTTTCATGTGCGACCGTGCTTACCAGAAGGTAGTTGTCCGGAAGCCGGTTGCAAAAGTTAGCTGACTGCTACTCACCGGCGCATTGCTATAAGCCGGGTGAGTTGCACCGGTTAGGCAGTCTCTGCAGTGATTCCGGCAATACAAGTCACAGAAGGCCGAAGAGGGACTCAGCCGTTTGCTAGTAGCAGTCAGGTATTTATCATTGAATGTTTATTTATTAACAAACTAAAACTGTATTCCCGTTTAGGAGCGACTGAAACTTCCTCAGCGCTCTTGTGAAGGTTTTATTTAAAAAAGAAAGTATTGTTGTTCTGTTATCCTATGACTTGATAGGGTAACAAAACGAAATTGTTTCGGAAAATGTGAATAGATGAAGTGAGTGTTATAAGAAGTGGTCTTCAGAAAAAAGAAAAAAAGATTTTGTTTATTTTGTAACTTAACTGGCTATGAACTTCATGATGAAGAAAAAGTGTCTATTCTAATATGGTTTGCAAGAAGATGGAGAGTTTTGATGCTATGGGTAATAAGCTCCCAGAGTGAGCGACATAGACTTTTGTTTTTCATTCTGATGTGTGATGTGTTTACATGGGTATCAATATATGTGTTGTTAAACAAAAGTGTGGTGGAAATCTTTCCCTTGCATATGTTGGAGCTGATGAACTGAAGTGAAGTGAGCGTTCTTGTGTTACAACAAAAGAAATGAACATTTCCTGAATTGACAAAAGACATGGTGATTATATGAAATGAATTGAACATTCTTGTTTACAAGAAAGCAAATGAACAGTGTGTGAATTAACGAAAGACATTCATAGTTTGAAAAAAATAATTCAATTGTGTAATGAAATTATTGTGTAATGAATTGTATTCATGGTTTATTGAAGAGGATCCAGATGGAAATCCTTTTCCCTAATTTGGAAGACTAGATTATTAAAGGTTTATGTGGAAACCCTTTCCCAATTTGGAAAACTAGAGTCTGAAAGGTTTATATGGAAATCCTTTCCTGTGCAATGTTATGATTCCGGAAAAGGGAATGTTGTAGTGTAATGATTCCGGAAAAGGGAATGTTGTAATGTTACGATTCTGAAAAAAAAAATTGTAATGAATATGAACAAATATGCTGATATGTGGCTCAAGTTCTAGTGAAATATAATGTGGCTAATGAATATGAAGATAGTTGTGATTGCAATGAATAGTGGCCATGATAATCAAGGTAGTTAATCAGTTGCCCCCAGGTTGATAGTGTTCCCTGGACTGACGGGGACTGTCTGCTACCGGGTTAGGGCCGGGGCCATAGCTGTGTTGACGCCCTGTAGCCGGCCGTTTTGTCCGACCCGGCCGTTTTGTCCGAGGTTGGACAAAACGGCCGGGTCGGACAAAACGGCCGGCTAAAACCCGGCTGTTTTGTCCGACTTTCAATTTTTTGTCGGACAAAACGGCCTGGTTGGACAAAACAGCCGGCTCTATGTAAGCGGCCGTTTTGTCCGATATTTCACTGGCGAAGAAGTATAAATTCGGGGCGTTCTGTTTTTTTTTTTTTCTTTGTTGTTGTTTTTTTTTTCTGTCTGTCTACCCCCAAGTAAAGAAATCACGTGGAAAAAAACCCATTCGGCCGTCATGCCCCCAGGTGGCCAATTTGGCGTCTTAAGCTGACCATTGGCCGTCAGGGGCCATGACTATCGAGTGGGTCTTATTCTCGCGATTTCTTTACTTGGCTGCAGGAGAGAGAGAGAGAGAGAGAGAGAGAGAGAGAGAGAGAGAGAGAGAGAGAGAGAGAGAGAGAACGAACGAACGAACGAACGAACGAATCTTTTTTAATGAGGGATAAAGAATAAGCACAATTCAGGCTTTTTTTACATCTTGCCCTCGATGAAGCAGAAAAAATAATGACAATATGTGACTTCAAAATCAACGAACTATCTAGATAGTGAAAAGAATATTAGCCTGAAATACAAAAGGCAATCCAAAAATATGACAGTCAACTTTTCACACACACACACACACACACACACACACACACACACACACACACACAAAGAGAAAGAGAAAACAACTTTGCAAATACATTCAACAACAAAAACAAAAAATAGAAGAAGAAGAAGAAGAAGAAGAAGAAGAAGAAGGAGAGAAATGAAGGACGTCAATGAAAGGTGGACAGG
>CM065730.1:70945455-70954725 GCA_033310375.1 Conus canariensis
AAAAAAAAAAAAAAGAAAAAAAAAAAAACCAAACCAGAACGCGACGAATTTATACTTCTTTGCCAGTGGAACTGGGCAAAGAGCAATTGAAAAAATATATCGGACAAAACGGCCGCTTACATAGAACCGGCCGTTTTGTCCAACCAGGCCGTTTTGTCTGACAAAAAATTGAAAGTCGGACAAAACGGCCGGCTACACGCCCCGTTCTCCACCTGTTTGCTGCTGGTGTTGAGAGGCCGGCCTGAGCGCCGACAATTGCCCTACCTGCCACTGCGCCTGTGACCGACCACTGTTGGGTTAGTGGGTTGGAGACGTCGCTGCTGGTGAGCCAGGACGTCGCCCCTTCTTTTGTGCCAGCGACCTGCGTCCGAGGCCGTCGCTGTGTGTGTGGTGTGTGTGCCACAGCTCTTGGTTGGTGTTGAGCCACAGGTGGTGTGTGTGCCACAGCTCTTGGTTGGTGTTGAGCCACAGCTCTTAGGTGTTTGAGCCACAGCTCGTAGTTGAGACTGTCACCGTGTTGCTGACAGAGACGCCACGAACGAGTTAGTTTTCTTTTCCTTCTTTCTTCATTGTGAGCCACAGCTCTGAAATGTTGTCAGACTTGACTCGTCGCTGCCGCCGTCGTCATCATCGATGGACCCGGCAGTTTTGATAGCTATAATTGTATTGACTTGTGTGTGTACACCTGATGGTGGGTGTACCAACCTACGTTTAAGTGTGTGTTTATTTTGTATGTGTTTTGCTTGATGGCTCGGGCGGCATAAAAAAAAGAAGTGTTATTTTGTTGCCTGGCTGTCCATGTTCGGATGAGTGGGTGTGTGTGTATGTGAATTAGAAAAAGTCGTGCATGCATCCATAATTCTGAGTGAGTCAGACTTCCACACATACGCATTTCCATCCGTAGGGAAGGGGAGGTAAGGTAAGGTAAAATAAGGTAAGGTGAGGTAAGGTAAGGTAAGGTAAGGGACGGGAAGGTGAAGTAAGAGAAGGTAATAAGGTAAAGTAAGGGAAGGAAAGGGAAGGTGAGGTAAGGTATGGTAAAGTAAGGCAAGGAGAGGTAAGGTAAAGGTAAGGTAAGGTGAAGTAAGATAATGTAAAGTAAGGTCAGGTAAGGTAAGGTAAGGGAAGGTGAAGTAAGGTAAGGTAGAGTAAGGGAAGGGAAGGGAAGGTGAAGAAAGGGAAGGAAAGGTGAAGTAAGGTAAAGTAAGGGAAGGGAAGGTAAAGTAAGGGAAGGGAAGGGAAGGTAAAGTAAGGGAAGGGAAGGTAAAGTAAGGGAAGGGAAGGTGAAGTAAGGGAAGGGAAGGGAAGGTAAAGTAAGGGAAAGGAAGGGAAGGTAAAGTAAGGAAAAGGAAGGGAAGGTAAAGTAAGGGAAGGGAAGGTAAAGTAAGGGAAGGGAAGGGAAGGTAAAGTAAGGGAAAGGAAGGTGAAGTAAGGGAAGGGAAGGTAAAGTAAGGGAAGGGAAGGGAAGGTAAAGTAAGGGAAAGGAAGGGAAGGTAAAGTAAAGGGAAAGGGAAGGGAAGGTAAGGGGGAAGGGAAGGGAAGGTAAAGTAAGGGAAGGGAAGGTGAAGTAAGGGAAGGGAAGGTAAAGTAAGGGAAAGGAAGGGAAGGTAAAGTAAGGGAAAGGAAGGGAAGGTAAAGTAAGGGAAAGGAAGGGAAGGTACAGTAAGGGAAGTGAAGGTAAAGTAAGGGAAGGGAAGGGAAGGTAAAGTAAGGGAAGGGAAGGTAAAGTAAGGGAAGGGAAGGGAAGGGAAAGTAAGGGAAAGGAAGGGAAGGTAAAGTAAGGGAAGGGAAGGTAAAGTAAGGGAAGGGAAGGGAAGGTAAAGTAAGGGAAAGGAAGGGAAGGTAAAGTAAGGGAAGGGAAGGCAAAGTAAGGGAAAGGAAAGGAGAGGTAAACTAAGGGAAGGGAAGGTAAAGTAAGGGAAGGGAAGGGAAGGTAAAGTAAGGGAAGGGAAGGTAAAGTAAGGGAAAGGAAGGGAAGGTAAAGTAAGGGAAAGGAAGGAAGGTAAAGTAAGGGAAGTGAAGGTAAAGTAAGGGAAGGGAAGGGAAGGTAAAGTAAGGGAAGGGAAGGTGAAGTAAGGGAAGGGAAGGGAAGGTAAAGTAAGGGAAGGAAGGGAAGGTAAAGTAAGGTAAGAGGAAGGGAAGGTAAAGTAAGGGAAAGGAAGGGAAGGTAAAGTAAGGGAAGGGAAGGTAAAGTAAGGGAAGGAAGGGAAGGTAAAGTAAGGGAAGGGAAGGGAATGTAAAGTAAGGGAAAGGAAGGGAAGGTAAAGTAAGGGAAGGGAAGGTAAAGTAAGGGAAAGGAAGGGAAGGTAAACTAAGGGAATGGAAAGGTAATAGAAGAAAGGGAAGGTAGAAGGAGAGATAAGTAAGTAAAGTAAGGGAAAAGGAAGGGAAGGTAAAGTAAGGGAAAGGAAGGGAAGGTAAAGTAAGGGAAGGGAAGGTAAAGTAAGGGAAGGGAAGGTGAAGTAAGGTAAAGTAAGGGAAAGGAAGGGAAGGTAAAGTAAGGGAAGGGAAGGTGTGAAGTAAGGTAAAGTAAGGAAAGGAAGGGAAGGTAAAGTAAGGGAAAGGAAGGGGAAGGTAAAGTAAGGGAAAGGAAGGGAAGGTAAAGTAAGGGAAGGAAGGGAAGGTAAAGTAAGGGAAGGTAAAGTAAGGGAAGGGAACAGAAGGTAAAGTAAGCGAAGGAAGTGAAGTAAGGTAAAGTAAGGGAAAGGAAGGGAAGGTAAAGTAAGGGAAAGGAAGGGAAGGTAAAGTAAGGGAAAGGAAGGGAAGTTAAAGTAAGGGAAAGGAAGGGAAGGTAAAAGTAAGGGAAGGGAAGGTGAAGTAAGGTAAAGTAAGGGAAAGGAAGGGAATGTAAAGTAAGGGAAAGGAAGGGAAGGTAAGTAAGGGAAGGGAAGGTAAGGTAAAGTAAGGGAAAGGAAGGAAGGTAAAGTAAGGGAAAGGAAGAGAAGGTAAAGTAAGGAAAAGGAAGGGAAGGTAAAGTAAGGGAAAGGAAGGGAAGGTGAAGTAAGGGAAAGAAAGGGAAGGTAAAGTAAGGGAAGGGAAGGTGAAGTAAGGTAAAGAAAGGGAAGGGAAGGGAAGGTAAAGTAAGGGAAGGGAAGGGAAGGTAAAGTAAGGGAAAGGAAGGGAAGGTAAAGTAGGGAAGGGAAGGTGAAGTAAGGTAAAGTAATAATAATAATAATAATGTATAATACTTATATAGCGCATTTCTTGTTGTACAACTCAATGCGCTTACATCCACCATTTGCACTTATTCATACAATATTCATGCACACAGCAAAAAGAAAATACACAATGGCAGACGCACCTACATGCATAAACTGTCTCACCGAACTAGTTGTGGAGGAATTTAGAGAGAGATCTAGTCATCTACAGAAGAGAATAGGCTTTTTTGAAGAGGTAAGTTTTGAGCTGAGATTTAAAAGAAGAAAGAGTAGGCTGATTACGAAGGTCTTCAGGGAGGGAGTTCCAAATAGAAGGTGCTCTAAAACTGAAGGCTCTTTCGCCAACAGATTTCAGAGAACGCTTAGGGATTTTCAAAAGTTTTTGTGAAGAAGAGCGAAGGGTACGAGAGCTTTGGTAGGTGCAGAGAGAAGGAGAGATAGTGAGGAAGAGATTCATTGAAGTGGCGGAAAGCAAGAACTGCCAGTTTAAATTGCCACCGATACTGTATGGGAAGCCAGTGCAGTTCGATCAGCATGGGAGTGATGTGCTCACACCTCTCCTCTTCAAAACAAGTCGTGCAGCGCTATTTTGGACTCTCTGCAGCCGAGCAATCTGTTCTGCGGGAAGCCCAGCATAAACAGAGTTGCAGTAGTCCAATCTTGACATCACCGTGGCACAGACTAGCCTGACAGCTACTTCCCTGGACATAAAGCGTCGGATGGAAGCAATACGTCTCAGCTCTAAAAAGGATGAGCGACAGACTACAGATATTTGATTCTGCATGGTCAGACACTGATCAATGGTAACACCAAGGTATTTGACAGAGTTACTGAAAGGCAATTCAGTACCATCAACAACCATTGACTCTGACTCAACGAGTTTGAGGCAGGAGGAGGTTCCAACGGGCATGACTTCAGTCTTTTCACAATTTAATTTAAGCTTATTACTTGTCATCCATTCCTGCACACTGCTGATACACCGAGACACCCCAGATTGAACAGAAACAAACTCATCAGGTGTGCCACTCTTAGAAAGCTCAGTGTCATCAGCATACTTGTGAAAATCACAATCATGGTCCGAGATAACATCTGACAAGGGCTGTGAGTACAATGTAAACAACACTGGGCCCAATACTGACCCCTGTGGTACTCCATACAAAAGAGGTGACAAAGTAGACCTTACACCACCACAACCACCGCCTGTGACCTATCTCTGATGTACGATTCGAACCACTGGAGAACTATCCCATCAACACCAAAAGTGACCCTAAGCCTTTCAAGTAAAGTAGTGTGATCTAGCGTATCAAAGGCAGCATCAGATCAAGCAAGGCTACGAGAGAAACAAGTTTACTGTCGGATTTGCACAGTAAACAGTCCAGTACGCTCAATACAGCAGTCTCAGTGCTATGATTCTTCCTATAAGCAGACTGACAGGCCTCAAGAAGACCATGGTCTGAAAGATGAGTCTGAAGCTGCTTCAGCACAACTCTTTCAAGGATTTTTGAGAGGAATGGGAGGTTGGACACCGGTCTATAGTTCTTTAACTTATTAAGGTCCAGTCCAGTAAGGTCCAGTCCAGTAAGGTCCAGTCCAGTAAGGGAAAGGAAGGGAAGATAAAGTAAGGGAAAGGATGGGAAGGTAAAGTAAGGGAAGGGAAGGGAAGGTAAAGTAAGGGAAGGGAAGGTGAAGTAAGGTAAAGTAAGGGAAAGGAAGGGAAGGTAAAGTAAGGGAAAGGAGGGGAAGGTAAAGTAAGGGAAAGGAAGGGAAGGTAAAGTAAGGGAAGGGAAGGTAAAGTAAGGGAAGGGAAGGTAAAGTAAGGGAAGGGAAGGTGAAGTAAGGTAAAGTAAGGGAAAGGAAGGGAAGGTAAAGTAAGGGAAAGGAAGGGAAGGTAAAGTAAGGGAAGGGAAGGTGAAGTAAGGTAAAGGAAGGGAAAGGAAGGGAAGATAAAGTAAGGGAAAGGAAGGGAAGGTGAAGTAAGGAAGGGAAGGTGAAGTAAGGTAAAGTAAGGGAAAGGTAGGGAAGATAAAGTAAGGGAAAGGAAGTGAAGGTAAAGTAAGGGAAAGGAATGGAAGGTAAAGTAAGGGAAGGGAAGGTGAAGTAAGGTAAAGGAAGGGAAAGGAAGGGAAGATAAAGTAAGGGAAAGGAAGGGAAGGTAAAGTAAGGGAAAGGAAGGGAAGGTAAAGTAAGGGAAAGGAATGGAAGGTAAAGTAAGGGAAGGGAAGGTGAAGTAAGGTAAAGTAAGCGAAAGGAAGGGAAGATAAAGTAAGGGAAAGGATGGGAAGGTAAAGTAAGGGAAAGGAAGGGAAGGTGAAGTAAGGGAAAGGAAGGGAAGGTAAAGTAAGGGAAGGGAAGGTGAAGTAAGGTAAAATAAGGGAAAGGAAGGGAAGATAAAGTAAGGGAAAGGAAGGGAAGGTAAAGTAAGGGAAAGGAAGGGAAGATAAAGTAAGGGGAAAGGAAGGGAAGGTGAAGTAAGGGAAAGGAAGGGAAGGTAAAGTAAGGGAAGGGAAGGTGAAGTAAGGTAAAGTAAGGGAAAGGAAGGGAAGATAAAGTAAGGGAAAGGATGGGAAGGTAAAGTAAGGGAAGGGAAGGTGAAGTAAGGTAAAGTAAGGGAAAGGAAGGGAAGGTAAAGTAAGGGAAAGGAAGGGAAGGTAAAGTAAGGGAAAGGAAGGGAAGGTAAAGTAAGGGAAGGAAGGGAAGATAAAGGAAGGGAAAGGAAGGGAAGATAAAGTAAGGGAAAGGAAGGGAAGGTGAAGTAAGGGAAAGGAAGGGAAAGGAAGGGAAGGTAAAGTAAGGGAAGGAAAGGTGAAGTAAGGTAAGGTGAGATGAGGTAAGGTAAGGTGAGATGAGGTAAGGTAAAGTGAAGTAAAGTGAGATAAGGTAAGGTAAAGCAAGGTAATGTAAGTTGAGATGAGCTAAGGCAAAGTGAGGTGAGGTAAGGTGAGGTACAGTGAGGTACAGTGAGGTACAGTGAGGTAAAATAAGATAAGGTAAAGTTTGGTAATGTAAGGTAAAGTAAGGTAAGATAAAGTAAAGTTAGGTAATGTAAGGTAAGGTAAAGTAAGGTAAAGTAAGATAAGGTAAAGTAAGGTAAAGTAAAGTAAGATAAGGTAAAGTTAGGTAAGGTAAGGTAGAGGTAAGGTAGCTTATAGCCCAGCCGACTGCAAACGGCCATATCAAGGCTGTCACCGCGTTGAAGTCAGCTCACAAGTCATTCCAACACCCACCCCCCCCAAAAAAAAAAAAAAAAAAAAAAAAACCACCACCAACAAAAAACTCATTCACATAAACCTTCAAAATACACCTTCCGAAAACACACCGGAAACTTTGTTTAGAAAAATCTTTGCCAACTCTTAGGTAAGATGAAAAAGGTTGATCTCTTTCTTCTGCCAACTCTTAAGTCAGATGAAAAAGGTTCATCTCTTTTGCCAACTCTTAGGTCAGATGAAAAAGATTGATCTCTTTCTTTTGCCAACTCTTAGGTCAGATGAAAAAAGTTCATCTCTTTCTTCTGCCAACTTTAGGTCAGATGAAAAAGTTCATCTCTTTCTTCTGCCAACTCTTAGGTCAGATGAAAAAGTTCATCTCTTTCTTCTGCCAACTCTTAGGTCAGATGAAAAAGGTTGATTTCTTTCTTCTGCCAACTCTTAGGTCAGATAAAAAAGGTTGATCTCTTTCTTCTGCCAACTCTTAGGTCAGATGAAAAAGTTCATCTCTTTCTTCTGCAACTCTTAGGTCAGATGAAAAAGGTTCATCTCTTTCTTCTGCCAACTCTTAGGTCAGATGAAAAAGGTTCATCTCTTTCTTCTGCCAACTCTTAGGTCAGATGAAAAAGGTTCATCTCTTCTGCCAACTCTTAGGTCAGATGAAAAAGGTTCATCTCTTTCTTCTGCCAACTCTTAGGTCAGATGAAAAAGTTGATCTCTTTCTTCTACCAACTCTTAGGTCAGATGAAAAAGGTTAATCTCTTTCCACATGACGCGTCGTGTCCACGTCAAGCCATACTCTTTGAAAAGGGCCAAACCAGTCCAGGGGCAGACTGCTAAATGCCGTGTCAACGTCAAGCCATACTCTTTGAAAAGGGCCAAACCAGTCCAGGGGCGGATTGCTCAATGCCGTGTCCACGTCAAGCCATACTCTTTGAAAAGGGCCAAACCAGTCCAGGGGCGGATTGCTCAATGCCGTGTCAACGTCAAGCCATACTCTTTGAAAAGGGCCAAACCAGTCCAGGGGCGGATTGTTCAATGCAGTGTCCACGTCAAGCCATACTCTTTGAAAAGGGCCAAACCAGTCCAGGGGCGGATTGTTCAATGCAGTGTCCACGTCAAGCCATACTCTTTGAAAAGGGCCAAACCAGTCCAGGGGCAGATTGCTCAATGCAGTGTCCACGTCAAGCCATACTCTTTGAAAAGGGCCAAACCAGTCCAGGGGAGGATTGCTAAATGCAGTGTCCACGTCAAGCCATACTCTTTGAAAAGGGCCAAACCAGTCCAGGGGCGGATTGTTCAATGCAGTGTCCACGTCAAGCCATACTCTTTGAAAAGGGCCAAACCAGTCCAGGGGAGGATTGCTCAATGCAGTGTCCACGTCAAGCCATACTCTTTGAAAAGGGCCAAACAGTCCAGGGCGGATTGTTCAATGCAGTGTCCACGTCAAGCCATACTCTTTGAAAAGGCCAAACAGTCAGGGGCGGATTGCTAAATGCAGTGTCCACGTCAAGCCATACTCTTTGAAAAGGGCCAAAACAGTCCAGGGGCGGATCGTTCAATGCAGTGTCCACGTCAAGCCATACTCTTTGAAAGGGCCAAACCAGTCCAGGGGCGGATCGTTCAATGCGTGTCCCGTCAAGCCATACTCTTGAAAAGGGCCAAACCAGTCCAGGGGCGGATTGTTCAATGCCGGAAGGTGAGATGTGCACAGTTTGATAATACCCTTTCTCTTCATCGGCAGTTTTTGGTGTTTACGTTCCGTGTGGCAGTGGCGCAGATGCTTCCACACACACACCACACACACACACACACACACACACACACACACACACACACACCCGCACGCACGCACGCATGCACACACGCACACACACACACACAACACACACACACACACACACACACACACACACACACACTACTGTACCCCCCACCTCCTGGATGACTTAATCCGCCGCTGCAATCGTTTTGCTTCGTGTGAATCGACGTTTAAATTTGTAACAAGATTTCAAATCCAAAGCTTAGAGAGAGAGAGAGAGAAGAGAGAGAGGAGAGAGAGAGAGAGGGAGAGGGGGGGGAGGGGAGAGGGGGGTTAGGGAGGGAGGGGGAGAGAGAGGGGATGGATGGGCGGAGAGGAGAGAGAGAGAGAGAGAGAGAGAGAGAGACAGAGAGACAGAGAGACAGAGAGAGAGAGAGAGTGGAAGGGGTAGACAGACAGACAGACAGAGAGAGAGAGAGAGAGAAGAGAGAGAGAGAGAGAGAATGGAGGGAGGGAGAAGAAGGGGGCGCAGGGAGAGAGAAGAGAGAGAGAGAGAGAGAGAGAGAGAGAGAGAGAGTGAAGAGAGAGAGGGAGGGAGAGAGCTAGGGGTATGGAAGGAGGGAGGGAGGGGAGAGAGAGAGAGAGAGAGATAGAGAGAGAGAGAGAGGAAGGGAGAGAAAGGGGGATGGAGGGAGGGAGGGGGGAGAAAGAGAGTGGAAGGGAAAGAGAGAGATAGAGAGAGAGGAGGAAGGATGGAAGGAGGGAAAGAGAGTTAGAGAGGAGGAGGAGGCGAGAGAGACAGACAGACAGAGAGAGAGAGAGAGAGAGAGAGAGAGAGAGAGGAGAGAGAGAGAGAGAGAGAGAGAGAGAGAGAGGAGAGCGGGAGACAGCGAGAGTGCGAGAGAAAGAGTGGAAGGGAGAGAGAGAGAGAGAGAGAGAGAGAGAGAGAGAGAGAGAGAGAGAGAGAGAGAGGAGAGAGAGAGAGTGTTCGTTCTGAATAGTTTAGGGAGTATTTGCATTTTGTAATTACCCTGTTGAGCTGTTAACTCACCCCAGGTTTGAACTCCAGTCTTGAGGTGGCGATGGAGAACGACATCTCCATTGGACCACACGTCACGTCATGGTGAGCCGCAGCTGTTGACCCCAA
>CM065730.1:70954825-70992325 GCA_033310375.1 Conus canariensis
GAACTGCCTTGTTGTACAAACTGCCTTGTTGATTGAACTGCCTTGTTGTATTGAAATGTTTGTTGTATGAATGCCCCTTGTTGTATGAACTACCTTGTTGTATTGAATGCCTTGTTGTATTAAACCCCTTGTTGAGTGGAACCCCTTGTTGTACTGAACTGCCTTGTTGTTTTGAATGCCTTGTGTACTGAATTCTTCTTGTATTGAAAATGCCTTGTTCTGTTGAAATCCCTTGTTGTAATAAAACTGGCCCTTGTTGTAGACTTCCCTTTTTGTATTGAACTCTTTGTTGTCCTGAACTGCCTTGTTGTATTGAACTGTTTGTTGTACTGAACGGCCTTGTTTATTGAAGCCTTGTTGTATTGAACTGCCTTTTTGTATGAACTGTTTGTTGTATGGACTCCCTTTGTCTGAAACTCCCTTTATTGTATTGAACGGCCTTTTTGTGAACTCCCGTTTTGTATGAACCCCCCTCGTTGTACTAAAACCCCCTTTTTGTTGTGAACTCGCGGTCTCTTTCGCCTTTTATATGTTTTTTTTTTTCCCCCGTCTCCTCCATGCCAACCCGTCATCCCACCTCAGTTCTTTTCCCCCCTTCTCCTTGCTCCCCTCCCGTCTCTCTATCCCCCACCCCCACCCCCCCCCACCCCTCATCCCCTTTCCCCCCGCCACCCTTTGTCAGCCACTGATTTTGGCTGTATATGCGCGTACCCAATGACCCCCCACGGACAGCAACACGCTTGGTTCTTGAGTAGAGAGAGAGAGAAAAAAGAGGGAGGAGAGAGAGGAGAAAAGGGAAGGAGAGAGGGGAGAGAGAAACAGAGACAGAGACCAGACACGCGGTAGGACAGAACAGAAACAGAGACAGACACAGACGGAAGAGAAAAAACCAATCAATCAATAGCCTCTCTCTGATCCATAAAAGCAGTCGTCCCCCCCCCCCTCCCCAATTTTGTTTTTACTAAAAACCCCCCGAACAGTAACACTCTTACAATAAGAAACCCCAAAAATAATCTATGCCACATGACGCTAAAGTGAGATTCTTTCCAAGCGGTAACGTTTCTTGCCAACAAAGTCCTAAACAAAAACTGAAAAATCGATTTTTGCACCCCACAAAAGGCGTTGGGCCAGTTCCTAAATAATTTAAAACATCTGCACTGAAAAAACATTGACCCGCACAAACAAACAAAAAAACCAAAACAACAACAAAAAAATAAACCTAAATCAATCAACCCAGCAAGCAAACAAGCAAGCAAGCAAAAAACAAAACCGTCGGTGTTTCAGGCAGCAGCGACTCCGTCCAAGTGGCCCCCCGACTGCGTGGGGATGGTGGAAACCGCCGTTTACCCTTTGAGGGAAGGACGGGCCCGTGTGGGAAACTCCCCACACAACAGGCCCCCAGGGGGGCCTCCCCCCTTTTGGGGAAGGACTGGGCCCCCTTGACCCGCCCCCACACAACAGGAGACAGGGGGCCGATCACCTTTAAAACTCCCCTTTTACTTTCCCCCCCCCCCCCAACAAACAACCCATCCCCCTTTAAAACTCCATTACACCCCCCCCCCACAACAAACCCCAAAACCCCCCCCCCTTTTAAAGGACCCCGGGCCCCCCCCCAAGGCGTCCCCACACAACAGGCAGACAGGGGGCCGATCACCTTTGAGGAAGGGTGGGGGCCCTGTGACGCTCCCCCCACAACGGCAGACGGAGGGGGGGGGGGGAGGGGGGGGTGGTAGGGGGGTGTTCCCCCCTGATGTCTCACTAAAACCTAAGGGCTACGTCCCCCGTTATTAGCTTTGTCACATGATGCGTTAAAGTGTTATGTGTTGTGTGTGTTTGGTGTGTGTTGTGTGGGGTGTGTTGGGTGTTGTGTTGGTGTATCTGTGTGTGGTCTGTGTTTGTCTATGTGTGTGTAAAAAGTTGGCGTGGGTTTTGTCGGTGGTGTTTTGTGTGTGTGTGTGTGTGTGTGTGGTGTGTTGTGTGTGTGTGTGTGTGTGTGTGGTGTGTGTGTGTTGTGTGCGTGTGTGTGGGAGAGAAAGGGGGGGAGAGAGAGAGAGAGAGAGAGAGAGAGAGACAAAAAGAGACAGACAGAAGAATGGAGACACAGAAGGGGGAAAGGGGGAAAGGGGGGGAGAGGGGGGAGGGGGGGGGGAAAAGGGGGGAGAGAGAGAGGTGATAAAAAAAGACCCCCACCACCCCCCCGGGGGAGAGAGGGGGAGATGGGGAGAGGGGTGGGTGGGGTGGGGTGGGAGAGGAGGAGAGGGTTGAGGGGAAGGAGGGGGGGAAAAGGGGGGAGGGGGGGGGACCGAGGAAGGGGGGGAAAGGGGGAGAGAGGGGAAAAGGAGAGGAGAGAGAGAGAGAGAGACTATATCATGTTACAGTAGGGTTGAATTTGGAAAAGGGCCATTTCTTATCTTTTTATTACTAAGTTGACGTAAAAACCTTTTAAAAGAGGTATCAACTGATTCCTTAGTAAAACCCCCCGGGGATTTGCCTCTCCATCAGATTTTTTTCAGGAAGTTTTCCTGCATTCATTGTTCAGAACTTGTATGGCACATGATTGTTCAGGCTTGTCCTGGGATATAGATTGTTCGGCTTGTCCTAGCATATAGATTGTTCGAACTTTTCCTGGATTAGATTGTTCAGAATTGTCCCCGGCATACGATAGTTCAGAAATTGTCCCCGGATATAGTTTTTTCGAACTTGTCCTGGCCCCTTTAAATTTTTCGAACTTGTCCCTGGCATTATACATTGTTCAAGCTGTCCCGGCCCCCTTACATTGTTGAAATTGTCCGGAAAATAGATTTTTCAGGGTTTCCCGCATTGAAATTGTTGACTTGTCCTGGCATTTTACTTGTTGAGTTTTTCCTGGCATTAAATTGTTCAACCTTTTCCTGGCTATACATTGTTCAGAATTGTCCTGCATGCAGATTGTTCGGAACTTATTGACATTGATTGTTCGAAATTGTCCTGGCCATTAGATTGTTTAGAACTTGTCCTGGCATATAGATTGTTAGAACTTGTCCCCCGGCATATACTTGTTCAGAAAAATTGTCCTGACTACATATTGTTCAGTTCTTGTCCCGGATATAGATTGTTCAGAACTTGTCCTGACTATGATTGTTTAGAATTTTCCTGACATTAATTGTTCAGAACTTTGGGCCCCGGCATAGAGTTTTTCAGAACTTGTCCTAGCTATACATTGTTAGAAATTGTCCGACTATAGATTGTTCGGAAATTATCCTGACTATGATTTTTTCAGAGCTTTCCGGCTTTTGATTGTTTTTGAACATTCCTTGCCCCTTTGTTCACCGCTGTGAACGTGATGGGCATAATGTCCGTGCTTCTCCATCGTATTTTCAGAGCTTTTCCCCGGAGTAGATTTTTTAAAAGTTGCCCAGATATAATTGTTCAGAGTTGTCCTGGCCCTTATAAATTTTTAGAACGGTCCTAGCTTTTAGATTGTTTAGAAGTTTTTCCTAGAAAAGATTTTTCAGGCTTGTCCTGGGATATGATTGTTTAGAATTGCCCGGCATATAGATTTTCGAAAGCTTGTCCCGACCAAAAAGATTTTTTCAGAACTTGCCTGGCATATAGATTGTTCAGACTTGTCCTGGATTAGATTTTTCAGAGCTTGTCCTGGGGGTTTGATTGTTCAGAACTTGCTTGGCTATATGCCTTTTTTATATGATATGTATTGCCAGGACAATCTATATGATTGTTTAGAAGTTGGGGGGCCTGGCAAAAATTGTTTAGAACTTTCCTGGCATTTAGATTGTTAGAAGTTTTTCCTGGATATTGATTGTTTAGAAAAATTGTCCTGGTTTAGATTGTTCAGAAAAAGTGTCCTTGGATATAATTGTTTAGAACTTGTCCTGGCATTTGATTATTCAGAACTTTTCCTGGATTTAGATTGTTTAGAAGTTGTTTCCCCGGCATATAGATTTTTTTCAGAATTGTTGGCATATCGATCTATATGCCGGGACAGTGTGAACAATTATGTGTCAGGCATGTTCTGAACAATCTATGTGCCCGGCAAGCTCTGAACAATTTATTGTCCAGGACAAACTTGAACAATCTATGGGCCTGGACAAGCTCTGAACAAACTATGTGCCAGGACAAGTTTTAAACAATCTATATCCAGGACAAGTTTGAACAATCTCGTGCCAAGGATAACTTCTAAACAAACTTTATGCCAGGACAAATTTTAAACAAAAGATTTGCCAGGCATTACATTGTTAGGGCCTTTTCCTGGCAATTTTCATTGTTCCGAACTTGTCCCTGACATACATTTGTTCGGAACTTTTCCCCGACATAGAGATTGTTCAAACTTGTCCTGGCTTTAGATTGTTCAGAGCTTTTGTCCTGGCATTTTTGAATTGTTAGAAAACTGTCCTGGACATAGATTTTTCAGAACGTCCCCGACACTAGATTGTTAAGCCCGTTCCCGGGTTAAAGATTGTTCAGAGTTGTCCCCGGCAATAGATTGTTAGAAATTGTCCCGGGCCATACATTGTTCAGAACATCTCCTGACACGTAGATTGTTTTACAGCCTGTCCCGGTATAGATTTTTCAGAGCTTGTCCCGGCATTAGTTTTTTTTGAACTTGCCCTGGCACATAGATTGTTTTCAGAATTGCCTGACACAGGGATTTTTTCACACCCTGCCCCCGGCATATGTTTGTTCAGATTTGTCCTGAAAATAAAGTTCACCCCTGTCCCGGAAATTATAGATTGTTCAGAACCTGTACTGGCACATAGGTTGTTCGAATTGTCCTTTTGGTAATAGATTTTTCAGAGCTTGTCTGGCACCGATTGTTCAGAACTTCCCCCCCTGGCCATAGATTGTTCAGAACTTGCCCTGGCAATAGTTGTTCAGAATTTGTCCTGGCATATAGATTTTTCAAGGCTTGTCCTGGCATATAGATTGTTTAGAAGTTGCCCTAGCATTTAGCTAAACTAGATGTTCAATAAACATACCCTCATGTAGGCCTACACGTAGACAAGTTTCCTGCCTAGCTTTAAATTTCGTCTGTCATTCTTTGAATCAATAATTACCTCTTTTTGGAGCAAGCGAACGGAATTAATAACGTATAAGATTAAAACACCCTGTTCTCAATTAAGATTAAAAACACCCTGTTCTAATTATCAATGAAACAGCTTTCCCGCAACTATTTTGATCAGATTGTGGGAAAAAAACCCCCCACCTTGTTTCTTTAATTACAATACCCCACTTGATTTCTGGCCCTTGGAAAGGAGAGTTTAATGCAGGTGCAATAAATTTTGCCTGTCCACATAGAGAGGGGCCGTATTCCAAAAATATAAAGGAAGTTTATAGTTTCTATGCTATAAAATTACAAACTTTAATTCATGAAAAACTAATCCTGGAAAAGTTTAGATTTATTGCACCTGTACATCCTCTAAAATGACAAAGTTTACGTGGAAAACCCCCTTTGGGTTGTTTTAGCCTGTTTGTAAGCTTGTAAAAAAAAACTTTGTTTCGATGCAGCCTAAATCATGTGAATTTGATGCCTTTCCCGCTAACTTTGCTTTTTTCAGTGCATTGATGTGTCCTACCCGATCTTTTCTGTTATCAATCCTTTTTGCCTTGGTCACGTTCCTGAAATCTTTTCCGGTCCGCAGTGGTACGCCTTGTCAAGAAACCTTCATTAGATAAAATTTTTTTTAAAAAATTATCGGCCTGTATCAAATTTGTCATTTCTATCAAAATTATTGGGGGAAGATCGTTTTGGAACAAATTCTAGAACATCTCGAAAAGAATCACCTTTTAATCCTATCAATCTGTTTTACAGAAAAAGCCATAGTTGTGAGCAGCATCCTCCGTATAGTCAATGACCTCCTTTTGGGGGCCTTGACGATGGGGAATTTTTTCCTTATTAGCGATGTTAGCCTTCCGCAGCTTTTGACACGTCGTTATAATTTTTTGCTTCTCAGGGCTTAAAAATTCCTTTGGTTTCAAAGACACAGCTTCGAGGATTATCTTTACTTGACTGGACGGATCAGACAGTGTGTGTACAGGACCTGGGCCCCAAAACCCCCCATTCCCTCCTCCCCCTTCCCGGGCCCCCTTTCCCCCCGCTGGGGTTTCCCGCCCCTTTGCCGGCCCCTTTTTACCCCCCCCCGCTTGCAACCCGAAGGATGGATGAAACCCCAAAAAAATACAACTAAAAGGACAAAACGGGAACTCATGTTCGTGCAAAACAGCCTAACCATCCTTTCCCTTCCCTTCAAAGCCCTTTTCCCCTGACTGAAACTTCTCGTCTCCCCCTTGTCCCCCAGTCTAGGGGTCATACTTGCCCAAAACCCTCCCCTTTTGAAAAAAAAGGTTTAAAATTTTTTTAAGTTGCCTATCTGAACAAGAAGAATAGCTGGGTACTCCCTTTTCTCTCGAGCTACAAAAATTTTATTTGTGATTTTTTATTGAATAGATTATGAAAATTTTTTTTGGGGGCCCCCCAAAAAAAAACCCGATAGAAAGATTCAGCGAACCCAAAAATTTCAGCAGTCCGGGTCTGGGGAGCAGGAAAAATGATACTTTGCCTTTCTCCCTCCTTCCGGTTCTTCTAAAAACCGTTCTCAAAAAAATTAAAAAATCTACTTTTCGCTCTTTTGAAAATGGCCCCTTCTTATCTTTAATCCCTTTAAAAATTCTACCCCCTCCGACAAACGCCCTGGCCCCCCACCCCCTTCTGCGAAAACTCGCCCGGACTATTTCGGTGAAAGTCTTTTTTTCAAGTTCCGCGACGGGGCGCTGCCGCCTTTTCGCTTCGATTCTATCCTTCTTTTAAGAAAAAAATTAAACCATTTTTTTTCCCAAAAATTTGGGGGGCCAGGGGGGGGGGGGGGGGGGGGGAAACCTTCATAGCCGCCCCGGGCCCTTTTCCCCTGTAGGTATGGGGGGCCATTTTTTTTGGTAATTAAACTTATGGTTTAAGTTTTTTTAGTGATATTTGAAAAAAAAGGAATTTTCCCTTGTAGGATTAGGATTTTTTATTTTTTTTATTTAAAAAGTTTTTGTTTTGGGGGGAAAGGGTTTTTATTTTTGATATGGAAGGGTGAATGTAAGATTTTGGGAAAAGCGCTTTGAAAAAAATTTTTTGTTTAAAGCGTATTTAAAAAAACCCTTTTTATTTTTATTATTTTTATTTTTTTTCCTGTTGAAAAGATTTGAAACTTTTTTGTTTTTTCATTTTTCAGTTTCATCAAGGAGGTGCCCCCTGCGGGGGCCCCAAAGCCCAAATAACGCTACACCACACCGAAATTTTTTGAGACCCCCACAAAAAGATTTAAACCCGGGGAAAAAAAAATTTTAAAAACCAAAGAGGGAGAAAAAATTTAAAAAAAGGGGGCCTCGTGGCTACGTTCAGGGGTTTCGCCCCATGCATTACCCCCAACGCGGGGTCAGACCGGGGTCCCTACCTACCGTTTTTTTTTTTTTTTTTTTTTTTTGTGGGTGTCCCCCTGTGTGTATGTTTTTTGAGCAGGGGGCCCCTTTGTATTTCGGGGGCGGGGTGTTGTGTGTGTGTGTGTGTGTTTTGTTTTGTGTGTTTTGGTGTGTGTGTGTGTGTGCTGCGGGCAGGATGGTGGCATTTGTTTGTTTTGTGTTTTTGGTGTATGTGTGTGGGGCGGCTTTCGTGCGTGCGGTGTTGTGTGTGTTGTGTGTGGGTTTTGTTTGTGTGTGTGTGTGTTTTGGTGTGAAATTTTTTTGGGTTTTTGTGGGGAGCACAGTTTTCTAAAATAGGCTATATGTGTAAAAAAATTTGTGTGAGTGTTGTCTTTGTATGTAGGCGTGTGCGCAGTGGTGTGTTGTGCATTTGTGCCCCCTTATGTGTGTGCGTGTGTTGCGGCGTGTGTCGGTGTGGCCGTGCAATGCAACATGGTATATATATGTGGGAAAAAAGGTTTTTTTTTTAAAGGGAAAATAAGCATGTGGAAGGGGAACGGCCCGTTCATGTGTTTTTTGTGTGTGTGTGTTTTTGTGTGGGGGGTGTGTGTGTGTGTTTTTTTGTGTGGGTGGTGTGTTTTTTGGGGGTGTGTGTGGGGGGGTGTTTTGTGTGTGTGCGTGCGTGGGGGTTGGGGGTGGTGTGCGTGTGGGTTTTGTGTGTGGGGTGTGTGTTTTAGCGTCCCGGGGGGTGTGGTGGGGGGCGTGCGTGCGTGCGTGCGTGGGGCCCCGGGGGGCGCGCGCGTGTGTGTGTGTGTGTGCGTGCGTGCTCCCCTGAGTGCATGTGTATTTATGTGTATGTGTGTGTGCTTTCGTGTTTGTTTTATGTAGTTTGTATGTATTTTTTTGGGGGGGTGTGGTGGTTGTGTGTGTGTGTGAGAAGAGAGAGAGAGAGAGGGGAGAGAGGGGAAAAAGGGGGGGGGAGAGGGGAGAGGGCAGTGAGAGACAGGACAGAGAGAAAAAAGAGACAGGGAGACAGGACAGAGAGACGGAAAAAAACAGAGAGAGAAGAAGAAATAGAGGGGAGAGGGAGAGAGAGAGGAGAGAGAGAGAGAGAAAAAAGAGAGACAGAGACAAGGGCAGAGAGAAAAAAGAGACAAAAGGGGACAGGGAAAACAAAGAGAGATGGGAAACAGAGAGACAGAAAGACAGAGACAGAGACAGAGGCCCCGACACACACCCACACACAAAACCCCACCACACACACACACACACACCACACACCCCCCACCCCCGACTGGCACCCCCTACACTGTGCACGCAGACCCAATTACAGGTGTTGGTGGATTTGTTTGGGGGGGGTTTTTAGCAGGGGGTGGGCAGGCAGCAAACAGGTTTTCAGTGGTCCCTGGGCTCCTGTATTCCAGTAATTAGCTGACTGCAACTCCAAGGGTTTGATTAGGGGGGGGGGTGGGGCATGGGTGTTTGGGAAACCCCCAAACCCCCCCTTTCCCACCACCCCCCCTTTTTTCCCCCCCACCCCCATGCCCATCTTGGCCCCTGCAGAGAAAAATATAGTAAAGCCCTTTTTTAACCTTTAACACTTTTTTTTTTCTAAAAAAAATGGAATTTTGGTAAACCCCCATTTGAGTTAACAGCTCAAGAGGATCTTTTTCTAAATCACTGTGGTCATCTGAGTCACACAGTTGGGAGAGGATCTTTATCAAAAATCATGTGGTAAATTGTCTGGTCATACTTTTTAAAGGGACTCTAAACTTGGGTCACAAGTCTGATTTTTACTTTTGAACGGGATTTTTAAATCCTGGGTCAGCCTGTCTGAGTCCAAAAGGAAAATCTTTTCATTGCTGGATCACTCTGTCAGTCTGCTGGCCTTTTGGGGTTTCTCAGTGTATCCGCAGCCGACTTCCTTTTGGTGACAAAACCCGTCAGTGTAATCACAAATCATCTTTTGTCCCAAGGTTTTCTACCCACTTACCTTTGGTGACAGAACCGCCCTGATACACAATATCATTTTTTTGTGCCAAGGTTTTCACCTGCATCTGATTTTCTGCGTTGGTTTTTGCCTTCTGGACATTCTTGAGAGAGTTTCCCAAAGGGTTTTGGAGCGATGGCAATTTGATAGAGGTTTGAAGTAATCTGGACACTTTTCCCATTCTTTCCTATTCGTCATGAGAACAGAGTAGTTTTTCCATCTAGCTTTCTTGTAGTTCCATCTGGGCAGTGGTTCGCAGTTTATATGGTTTGGCTGAAAAAATTTGACAGGTCTTGTCACTACCAACTAACACTGTCCCCCCCGCACTTGCCTGCATTTTGGTGGCAAAGGTTAGTCTGGTGTGTTGACTTGGCCACCTGCGTGATAAATGCAGAAGGGTCATCTGGGTCCACATTATTTGCTGGTCAATCGCCACCAGTCTTCTACCTCCTTCCTCGGGTTTTTTTTCACTTATCTCCACGTGAGAGTGGCTGTTGAAATCACCACGATAGGCGCCATCCTGAATGTGTCCATAGCATGCAAGAAAGCCTTTTTTTATCTGGCGGCATAATACTTGTATAGCCTTCTTTCTTATCCTGCAGCATGATATGCACACCAGTGATTTCTGCGTTTTCCTCATTCCACTCTAAATATTTTCCTGCTATGTGGTTCTTTACCAGGATGAGGACTCCACCTTTATGTCTCCCTTCCCTGTCCACATGATAGGTCCGGTACCTCTTACAAAAAAGCGAACATTCTCTGTTTTAAAGTGTTTTCTGTAGGGAAGCACCATCGGCGTTCTCCCTATAGATCTTTCAACTAGGGAAAACGTCTCCTTCAAAATTCCTTCTGTATTCCACGAAGCACCCTCAACATTTTTTGGGTTCCCTCCCTTCTCCTTCCTAGCCAGTGTTTTCCCCGGTCACCCGCCGCCTGGCTTCACCTCCCTTCCCTGTCCTAGCCATGACATTTCCCCCGGGCCACCCCCGCCCTGGTCCACCACGAAGGGGGCGAGGGGGGCCACCATGCTGGGGTGGGCTTTCCCTTTTAGGCACAGGGCCCGGGACACTTCCCCCTGGCGGGTCCCAACGGACGAGCACCACATCTCTACGGTTGTCTGTCAAGTGAGTGGAGATCGTTGTGCTGCCGTTTTGCCCCGACGAGTCAGGAAAACCCCCATCCCACTTCGGCTTGTTTTTGATATCAAGTGAACGCTCTCCTAGACTCTTGCTTTACTGGGCGACGGTCCAGTCCACCCGGCTTTTTGTCCATAGCTGGAGATGGTTTTTCACTGGGGGGTCTTCCCCGTCGGCTCTTGGTCGCATGATGCGATTTCAGTGGAGATAACATCCCCCCCTGTCATCCCGCCCCATCCTGCTAGGAACAGGCTATGTGGTCGGGACTACTCATTGGACAGTGGTTATTTCAGTGGAATAACGTGCCCCCTGTTATCCGCCCCATCCTGCTAGGAACATCGCCAGTGGTCTGGGGCACTCTTGGACAATGGTATTTCAGTGGAGATAACAGTGCCACGTGTCATCCCCCCCATCCTGCTAGGAACACCCCAAAGTGGCCGGACTACTTGTTGGACCCCGCAAGCCTGATTGTATCGCACAACCCCACATCTCGGGGCATCCCCCCATCCGCCACCCGGGACCCACCTGTTCAGGGATAGGAGAAAGATGATGCCACCATTTCCATTCACGCCGGGACGCAGGAGAAGGCTGTACTCTGCCTTTATTTCAAGTAAAACCCCGAGGTCACCAGACCCGAAATACAGACACCTGCATTAAGGCTGGAAATTTTGAGCAACACTCAAGAGAAACCCCTCCATCAAAATGGATAAACTGCTATCTGGTACAAAAGCGTATATTGTCTTCTGCCTGCCCATCCACGATTTTCCACGCCCTACCAAGTACCTTTCGTTCCTTGACAACCTTAAGTCGGGGGTTTGGGGAATTTTTCAAGTGCGTGAAAATGCCCTCACCTGTTCTAGCGTGTGTCTTGTCTGCATTGAAGGAAGGCAAGTGCTGTGAAATATGCCTCACCTGCTGTGGCTTGTTCTTTCTGCATTGAAGGAAGGGCAAGCGGTATGGCAAACTTTGAACTGTTGTATCGTTCGGGTTCCCCGATCAATCTCTTGCTTCATCTGAATTTTTTCTTATTTAAATGATGCTCTTGGAATGTGTTGCAAGCCCTCATCCATAATCAATCACCTGATACAACTGCTGGAAACAGCCGTAAGATGGCGCTGGTCAAGCCTTTACTGCCATTGCTTTCAGGGCAAGACATTCTGTCAAAGCCTATCCCAAAGAGCGTACTTGTCTGGATTCAGTTGGTATTCCATGGAAGGACACAGGTGAGGGTACTTGCCTGATGTCTTGTTGTTGAATGCAGACCATGTCTGGGCTTTTGTTGGGTTGATGGACAAACCCTTTCTTGACACCACTACAATATGGGGCAACTGTTGCTGAACTCTTTCGTTCTTTCTTTAGTTTTTCTGATGTTTTGAAGGTCAAACCCGCATCTGCCTAATGTCAACACTCCAGCAATTCTGTTTCTATTGAGGTCTGCAAGGCCTTTAGTGTAAATGTCACCGATCGGCGGTACTAAATCAGTATGTCCATGTGTTTAAGAGTAGTGGTGGTTCAAGATAGAGAGCGTGTGCGCGTATGCGTGCGAGTGTGTGTTGGGGTGTGTGTGTGTGTGGGGTGTGTTGTGGTGTGTGTGTGTGTGTGTGTGTGTGTGTGTGTGCGTGCGCGCGCTCGCGCGTAGTGAGTTGGGTTTAGTTAGCTAGAGTTAGGTTAAGTTCCTCAGGGTTAGGTAGAAAGATTAGGCTAGGTAGGAGGCTGGGGAAAATAGGACATACAGTATTCTTTCATTCCAGTCTTCACTTATTGAAGGAATGAATGGAAGCGGGAGGTTGTTTCGTTCCCGATTGTTTACCCTTTTGTTACTTTGGTTCTACACCAGAGAAGGCGGGGCAGGATATCGGCTGTTGTTGTGTTGTCAAGTCTGTGAGTTGTTGTGGTAAATTGTGGTGTTGCTGCACGAGCAACAACTATCCGTTGGTCAGGCGTGTCAGCTCTGCGGAGGGTACACTGCTCTGACCAATCGTTGTTTTGTGTGGTGAGTAGAGTTCGCTTGATTCCGACCAGGGCGGATTGCGTTGGGTAGCTTCACTTCGGTCCCTGGTGTTCGTCGGAGTGGACGTACGCCTTGTAGGTGCGGCGGCAGCGCCGTAGTTTTTGAAGAGTGACTTCAAGTCATAGTTAGGGCCAGGTCCTCGTCGGGTTTGGGTGCCCTTGGCCTGTGCTGAGTCGGTGTCGTCCTTGTTGGCAGCCACTTCACCAGTTGCAGAACTGGTGTGGTTGAACGTCTGTCTGTCCAGGTTGGTGATTTGTTAGGTTCGTGGTGTTTTGGTTCGTCGTGTTGTCTTGTATTGTGGCGAGTTGAACTGTAGTTGTCTCCTGTTGCGATTAGTTGTATTGTGTTTGTTGTGTATACTGGTTGTCTGGTATGATGTCGTCTTGGTTCCGTGATTGAAATTTGTTGTCAGCCGGTTTGAGTTGTCACCTTTTTCCTGTATATTTTTGTAAGTAGTGTACATAGTGGTTCCTGAGTTCGATTGTCATGTGACAGTTTGGCTAGACAATGTGGGTTCGATATAATAACCGTTGATGGGCGGTGATGTAGATATTGTTTGTGGTTAGTCTGTTAATTTCCGTGGGTTCAATGAGAAGGTTAATACGAGGTTGCTTTTTGGTTGAGATCAAATATGAGTCAGGTGCAGATGTGTCTGCGTGAATCATAGAGGGGTTTGATGATTGTGCTCAATCTCAATTGTAAATAGTAGGAGTTCGTTGAAATTGATTAACGATTCCGGAGTTGACCTGCACAGCATTGGAATCGGTTAACTGTGTAGTAAGGCCAAGCCAATTTGTGGTCGAGTGGTTTATACTGGGGTACGGTCGTAACCATTCAACGTATATTGGTGTCTTTTCACTTTCGGTACGAGTTAGGGTTCTCGACGCGGTGTCGTGCGCGTGCAGACTGTATCTGTGGCGTACGCATTTGGTACAGGACAGTGAGTCCATATGGTTAGAAGTTTTGTAAGAAAGTGACAGTCGTCACACGTGCAGGGATGTATGTATTTGTGACAGAACGGGGTTGGAGAAAGATATCTTAGGTTGTGGGAGGCAACCCAGTTATGAATTTTAGTAGTCGGAAAGAAGGGAAAGGTAAAGTTTAAGGCGAGTAGCTTAGCAGTTGATAAGATAAAACGGACGATGTGCAGCATGTAATATTGTATGAAGTGTGGTTGTGTTGGCATAACAAGGATTAACCACTGGTTATTCTGACGAGATGACATGAGAGTGAGGTGCTGGATGGAAATTTTGGCGAACAAATCATGTTGGTTTTGATATATGATTATAATTGACAGTGCAAAGAAGGGTAATAATGTGAAGGATTGTGGCTGCGAGCCGATTCTCTTGTGTGAACATGCTGGAACTGTGAACCGCTAAAAATTGATAAGTTTTTTTTTTTCTGAGAGATGTGTATTACTACTGGTTATTGTGTGGAGACATTTCCTTGTGAAATTGGCCATTTCCTAATTATTTAGTATGTCTTAAGGGGCCCATGGAGTCCGTGTTGGATCGCTTAGATTGGTTTATTTCTCTGGAATTGGGTGTGATTCATAATTTCATATGTAATAGCGTGGATGGGCTCAGGGAGAATATTGTTTTAACCGCTGTTGTAAGGGTTGGCAGGAAATGGGTCTGATAACCCCAAAGTGAGTAATGGGTTGGGGGATTCGAAATTTAAGGGGTCACTCTCATGCCCGAGTGGGAAGTAGCAAGGGAGATGGAGAGTTAAAGCTTTACCAAGTAGCCTATGTGCCTTGATGACTCGGGTAGTAGCAACACTACAGTAGTGGCCTACAGTTGTGTCAGCAGGTATCCTGTTCCATCCTGAGGCTGGGGCCAGATCATCGCAGTTCTACTGTACTGCCGCGTGCCGGCGAGTGAGCGGCGCTTTCCAGTGCCTGTTGTTTCCCCGGGAGAGGGAGACCACCCAGGCCGTCTGCCTTCGTGGGGCAGCTCTCCTCTGGCTACCGGTGCTCTTCCGGGAGTTCTCCGGCACTGGTTCCTCGTCCCTGTTTAGGCGTCCTGTGAGAGGGCGCTGCACCAGGCCTTTTTTTCACCCTGGTGTCCGGCGGGGCCTTCAGAGGAGGAGGCGTCCTACGAGCCCCGGACCCGTCGAGAGGGCGTCTGGTGTGTGTGCGTTGGGTGTCGTGCCCATCGCGGGGAGGAGTCGGACTGCGGGAAGCCACGGTCAGCGCCGGGGTGCGGAGTCTTCCGGGGAGATGTCAGCCTGTGAGGGGCCACATACAGCGCCGAGGACTGGAGCTTTCCGGGCCGGGATGGGTTGTCCCATGTTTGTGATAGAAGGGTGTAGCGTTAGGCAGTAGGGTTAGGGGTGTTAGCTACTGCCTCCTTTTAGGACGTAGTGGCCGGCACAGTGTAGGGTACTTGTCGTTGCCTCCCTTAGGGACGCAGCGACCAGTTTGGTAGTGGTCCCGGGTTAAAAGAGAAGGGTGAGTCCTGGGAGAGTGTGGTGGTAGCAGTAGTTAAGAGATTAGAGTCCCTTTGGTAAATCCTTGTCCCTAGTAGTTAGTCACCACGTGTGCGGGCTATCGCTGTGTCCCCAGGTCACAGTGATATACCGTAACTGGTGTTTCAGGTTAGGTTAGGGTCTTCCAGGTCATTACAGTAGAGTAGGGTGAGTCAGCGGGAATTGGGATACTTGTGTGCAGTTGTGGATGTGCGCGAGTGGTGGCGCCATAGAGTGTGTGTGAAATAAAGAAGCGTGCGTGATTGTAAAACTGTATTAGTGTGCTGTGTTGTCTGACCTAGTGTGTGATAGGCGTGGGTAAGGTGGTAGGGCCGTCCGGCTTAGCGACCGTGACACTTTGGTGGAGATGCGGGGTATCATAAGTGGTTCTGGTAGGTGATAGGTAGCTAGGAGGGAGGTAGGGGGTGTTGTGTCCGGTGTGTACGTTGTGTGAAATGTAAGTGGGTGGTTGGTGGGAGCGTACCAGTACCCTGGGAGGTGGTACGTAGTGTCCCTGTTCACTTCAGCAGGTTTCCATTGGCATTGGGCAGGGCACTTGTGTTGGTGTGAATGGGTTGGCGCTACCGTGTGAGTGAGGTATGAATGGTCAATAAACATTGAGTGGTTGTGGTAAGTGTGAGTGATTACACCCTACAGTGTAGGTGAGGTGCCGGAGGGTACCAGGTGTCCTTTGTGTCCTTTACATGTGGTATAACCCCAGTGAGTAGGTAGAGTGGTACCCAGCCCGTGACTGTGCACGCTGTGTGCTCGGATATCCTGTGGGGATTAAGGGCAGAGTAAGCCCAGGTGACTGTGTGTGGGAAGCACGAGGGTGCGCAGGGTTGTGACACTAAGGTGTGCTGGGAGTGCATATGGACTTGAGGGGTGCAAGTGCACTGATCGTGTAGGTGTGGCCTACCAGAGACAGTGAGGCCTGTGACTGTGGGTAACTGGTGCGCATGCACAGTGGACAGTGGACACACGGTGTCACGTGGTTCAGTCCGTGACCAGACAGTGCATTGGTAGTATTGTATGGGTTGGAGCCCCTGTGGGTATATGTATGAGGTACACAAGTGTGGGTGGAGTTATGCTTGGTGTGTGACACATTGAGAGTATTGTGTACTTGTGCGAGTTGCTTCAGGGGCTAGTGCGTAGTCAGGAACCTCCATTGCGCTCAGATCGCATACTGTCCGTTGCTAGTTCTGTGGTGGTAGGGGTACCCTATGTCTAAACACACCCGAGCCCATCCGCAGTACGACCCCGATAGTGTCATGGATCCACAGGCCCTACGGCGGATACCAAACCTAAGGTTAGTGACCAGGATGCGGGGTGGATCAAGAACAGGGACGGGGGCTTATGCAAAGTTTGCCAAGTTGGGAGCGGCGATGGGTTTTAGCTGGGGGAGACCTCGCCAAGTTCGTCACAGACTCAGTCCGTAACGAGGATGAGAGGACGGCGAGAGAAGCAGAATTGGAGCTCCGGATGGAGGAGAAAGTGAGGCAGAAGATGAAGGATGAAGAGGAGAAAGTGAGGCAGAAGATGAAGGATGAGAGGGAGCTAGAGATGCAGCAGAGGAAGATAGAAGAGGAGAAAGCTGATAGGCAAAGGAGCTAGGGATGAAGCAGAGGGAGCTAGAGATGAAGCGGAGAAGATCGAAGAGGAGAAGGGAAGGTTAAAGCGGAAGGATGAAGAGGAGAAAGCTGCTAGGCAGAGGGAACTAGAGGTGAAGCAGAAGAAGATCGAAGAGGAGAGGGAAAGGTTAAAGCGGAAGGATGAAGACGAGAAAGCAGCGAGACAGATGGAACTGGAACTGCAGAGGAAGAAGATGGAGGAAGAAAGGGCAATAAGGGAAATAGAAGCTCAAGCACGGCAAGCCGAGTTAGATCTCAAGAGACGAAGGGATGAAGCCGAGTTAGAGGCAAGAGAGCGAGAGCTAATCATACAAGAGAGATAGGCCTTAGATGAAGCAGCGCATAGGAAACGCTTGATTGAGGTGGAGGAAACGAAGCATGTCCACCTTGAGCCGTTAGGAGAGAACGACGACGTGGACGCTTTCATCGCCCAATTTGAGCGTGTAGCCCAGATGTGCAAGTGGAGCAAGACCTCATGGCCCACACGTCTGATGTCTCTGATGAGAGGAAAGGCTAGAGAAGCGGTGATGCGGTTAAGTGCGGATGAGTTAGGCGACTATGATCAGATAAAGAGCGCCCTGTTAAGCCACTTCAGGCTAGATGCTGAGGCCTACCGGGAAAAGTTCAGAAGCATCAAGAAGGACGCTGCTGAGACTTTTGGCCAGATGCTGGAAGGATGAAGCGGTGGTTTTCCCTCTGGTGTGCGGCAGCGGGCAAGGATGAGAGTGTGGCAGAGGACGTAAAGGATCTGCTGTTCCAGGAACAGTTTTATCAGCTATTGTCTCCAGAGTTCACAACTGAGGTGCGGAAGACATGCCCGAAAACTGTGGAACAACTTGCAACGGAAGCTACTGTTTTGGCAGAGGCCAAAAGACTGGGGAGGAAGGCGAGGCAAGACCGAACAGTTAACCAGCCCAACCTGGGTAATAGGCGCGAAACAGTAGGGAGCCAGCCCACACAGAGATCCCAACAGAGTGATGGTGCACTACAGCAGCTAAACAGGAGATCAGAAGGGCCTAGATCGACCATAGTTTGTTTCAACTGCAAGAAGCCAGGCCACATCGCTAGGAAATGCCCTGAGCCCCATTCTGTTGGAGCTGTTCATTGTTGTGACCAGCCCCAAGCTCGAGTAGTCCCTACGTTGTGTCGCCCATGCGCTGAGCAGCGGTACGAGCCTGCGTGCATTGTAGAAGTTAACGGGTCTCCGGCCAATGGATTACGGGACACTGGTGCCGAACACACCGTAGTGGCCAAGTGGTTAGTACCGGCAGATGCGTACACAGGAGAGACAGTCCCAGTAGTGTTGGCCGAGTCCAGATGTAGGTCTGTGTTACCTGTGGCGGCAATAGAGTTGAAGTCACCATTCATCGCAGGGAAGTTGGAGGTTTTGGTCATGAATAGCCCTGTGCAGGAAGACCTGATCGGAAACTTCGCAAAGAGAGTAGGAGATCCCGGTTGGACACGTGTGCCTGTATACGCAGACCCGGCGTTGGTAGGGGCAGTGCAGACACGCGCGCAGAGAGCCAGGGAGCAGCAAGAACCTGTACCACTACCCGTCGAGGAATGCATTCTGAACACCTCTACCCAGCAGTTAATTCAGATGCAGGACCAGGATGAAACCTTGAGGAAGGCTCGGAGTGCGAGTGAAGCAGGGACGCACTTCCACACCAAGTTTGGACGAGTCGAGTACGCTCGGAAATCTGGTGTACTGGTCAGGCGGTTTGAGGGTCCCAAGGACGTAGCGAGTCAGATCTGCGTCCCAGCTGAACTACGGACCACGGTGATGAAGCTAGGCCACGACGTACCCATGTCTGGTCACTTAGGTACCACCCGAACCAAGGAGCGAGTTGGTCGCCATTATTATTGGCCAGGCATGCATGCTGACATTCGTCGGTACTGCCAGTCATGCTTCCAGTGTCAGCGTACTGTGGACAAGGGAAGAGTCTCAAGAGGTCCCCTTGTAAGGATGCCACTGATGCGCAGGCCCATGCAGATACTGAGAGATCGGTGGTTGCAACCCGAGAGGCAAGAGCTCTGCACAGCTACAGAGTACGTCGTCAACCTAAGGAACAAAATAGCTAAGACGTGTGAGTTGGCAAAGAAGAACTTGGCAACAGCAGCTTGCACGTACAAGCGACATTCTCATTTGAGGACGAAACCCAGGAAGGTAGCTGTGGGGTCTAGAGTACTAGTGGGAGGATCACAAGGTAGGCACTGCAGCTGCAGCCATTCCAGTTTACGGTGCAGGCAGTGTCTGGAAAGGACAATGTGGCGGCAGACTTCTTGAGTCGCTTGCCGTAGAGAGAGAGAGAGAGAGAGAGAGAGAGAGAGAGAGAGAGAGAGAGAGAGAGAAAGGAAACCTGAGGGTTCCATTAACCTGTGTCGTGAGAGGTTGACATTGTCGAAGCTATGCATGTGTTGTTATTTTTGGTAGAGAATGGCGTAGCAAAGTGTTACTGAGGGTGTGGTATTTGTAGCACGTGTTACACAGCAGTTGTGCGTAATCAGAGCCCCCTCAGTTATGGTATTTATATGTAGTGCGTAGTGTAACGGTTGCCTGTAAGTGCCTGCGTTAAGGTCGTGTGAAGCAGCGTTAGACCATGTTGATTAATGTAACCTGTGATTGTTGATGTATTTAAAAGTTGATGCTGTTGGGATGGAAGTTTTGGAGTGCATCAAAAGTAACAGTAGGACAGAATGAGTGATGGGGAATTGGAGTGTCATAGGTAGAGTGTGGCTAAAACGCCGATCGAGTGAGAAGTTGTTGTTGGTTTTAACCTGTAGTTAAAACTTAGGCAGGGGGGGGGGGGGGTGTCACCGATCGGCGGTACTAAATCAGTATGTCCATGTGTTTAAGAGTAGTGGTGGTTCAAGATAGAGAGCGTGTGCGCGTATGCGTGCGAGTGTGTGTGTGTGTGTGTGTGTGTGTGTGTGTGTGTGTGTGTGTGTGTGTGTGTGTGTGTGTGCGTGCGCGCGCTCGCGCGTATGTGAGGTTGGGGTTTAGTTAGCTAGAGTTAGGTTAAGTTCCTCAGGGTTAGGTAGAAAGATTAGGCTAGGTAGGAGGCTGGGAAAATAGGACATACAGTATTCTTTCATTCCAGTCTTCACTTATTGAAGGAATGGAATGGAAGCGGGAGGTTGGTTTCGTTCCCGATTGTTACCCTTTTGTTACTTTGGTTCTACACCAGAGAAGGCGGGGCAGGATATCGGCTGTTGTTGTGTTGTCAAGTCTGTGAGTTGTTGTGGTAAATTGTGGTGTTGCTGCACGAGCAACAACTAGTCCGTTGGTCAGGCGTGTCAGCTCTGCGGAGGGGTACACTGCTCTGACCAATCGTTGTTTTGTGTGGTGAGTAGAGTTCGCTTGATTCCGACCAGGGCGGATTGCGTTGGGGTAGCTTCACTTCGGTCCCTGGTGTTCGTCGGAGTGGACGTACGCCTTGTAGGTGCGGCGGCAGCGCCGGTAGTTTTTGAAGAGTGACTTCAAGTCATAGTTAGGGCCAGGTCCTCGTCGGGTTTGGGTGCCCTTGGCCTGTGCTGAGTCGGTGTCGTCCTTGTTGGCAGCCACTTCAGCCAGTTGCAGAACTGGTGTGGTTGAACGTCTGTCTGTCCAGGTTGGTGATTTGTTAGGTTCGTGGTGTTTTGGTTCGGCGAGTTGAACTGTAGTTGTCTCCTGTTGCGATTAGTTGTATTGTGTTTGTTGTGTATACTGGTTGTCTGGTATGATGTCGTCTTGGTTCCGTGATTGAAATTTGTTGTCAGCCGGTTTGAGTTGTCACCTTTTTCCTGTATATTTTTGTAAGTAGTGTACATAGTGGTTCCTGAGTTCGATTGTCATGTGACAGTTTGGCTAGACAATGTGGGTTCGATATAATAACCGTTGATGGGCGGTGATGTAGATATTGTTTGTGGTTAGTCTGTTAATTTCCGTGGGTTCAATGAGAAGGTAATACGAGGTTGCTTTTTGGTTGAGGATCATAATATGAGTCAGGTGCAGATGTGTCTGCGTGAATCATAGAGGGGTTTGATGATTGTGCTCAATCTCAATTGTAAATAGTAGGAGTTCGTTGAAATTGATTAACGATTCCGGAGTTGACCTGCACAGCATTGGAATCGGTTAACTGTGTAGTAAGGCCAAGGCCAATTTGTGGTCGAGTGGTTTATACTGGGGTACGGTCGTAACCATTCAACGTATATTGGTGTCTTTTCACTTTCGGTACGAGTTAGGGTTCTCGACGCGGGTGTCGTGCGCGTGCAGACTGTATCTGTGGCGTACGCATTTGGTACAGGACAGTGAGTCCATATGGTTAGAAGTTTTGTAAGAAAGTGACAGTCGTCACACGTGCAGGGATGTATGTATTTGTGACAGAACGGGGTTGGAGAAAGATATCTTAGGTTGTGGGGAGGCAACCCAGTTATGAATTTTAGTAGTCGGAAAGAAGGGAAAGGTAAAGTTTAAGGCGAGTAGCTTAGCAGTTGATAAGATAAAAACGGATGATGTGCAGCATGTAATATTGTATGAAGTGTGGTTGTGTTGGCATAACAAGGATTAACCACGGGGTTTTATCTGACGAGATGACATGAGAGTGAGGTGCTGGATGGAAATTTTGGCGAACAAATCATGTTGGTTTTGATATATGATTATAATTGACAGTGCAAAGAAGGGTAATAATGTGAAGGATTGTGGCTGCGAGCCGATTCTCTTGTGTGAACATGCTGGAACTGTGAACCGCTAAAAATTGATAAGTTTTTTTTTTTTTCTGAGAGATGTGTATTACTACTGGTTATTGTGTGGAGACATTTCCTTGTGAAATTGGCCATTTCCTAGATTATTTAGTATGTCTTAAGGGGGCCCATGGAGTCCGTGTTGGATCGCTTAGATTGGTTTATTTCTCTGGGAATTGGGTGTGATTCATAATTTCATATGTAATAGCGTGGATGGGCTCAGGGAGAATATTGTTTTACCGCTGTTGTAAGGGTTGGCAGGAAATGGGTCTGATAACCCCAAAGTGAGTAATGGGTTGGGGGATTCGAAATTTAAGGGGTCACTCTCATGCCCGAGTGGGAAGTAGGCAAGGGGGATGGAGAGTTAAAGCTTTACCAAGTAGCCTATGTGCCTTGATGACTCGGGTAGTAGCAACACTACAGTAGTGGCCTACAGTTGTGTCAGCAGGTATCCTGTTCCATCCTGAGGCTGGGGCCAGATCACCGCAGTTCTACTGTACTGCCGCGTGCCGGCAGGTGAGCGGCGCTTTCCAGTGCCTGTTGTTTCCCCGGGAGAGGGAGACCACCCAGGCCGTCTGCCTTCTGTGGGGCAGCTCTCCTCTGGCTACCGGTGCTCTTCCGGGAGTTCTCCGGCACTGGTTCCTCGTCCCTGTTTAGGCGTCCTGTGAGAGGGCGCTGCACCAGGCCTTTTTTTCACCCTTGGTGTCCGGCGGGGCCTTCAGAGGAGGAGGCGTCCTACGAGCCCCGGACCCGTCGAGAGGGCGTCTGGTGTGTGTGCGTTGGGTGTCGTGCCCATCGCGGGGAGGAGTCGGACTGCGGGAAGCCACGGTCAGCGCCGGGGTGCGGAGTCTTCCTGGGAGATGTCATCCTGTGAGGGGCCACATACAGCGCCGAGGACTGGAGCTTTCCGGGCCGGGATGGGTTGTCCCATGTTTGTGATAGAAGGGGTGTAGCGTTAGGCAGTAGGGTTAGGGGTGTTAGCTACTGCCTCCTTTTAGGACGTAGTGGCCGGCACAGTGTAGGGTACTTGTCGTTGCCTCCCTTAGGGACGCAGCGACCAGTTTGGTAGTGGTCCCGGGTTAAAAGAGAAGGGTGAGTCCTGGGGAGAGGTGTGGGTGGTAGCAGTAGTTAAGAGATTAGAGTCCCTTTGGTAAATCCTTGTCCCTAGTAGTTAGTCACCACGTGTGCGGGCTATCGCTGTGTCCCCAGGTCACAGTGATATACCGTAACTGGTGTTTCAGGTTAGGTTAGGGTCTTCCAGGTCATTACAGTAGAGTAGGGTGAGTCAGCGGGAATTGGGATACTTGTGTGCAGTTGTGGATGTGCGCGAGTGGTGGCGCCATAGAGTGTGTGTGAAATAAAGAAGCGTGCGTGATTGTAAAACTGTATTAGTGTGCTGTGTTGTCTGACCTAGTGTGTGATAGGCGTGGGTAAGGGTGGTAGGGCCGTCCGGCTTAGCGACCGTGACAGTAAACATTGTATAAAACAGGGCAGAGAGGAGAACCTTAAGGTGATACTACAGAGAGTGTGTGAGGTTCAGACGTCCAGTCTTCAGATTGTAGGATGACGGTTCGCTCAGGTTGTTGTCACTGGGTTGTTTGTCACTGGGTTGTTGTCATTGGGTTGTTGTCATTGGGTTGTTGTCATTGGGCTGTTGACACTGGGTTGTAGTTACTGGGTTGTTGTCATTGCGTTGTTGTCATTGGGTTGTTGTCACTGGGTTGTTGTCATTGGGTTGTTGTCATTGGGTTGTTGTTACTGGGTTGTTGTCACTGGGTTGTTGTCATTGCGTTGTTGTCACTGGGTTGTTGTCACTGGGTTGTTGTCATTGGGTTGTTGTCACTGGGTTGTTGGCATTGGGTTGTTGTTACTGAGTTGTTGTTCCCCCACCGGGGTCTGCCCTGGGGGACCTGGGTGGGGTGTCTTATTTTTAGTTCTCAGGGTCACCCTCTTGTGCCCCTTGAGGGTGGGACTTTGTTTTAAGTGGGCTTTCTTTTTCTCTGTTTTTTGTGTTTTTTCTGCCTACCCATGGTTCTTTCACCTGCATTTCTCTTTCAACATTCTCCTTATTAATCTGCAGTTTTCTGTTTTGTCTATCTTCTGCCTTTACGGATCTTTATCCTATTCTTTTCCTTTTTTCACAAGTCTTCTGTAGCACTTTCTGTTTTCTCTGTGGCCTCTTGGTCCACCGTGTTGACCGTGCGGTGCGGCCCGTGTCGGGGGAGAATGGTGTCCTGGTGGTTGAGAGGGACTCGGAGTAGGATCCGCGCCCCTCAACACGCCACTTTGGCCCGGACTTCCCCTAGACGGGGGGCAGCATGGGGCCCAATGCTGTCAACCGGTCGCCTTCACAGTGTGGGCATGGCATGGGTCAAACCGTGTGCCACGTTGCTTGTCCTGGAAGCCAGGTGAGTGGCCTCCTGTCCGTTCCCGGCAGTTGGTCATGAGCCTGGTGGATGGGGTGGAGCGCGTGCCACGCGGTGTATACCTGCACTATAACCCTGGTGTTTCCCTTTGCTGGAGGACCGCTTAGGGGCATCGCCCTTGTGGGCACTCGATGGCGGGTGGGGAGTAGGGGAGGTGAAGTTTTTTTTCTTTCATTATGACATCTAAACAACTACCCCCTAACAAAAAGAGAAGAAATGATGATGGACATGGCACGCTTATGGACGAGACTATGAATAGAGATTCAGATTCAGATAATGAGATAAGAGAAGTGGCAAAGAGAAAGGGTATCCAAAACACATGGCCAAGCTTCCTTTTAGTGGAAGCAAAAGATCCGAAAGAATCCATTGCTCGGATTTCTCCGTTCGCTGTTTGCAAGTGGTTCGAGGGAGTTTCGTCCACAGGATTTAAAATGATCAAAAGACTCCGATCTGGTAGTTACCTTGTTAACTGTGCTACGGAAGCGGCGTCTCGGTTGCTGCTGAAAAGGGATGGTTCTCAACTCATGCAGATCACAGTTAAGGTTTCCATTCACCCCTTTCTCAACTACTCGAAAGGGGTAATCAGATGTGTTGACTTGGCTGGAGTTTCTGAATCAGAAATTCGGACTGAGATGGAAAGTCAGGGTGTTCTGCAGGTCCATAGAGTTAAAATCTCTAAAGGAAGTGACTTAATCGAAACCAACACGCTATTCTTTACTTTTGCTATGCCATCTCCCCCAGAGTTTGTCAAAGTGGGTTATGTCCGAGTGAAAGTTACGCCTTTTGTACCATCTCCTTTGCGGTGTTTCAAGTGCCAACGCTTTGGGCATTCCAGCCGAGCTTGTCGGGGTCAGGAGATCTGTCGTGACTGTGGACAGAAGAAGCATGATGAATCTTGTATAAATGCTGTATACTGTGTCAATTGTAAGGGTGACCATCCAGCAAATTCAAAAAGTTGTCCAGTGTGGAAAAAGGAATGCGAGATTCAGAAAGTAAAGATTGAGAGGAAATGTTCCTTTCTTGAGGCTAGAAGGTTAGTGGAGGCCAGGACTCCTTCGGCTGCGACTTATGCACAGAAGGTGGTTAACGATTCTGCGAACCGGTCATCGGGTGATGATCTGGGAGCAGCTCCATTCACTGCTCTGGAGAAGAAATTGACAGAATTGTTGTCATCGGTTTTGGATCGGCTTACTATACTTGAACAATCAGTTGAGGTTTTGTCTCAGAAATGCAATAGTGTTCCGTCCAGCAGTGTACAACAGGCTTCAGCCCCTGCTGGTGAGGGAAGAAGTGTTTCAGTTGTACAAAGTGCTGTGGATCAGAGGTCAGGGGTGAAGGATCGGAGGAAAGAGATGTCCCCTCGCTCACAGGCCAATAACAGCAGTACGAGACAGGCACGCAGTGAGGAGCGTCCTTTTCGGACTCCAGACCCTCCTAGGGGAAAATCTCGAAGTCAGGTATTTGGTGCAGCAGGTTTCAGTCCAGTAAGAGCAAATTCCAAGCATGGCAACAAACAACTTAGAAATTTATCAGGAGCATCGGCTTCTGACCTTGTCTTGAAGAACCGTTTTAGTTCTTTGGTGGACAGTGAAGTTTCTGGAGAAGAGGGCTGATAGATATTCTTTTAACAACCTAACATGGACATACTCCAGTGGAACATAAGAGGAGTTAAAGCAAATTGTCGGGACCTTGAGCTATTATTGACAGAGTATAGATCTTCGGTAATTGCTCTTCAGGAAACCCTTTTAACTGCAAGTAAGAAGCATGAGATTCCTGGTTTCTCCTGCTTACTCAAGCCAGCTTCTGCAGACTTTTCAAGGAGAGGCGTTTCTCTTTATATTCATAATTCGGTACTACATACAGAAATTCCACTTCAGACGGATCTGGAGGCAGTGGCAGCTCGTATCTCGTTAAACAAGGTCGTTACGATATGTTGTTTGTATCTGTCTCCATCTTCTGTGATTTCAAAGAGTCAGTTGGATGGTTTAATTTCTCAGCTCCCTCACCCATTTCTTTTATTGGGTGACTTGAATGGCCATTCTCCACAGTGGGGAAGTAACTGCACCAATTCTCAAGGGAAAGTTCTTGAGGATTTTATATCGGATCATGATCTCTGTCTTCTGAATTCAGGCTCACCGACCTTTTGTTCTCCTTCTGGTTCTTTGACTCACTTGGATTTGTCCATTTGCGACCCTTCCTTATTTTTGGACTTAGAGTGGCAGGTTCATTCGGACCTAAGCGGGAGTGATCACTTTCCGATTTTTATTTATTTTACAAAGCAAATGCAGGAGTCCCCTCGGGAAACATGGAAGTTTCGCTCTGCAGATTGGAGTCTTTATCAGCAACAGATTTTAAGTAGACTGCCTATGAATCTGTTGCGGAGTTATGATGATCCTGTTTTGCAGTTCACTAAAGTGATTGTAGAGAGTGCTAAGGAAGCTATTCCCAAGTCCCGTGATAAACCAAATGATGTTAAGACCCCTTGGTATGATAAAGAGTGCAAAACTTTGAAGGGTAAGAGAAAAGGTGCTCAAAGACTTTTTGCTAGGTTTCCTATGGTGGGGAACAAAGTTAAACATCAGGCGTGTAGGGCTAAGTGTCGGTATACTTTTAAAACTAAGAAGAAAGAATCTTGGAAAAAATTTTGTTCAAATCTGTCCTTTAAGGTCAATTCAAGGAAAGTCTGGAAACTAATCCGTAAGATTAAGGGAAAGTCGGTTACATCAGTTATAAAATGTTTGCAAGTAAATGGATCGATTATTACTAATAAAAAGGAGGTTGCTAACTTGTTAGCTGTTACTATCCATCAAAATTCGTCAGCTGATCATTATTGCAAGGAATTCCAGCGTATCAAAAGATCAGCAGAGTCAAATCTTGTTCCTTCGTGCCAGATAGTTCTGAGGATTACAACTGCGTTTTCAGCATGGATGAGTTAAAGGACGCCATTTTGAAAGCCAACAACTCAGCTCCTGGACCAGATGACATTCATTATCAATTTATTCAACATTTGCCAGCTGAGGGTTTAAAGGTGTTGTTGTCTCTGTTTAATCATGTTTGGTGTTCAGGGTATTTTCCACCTTCTTGGAGAGAGGCGGTTGTTATCCCTGTTCCTAAACCAGGGAAAGATCATTCGGACCCTAACAACTATCGTCCTATAGCTCTCACTAGTTGCTTATGTAAAACTATGGAGAGAATGGTATATTCTCGATTGTTATGGCAGTTAGAATGTCTGGGGGCCTTAGATGTTTCCCAGTGTGGATTTCGGAACAACCGCAGTACTACTGATCACCTGGCTCGATATGAGTCTTTTATCAGGAATGCTTTGATTAATGGAGAACATGTAGTTTCTATTCTTTTTGATTTAGAAAAAGCTTATGACACAACATGGAGGCATGGAATTCTCCAGGATTTGAAGGCACTTGATTTCAAAGGTAATTTACCAATGTTTATTGCTAATTTTTTGTCTAAGTGTTAGGCTTCATTCGACCTTTTCGGATCCTTTTGAGCAGGAGATGGGTGTCCCTCAGGGTAGCATCCTTTCTCCACTTCTGTTCAATCTCAAGATTAATAACATCGTCCAGTCAGTAAATTCTGGAATTGATAAGTCATTATTTGTTGATGACTTCTCCATCTCTGCCAAGGGGAAAACTTTGGCTGCAGCTGAGCGTCAACTTCAGTTGTGTGTTAATCGTGTTCAGCAGTGGGTTACTGAAAATGGATTTAAGTTTTCAGCTACTAAGACAGAGTGTGTTCATTTCCATAGGAAAAGATCTCAGGTCTTAGAACCAGCTATCAGTCTCAATGGTCAAGTAATTAAAGTTTCCAAACAAGTGAAATTTTTGGGGGTTATTTTTGATAATAAGCTTTCTTTTTTGCCTCACATTAAGTACATTAAACAATCTTGCCAGTCAGGTTTGAATGTTTTGAAGGTTATTAGTCACACTGATTGGGGTGCAGACAAGCGAACTTTGTTGCGATTGTATCGGGCTTTGGTGAGACCAAAGCTAGATTATGGGTGTGTGGTATATGGTTCTGCACGAAAATCTTACCTCAAAGCTCTTGATCCAATTCATCATCAAGGACTGCGGATTGCTCTGGGAGCATTTCGCACATCTCCAAAAGAGAGTTTGTATGTTGAATCTGGTGAACCCCCTCTGGAGCTAAGGAGGTTGTGTCTTTCCATGAATTACTATCTGAAACTGAGGGCTAATCCAGAAAACCCTGCCTATGATATTGTCATGAACCCGCCTTTTAGAGCCAAATATGATCTAAAGCCAAATGAGATTCCTCCACTGGGTGTTCGTATTTTGCCCCACTTCGGGGCAGCTGGTATTGACCTTGATGCTGTTGATGACGGTCCATTACAGACTGATGTACCTCCCTGGAAAGTCGCCAATCCAGAGATTAATTTATATTTAACTCAATTTCGAAAGGAGGTCACCTCGAGTGCTGCATATAAACAACTTTATCTTGGGCAATGTGAACTTTATCAAGATTTTATCAAGATTTTTACAGATGGTTCTAAAAAAGGTGAGAGGGCTGCAGCTGCCATTGTGTGTGATAACAATTTTCAGAAGCCTACTTTGTTAAGATTGCGGGATTGGTCGTCTGTTTATACTGCTGAACTGAAGGCTTTAAATCTGGCCCTCAGTGCGGTGTCCAGGTCAGATCAGAATGATTTCCTTATTTTATCGGATTCATTGTCGGCATTGTCGGCTCTATCGACAAGAGAAGTTTCACATCCAGTTTTGGCTGATATTCATGATCTTCATACTCGGCTTGTCTCTTCGGGAAAGCATATAGTTTTCTTGTGGGTCCCCAGCCACATGGGAATCTATGGTAACTCAGTGGTGGACAAAGCAGCCAAACAAGCTCTCGGTGCAAGTCTTTCCAGGAGGCCTATGCAGTTTGTTCCTCACTCTGATCTACGTCATAAATCTAGTTTGTATTGTCGTGAACTGTGGCTGAGTGAATGGTGTAATCAAATTCATAATAAATTGTTTAAAATTTGCCCAGATTTAACCAATCCTTTCCCATCGGTGGTATGTAACCGTAAAGAGGAATCGGTTTTGTCACGGTTACATATTGGGCACAGCTATATAACGCACAGTTGGATACTCAGAGGGGAAGACCCCCCATGGTGTGTTGCGTGTGACAGCTTGTTCAGTGTTAATCATTTTTTGACAGAATGTGCTGATTTGATGTGTGTCAGAGAGAAATTCTTTTCCACCAGTGATTTATCAGTTCTTTTTCGTGATATTTCAGTAGATCTTATTTTTTCTTTTTTGAAAGAGGTAAACTTATTTTATAAAATATAGTGTTTTAATTATGTATACAGGTGTCGTCGGAGTTGAACAGATAATTGTGCTTTTGTCCTCATAAATTTTAAGCGATGTGTTAATACTAGTGTGGGTATTTGTATCTAGAGACTTAGATATGATAGCTGAGGTCCTGATTTGGCTCCTAGTAGTCCGCTGGACCCTATAAACACAAACTAACTAACTAACTAACTGAGTTGTTGTCATTGGGCTGTTGTCATAGGGATGTTGACATTCGGTTCTTGTAATGGGTTGCTGTCACTGGTTTGTTGTTATTGGGTTGTTGTCACTGGGTTGTTGTCACTGGGTTGTTGTTACTGGGTTATTGTCATTGCGCTGTTGTCACTGGGTTGTTGTCATTGGGTTGTTGTCACTGGGTTGCTGTCAGAGGGTGGGTGTCACTGGGTTGATGTTATTGGGTTGTTGTCATT
Source organism: Conus canariensis (assembly GCA_033310375.1). Lineage (NCBI taxonomy): Eukaryota > Metazoa > Mollusca > Gastropoda > Neogastropoda > Conidae > Conus > Conus canariensis. The sequence continues at coordinate 70,984,361 of CM065730.1, forward strand.
GGTTTGTTGTGACTGGGTTGATGTTATTGGGTTGTTGTCATTGGGTTGTTGTTACTGGGTTGTTGTCATTGGGTTGTTGCTACTGGGTTGTTGTCATTGGGTTGTTGTCACTGGGTTGTTGTCACTGGGTTGTTGTAGCTGGGTTGTTGTCACTGGGTTGTTGTCATTGGGTTGTTGTCATTGGGTTGTTGTCACCGGGTTGTTGTCACTGGGTTGTTGACATTGGGTTGTTGTCACAGGGTTGTTGTCATTGCGTTGTTGTCACTGGGTTGTTGTCACAGGGTTGTTGTCATTGCCTTGTTGTTACTGGGTTGTTGTCATTGGGTTGTTGACATAGGCTTGTTGTCACAGGGTTGTTGTCACTGGGTTGTTGTTACTGGGTTGTTGTCGTTGGGTTGTTGTCATTGGGTTGTTGTCATTGGCTTAACGTCACTGGTTTGTTGTCATTGGGTTGATCTCATTGGGTTGTTGTCACTAGGTTGCTGTCATTGGGTTGTTGTCAATGGGTTGTTGACATTGGGTTGTTGTCATTGGGTTGTTGTCACTGGGTTGTTGTTACTGGGTTGTTGTCATTCGGTTGTTGACATTGGGTTTTTGTCGTTGGGTTTTTGTCGTTGTGTTGTTGTCATTGCGTTGTTGTCACTGGGTTGTTGTCATTGGGTTGTTGTCATTGGGTTGTTATCACTGGGTTAACGTCACTGGGTTGTTGTCAATGGGTTGTTGTCATTGCGTTGTTGTCACTGGGTTGTTGTCATTGGGTTGTTGTCATTGGGTTGTTGACATTGGGATGTTGTCATTGGGTTGTTGTCACTGGGTTGTTGTCATTGGGCTGTTGTCATTGGGTTTTTGACATTGGGTTGTTGTCATTGGATTGTTGTCGTTGGGTTATTGTTATTGCGTTGCTGTCACTGGGTTGTTGTTATTGGGTTGTTGTCACTGGGTTGTTGTCACTGGGTTGTTGTTACTGGGTTGTTGTCATTGAGTTGTTGTCACTGGGTTGTTGTCATTGCGTTGTTGACATTGGGTTTTTGTCACTGGGTTGTTGTCATTGCGTTGTTGTCACTGGGTTGTTGTCATTCGGTTGTTGTCACAGGGTTGTTGTCACTGGGTTGTTGTTATTGGGTTGTTGTCTCTGGGTTGTTGTCTCTGGGTTGTTGTCATTGGGTTGTTGTCACTGGGTTGTTGTCATTGGGTTGTTGTCACAGGGGTGTTGTCACAGGGTTGTTGTCACTGGGTTGTTGTCACTGGATTGTTGTCATTGGGTTGTTGTCATTGGGCTGTTGTCGTTGGGTTGTTGTCATTGGATTGTTGTCATTGGGTTGTTGTCATTGGGTTCTTGTCACTGGGTTAATGTCACTGGGTTAATGTCACGGGGTTGTTATCACAGGGTTGTTGTCATTGGGTTGTTGACATTGGGTTGTTGTCATTGGGTTGTTGTCACTGGGTTGTTGTCACTGGGTTGGTGTTATTGGGTTGTTGTCATTGAGTTCTTGTCATTGGGTTGTTGTCACTGGGTTGTTGTCATTGGGTTGTTGTCACAGAGTTGTCTTCATTGGGTTGTTGTCATTGGGTTGTTGTTATTGGGTTGTTGTCACTGGGTTGTTGTCGTTAGGTTGTTGTCATTGGGTTGTTGTCACAGGGTTGTTTTCATCGGTTTAAATAAATTTATTTTCCACTTTGCAAACACGTGGCTTTAGAAAAAATGTTAAAATTTGAACATCAACAAGCTAATGCTTATAGTGTGTTCGAATGTTTATAATTACACATGTGACAAGGAAATGGCAGAAGACTATTAAAGTTACTGTGCTAAACAAAAGACGCAACCCCCCCCCCCCCCAAAAAAAAAAAAAAAAAAAAAAAAAACAACCCACACGTATACAAAATGTAAATATATACATGTACATAAACATACTTTACACATACACATATACATAAACGCAACCATGTACAAAATCACGGAAAAATAAGAAAAGAAAGTCGTAAGCAAAGAGTAAACACTAAGGACTATAAAATGCATGATAATCAACCACTCACACATCATTAACCTTTAGAGCGTTTTAGAGAGAGAGAGAGAGAGAGACAGACAGAGACAGAGACAGAGACAGAGACAGAGAATGTGTTCTGCTCTAAGATTTTTATCATAAACATATGTATCTTTACTTCATGCGAAGTTTTTCAACATGTTCTTCAAAAACGTTTAGACTGTTTAATAAAACGATGAACAGTTTTGAATATAGCTGCGTTATCTTCACTTCGGACGGATTGCTTACCGCGGAGGAGAATACTAACTTCGAGTAGATTGGGTGCAAGGGTGGACATCGTGTCTTTTCTAATGTTAGTGTAATTTTGACAATATAATAGAAAGTGTTCAGCTGTTTCTGAATCAGTGCCACATTGACAAACCGGATCTGCTTTCAAATGACGGTTAACAAGGTTTTGATTTAAATAACTTATTCCTAGGCGGAGTCTGCAATGTTGAATCTGTTCGCTTCTGTCTCCATAATAATAATAGGGTACAACTGAGTCGTCCCGTGAAATAAAACGTTTAAATTCTCCAAGTGATTTTGTGGATTTTATGTTGTCTGGGGGGGTCGTTCCACAGTTTAGTTGCGGTTGGAATAAATGAATTTTTGTATACTTCAGTTTTACATAGAGGCACATGTCTGTCAAGAGGTCTTCGCCGTGAGTAGGGATTTCTTGTTGATACCAGATCAGGTACTAGGTTACGTAAGTGTTCTGGGCACAAACCATTGACCATTTTATAAAACTTAATTAGTTTGTGTCTTCTTCTCCTTTCTTTTAAAGAGCAGAATCCGGATTCTTCATACAACTTTCTGTGACTTGTGCCTTTGACACCTCCTATAATGATGCGAATTGCTTCTAAATGAATATTTTCTAGCATGTTTGCTTGTGTTCACTGCAGTTGTCCCAGACAATGTCAGCATAGTCAAAGTGCGGCAAGATAAATGATGTATACATCGTTTCTAATGCTTTTCTCGATATCTTATATTTGTAGTTTCGTAGGCAAGTAATCAACATATTAACCTTCTTTACTGTACATCTGATATGTTCGTCCCATTTACAGTTATTCTGAACAATCAGACCAAGATGATTGTGTGCATTAACTGGCTGCAGAGATGTGTTGCCGAATGTCAGTGGATAAATTTGTTTACGATCTCGAATAATATTTACCAGTTCTGTCTTGTTCTCATTGAATTTAACCTTCCAGCGCTTTGCCCATTCAGAAATCTTTTCCAGGTCAGAGTTTAAGATATCAGCGCGGATTACAGGGTTAGACAGAGAAAGTACTAAACTAGTATCATCGGCGAATAACTTAATTACAGAAGCGATATCATGTACTATATCATTGATATAGACTAAAAACAGTAAGGGACCTAAGACGGATCCCTGTGGCACTCCGGCATGAAGCCTCTGGAGGTCGGAGTTTTCACCTTTTATAACCACTGCCTGGGAACGGTTGGAAAGGTAGTCTCTCAGAAAGTCTAGCAATTTCCCTCTTATTCCGATCGCGTTTAGCTTCAATAAGAGACCTCTGTGCCATACACGATCGAATCCTTTTGAAATGTCCAGGTATACAATTTGTGTGGTAACTCCAGAATCAAAAGAAGTGCAGAGTTCGTTATAGGTGGACAGTAACTGATTAACTGTAGAATCACCGGGGATGAATCCTGATTGTAGAGGAGTGAGAATGGCATTTAATGTTAGAAAGAAATAGATATGTCGATGTATACATTTCTCTAGAACCTTTCCAACGCAGCTTAGTAAAGAGATTGGCCTGTAATTACTGCAAAGTTCTTTTGGTCCTTTTTTATATATAGGGGTCACATGCGCAGTCTTCCATAATGATGGAAATCTACTCTCACGAAGACATCTGTTGAACAGTGTAGTAAGAGGAAGACATGTAACATGAGCTGAAGTTGTTAACAAAATGTTGTGAATAAAATCCGGACCAGATGCCTTAGTTTTGTCCAGGTTTTTTTAGTGTATCAGCGACTTCAGTTTGTGAAAGTGTAATCTCATCTAGTTGGGAATCAAGAAATGTAACGTTCGGCAGCATGTCGTTATCATTTTCTAATGTTGACTGTTGTACAAAATAAGAATTGAAAATGTTTGCTTTATCTTTGTTTGAGTAATACACTGTGCCCTGTGACTCAATAGGTGGAACTTCCTGGGCTTCGATTCCTTTCTTATTGAAGAAAGACTTAACTAGCTTCCACCAGTCTTTACTTCCAAAACTTGATGAGTCTGAAGCTTTTTGGTCTAGTTGGTTATAATACTCTGTTTGCCTGTCTCTTTCTTTTGATATAACGTAATTTGGAAACCGACGAAATCTTTCCCAGTCTTCGGGAAGATTGCTTTGTTTGGCAATTCGGTGAATTGTCTTGCGCGTGTCGATCAAAAGTCGAATCTCATCAGTCATCCAGGGCACGTCCTGCGGGCGGATGGTTACAGTTTTAACAGGCATGCATTGTTTAGCTATGGCCAAAGGGTTTCAGAAAAAAGACTAGCACTCTCATCTACCGTTTGTTTAGTTAACATGGTATCCCAGTCTACTTCATTCAACAATGTACAGAATTTTCCTGTATCTAGTTTACGATAATTGAATATTGTTCTTTTGAAGGAACAGTTTATTTTTACGGTGTTTTCCAGGATAGCACAGGGAATACTGTGGTCGCTATACGCTGAAGGTAAGACTTCCGTCGACTTGATAAGTTGAGGAGTCTGTGTAATAATTAAATCTAAACATGTGCTTGTACTGTCCGTTATACGCGTCGGCTCACTTACTATTTGGTTCAAGCTGTACTGATTAATGATGTCTAGAAGGTGATGTGATGGGTTCCTCAAGAAGTCGCCCAAAATGATAAACTGTAACATTGTGTTATTTACTTTTCTTATGTTTTCACTTATCAGCTGCCAGTAACTAACAGGGGAGTTCGGCGGACAATAAAATGATCCAATTAATAGACTGGTTTGGTTTACTTTGGTTTCCACCCAGACCGATTCTAGACCATTGACTTGGAGATCTGGGCGTGGTTTACAGTACAGGCAATTTTTTATGTAGATGGCCACTCCACCATGTGGATCGTTTGGTCTATCACGTCTGACGGGAGGATGGAAATTAGGGAGTTCTATGGTACTGCTGAAATCCGTTTCCTGAAGCCAGATTTCTGACAGTGTTATGATTCAAAATCCTTACATTCAGCGGACAGTAAATCAAGCTTATTTTTCAAGCTGTGGATATTAGCATGTATAACGCACAGTTCCTTGCTGTTTTCTGGCCCTGGATTTAGTTCAATATCACCAGAAAGTATAATATAAAGGAGGATCATGAAGGCAGTGTACGTGAAGATGTCATTACAAACTAAGTACATTTCTCCGCGAACATGGTAAGACATTGGTACATTTCGATTCCCGACAGACTGTTCCTGCACTAAGATGTATTCAGAAAACTGAACCAGCAGAGCTAGATGAATGTCATGTAGACAGCGTGCTGCCAGCAGTATCAAAAATGTTCTGCAGCTAGATTTATTAAGAAAGGAAAGTTTCCGGGCTAGAGTCAGAGCAGTTGTGTGACATTGACCTATCCTGGCTCTATGTGCACTGATTCCAACAGTCATCTATGTGACAGAACTGAGAACGTCAAACAAAAAGCAAGCCAGGATTGTGGGTTGGTGCGGGTTCTCTCTCATTAGAAACAGATGAAGAAAACAAGGTAAGTCAAAGTATGAATAGTTTAAATATAAATTCTTTCTCACTAGCGGGGATAATTTAGAAGCAAAGATACAAGGTAATAAATTAAAAAAAAAACAACTGACAGTTTTACAATATAAGTAAAGAGACAACTCTGCAGTGGCATGACCAAACAGAGAAGCAGTGCAGAAAACGAGTGGAAGAAACACGAAATATACACATATGCAAAAACGTTTGTGTATAATACAAAGGAAAGTATGTAAACCAATCAAAGACAATAAGACAAGCGCTGAAGAACAGTACTCATCCAACATTTTCAGTGTACTGTATAGTGTTACAGTTAACCACAAGCTGGCGCAGCACCAGCAGTTCAGTGAAAATGTTAAATATTATGATTTCATTTTGTCCCCCTGTGACAACGGTGTTAAAAGCGACATAACTCACGGAAACAAACTACTTACAGACCTGTCATGTTCTTGTAGGGCATACTCTGAAGTTGTACATGAAATCAACACATTCCCACAAGCACAAGTCCAACATAGTAAAGCGGAGAATATGGGCAGCTCAAAGTCGTTCGTGACCACCCTCCCTCCCCTGTCCCTCACCAACCCTCTCCGACACGCTTCCCCCGCAGTTCCCCCCCCCCCTCCCCCTTTTTGTTTTACCTCCAACATTCGCTCACTACTTTTAATCCTCACAAAACACCCAGCCATCGGTTCCCTTGTACCTGCTACCCCCCCCCCCCCCCCACTTCCCTCTACTTCACATGCCACGGTCTTTAACAGTTTGCATGCACGGCCCATGAGTTCTGCTTTGATTACTAACGGTCTCTCTCCCTCTCTCTCTCTCCACCCCCCCCCCCCCACACACACACTCGCGCGCGTGCGTGCACACACACTCACACATACACCCACACGCGCCCGGGGAAAACACACACACACACACACACACACACACACACACACACACACACACACACACACACACACACCTGTCCCCCCTCTCCCTTCCCTCTCCTCCTTTCTCTCTTCTTCTCTCTCTCTCTCTCTCTCTCTCTCTCTCTCTCTCTCTCTCTCTCTCTCACGTATACACACACACACACATGCGCTGTGTCTACCTCTACGTCTCCATGGCAGGACCGAAGTTCACATATTAAAACCGACAACAAAGCATTTCAGGTCCTGTTGACCGAAATACTCAGATCCATTTGTTATTTTCCCCATTTTGCTGTTAATACAACCAAAATAACGAGGTGAAAAAGGGAACCAACAAAATATGTCAATCAGACCAGAATATTACAGATCAGGCCGCAAATATATTCCAATAGTCCGTCGAGAAAACAGCAAACTCTCCGCGGCACATATTACATCACCAGACCACAATGTTCTTAATATCATTAAGGATACAATGATGATAAATATGTTGAGTAATTGATACTGGAAGCACTGAATGTTCAAGCATAGTGTCTATATAATGTCCAAATCATTATTGATGTCTCTATACATATCAAGAGACCAGCTCCGCAAGTCCCTTAGTCCCTGTACTTGCACATAAAGCATAGGACACGTTCAACACACAAGCTATGCGCGCGCGCGCGCGCGCACACAAACACACACACACACACACACACACACACACACACACACACACACACACACACACACACAGAGATACATATACTGTCACTGTCTCACCCTCTCCCCTCTCCCCCACCCTCTCTCTCCCCTCCGCCTCCTCCTCCCACTCTCCCTCCCCTCACATCCCCCTCACCCCCCCACCTCCCTCTCTCTCTCCCATACACACGGACTCGCGCGCACACTTTCACGTCATAAAAACACACACACACACACACACACACACACACACACACACACACACACACGTTTCCATTGGGTTGTTGTCATTTGGTTGTTGTCACTGGGTTGTTGTCATTGGGTTCTTGTCACTGGGTTAATGTCATTGGGTTGTTGTCATTGACTTGTTGTCATTGGGTTGTTGTCATTGAGTTGTTGTCATTGGGTTGTTATCATTGGGTTGTTGTCATTGGGTTGTTGTCTCTGGGTTAATGTCACTGGGTTGTTGTCACTGGGTTGTTGTTACTGGGTTGTTGTCATTGGGCTGTTGTCACTGGGTTGTTGTCATTACGTTGCTGACATTGGGTTGTTGTCACTGGGTTGTTGTCATTGCGTCGTTGTCACAGGGTTGTTGTCATTCGGTTGTTGTCATTGGGTTGTTGTCATTCGGTTGATGTTA
>CM065730.1:71019825-71022325 GCA_033310375.1 Conus canariensis
TGTGTGTGTTGTGCATGCGTGCGCGCGCGCGCGCGCGCGCGCGCGCGTGTGTGTGTGTGTGTGTGTGTGTGTGTGTGCGTGTGTGTGTGTGTGTACATTTAGAGTTTTATGTGTTTTGTAAGTGCTTGTTTAAAGGTGTGTGTGTGTGTGTGTGTGTTCGTTCGTTCTTTAGTTTTACGTCTGTTCACCCTTAAGTGATATTAGACGGGAAAGGAGGGGGGGGGGGGGGGGGATAGGAGAAATAAAGGTATGAAAGAAGAGATTGTTTATGCATGCGTTGATATTGTTTAGAGAGTGTGTGGTAGTAAAGATTATGTGTTTTTCCTACATACCTACACCTACAATTCTATATAATGAGCAAGCTTTATATGGGGTATGAATTGTTGAAAATGACAGAATTAGTAGAAAGGAAGTGAGGTTTACCATCTATATCAAACGCGACTTAACAATTAACAGAAGATTAGTATAACAACAATTGAATCGAACAATAAATTAACTATTCAAAGGAAAAGACCAATAGGACTAAGGTGTAAAACTTCTGAAAAACATTTAGGAAGATGAAAGTCATTTAACACTTCCTGAACAGTTAATGGTATTTGACGAGTCAGTAAATCCCCTGTAGTTTTCGTCATTAATTCTTTGATACTAGGACAGTGTAAAATCAGATGGCTAATGGAAATTTGATTTCCACATACACATTTAATATCTTTAGAAAATTTTGTTTTAAAGGCATTTAAACGAATTTTGAACATCAGAGAACTAATATGCCTTGAACTTGTATCAGATATGTGATTTAAGATTAATTTGGAATTTATTGTGCTGACGCTGTTTATACAGTTGTGTGAATATTGGCTATCTGATGTCTTCAGCATGTTATCAAACTTATCTCTCGCTAGTTTTTATACAGTTGTGTGAATATTGGCTATCTGATGTCTTCAGCATGTTATCAAACTTATCTCTCGCTAGTTTTTATACAGTTGTGTGAATATTGGCTATCTGATGTCTTCAGCATGTTATCAAACTTATCTCTCGCTAGTTTTTATACAGTTGTGTGAATATTGGCTATCTGATGTCTTCAGCATGCTATCAAACTTATCTCTCGCTAGTTTTTATACAGTTGTGTGAATATTGGCTATCTGATGTCTTCAGCATGGTATCAAACTTATCTCTCGCTAGTTTTTATACAGTTGTGTGAATATTGGCTATCTGATGTCTTCAGCATGTTATCAAACTTATCTCTCGCTAGTTTTTATACAGTTGTGTGAATATTGGCTATCTGATGTCTTCAGCATGGTATCAAACTTATCTCTCGCTAGTTTTTATACAGTTGTGTGAATATTGGCTATCTGATGTCTTCAGCATGGTATCAAACTTATCTCTCGCTAGTTTTTATACAGTTGTGTGAATATTGGCTATCTGATGTCTTCAGCATGGTATCAAACTTATCTCTCGCTAGTTTTTCAATGTGATTATAATACTCGTGCAGATCTAGATTTATGTTAATTAGAATTGCCCCTTCAGTATTACGTCCTGCATTTTTAGCTGCTCTGTCAACCAGTTCATTGGCATATATTCCGCAATGGGAAGGAACCCAGTAAAAAGTCACACTAATGTCTTTAAATGCCAATTGATGAATTACATGTCTGATTTCTAGTATCATTTCAAGACGTTTTTTGGCATTTTGATGTTTGATTGCTTGTAATGCCGATTTAGAATCTACACAGAGTAAAATTTTACAACTATTCATAGGTAACTCCTCAATATGCTGTAAAGCCATTAAAATAGCTAACAACTCTGCAGTAAAAACTGAATAGTGATTACCTATATGATATTGTTTGACTGTTTTCATAGTAGGAATTACAAATGCTGAACCTGCATTGCCATTAAGTACAGATCCATCTGTGAATATTTTAATGTAATCACTATAGTAATTTTCCATGTGATCATTAACTAAATTTTTCAGAACGTTTGGAGATTGACTTTTGCTCAATTCTGTATGATCAATATCAAAAGTAGGTTTAATTTGTTCCCAAGATGGTACAGGTAAAAAAGATGGCTTAATTGCTATTTTTTTACTTTTTAATTCTGTAGAATTAATCATGTCGGAGACAAACGAATTAATTGGTTGCAAACAGTGTATTGTCTTAGCCCTGTTAACAAAGTCATGCTTAGAATTCATCTTTGTTTCTTCATTACAGAATGAGTTATGTGCAAAGGATTTTAATACAAACTTAGCTGCAGAGATTTTCCTATGTTCATCAAGAGGAAGAACTCCTGCTTCTTTATATGACCCAAGATTGTAAGCATGAGTCGGCACTCCTAGTGCCAGTTTAAAGGCTTTACAATCTATACTTTGTAGCTTGTTTAACAAATGTTTTGGTGCACTAAAGAAAGATTCCTGGCCGTAGGTTAAACGCGAACGACCTAAGGAATTAGCAAGACATAAAAGTGGTTTTGTGTCCTGACCCCATCGCTGTTTACTAATAATTTTGAGAAAATT
>CM065730.1:71029825-71049825 GCA_033310375.1 Conus canariensis
CCCAGGCTTTGTAAGAAAATTGGGAAAATGTATCCCCCCCCCCCCCCCTTTTTTTCTTGATTTTTTTTAAATGAAAGAAACATAGGTATGTTTATAACCTCTGAATTGTGCTAAAATCATCTCACATAATTCTGAAGTGTGCTAAAATCATCTCACATGATTCTGAAGTGTGCTAAAATCACCTCACATAATTCTGAATTGTGCTAAAATCACCTCACATAATTCTGAATTGTGCTAAAATCATCTCACATGATTCTGAATTGTGCTAAAATCACCTCACATAATTCTGAATTGTGCTAAAATCACCTCACATAATTCTGAATTGTACTAAAATCACCTCACATAATTCTGAAGTGTGCTAAAATCACCTAACATAATTCTGAATTGTGTTAAAATCATCTCACATAATTCTGAATTGTGCTAAAATCATTTCACATAATTCTGAAGTGTGCTAAAATCATCTCACATAATTCTGAATTGTGCTAAAATCACCTCACATAATTCTGAATTGTGTTAAAATCATCTCACATAATTCTGAATTGTGCTAACACATCATTTCACATAATTCTGAAGTGTGCTAAAATCATTTCACATAATTGCAAGACTTCACTAGTTTGATAAACATTACCGGGGCCAGTTTGCCTAAAAAAGAATACAAAAAAGCACTGTTCTTGGATGTGAATATTTGTTTATTCCTGTCAACAACAACAACCACAACAACATCAACAAGGCCAACATCATCAATTACAAGAACAACCACCACAACAACAATGACAAAAACGACAACAACATCAAGAACAAAAAAGAGATACTTCATTATGAAATGAAATTCATGGACAATGAATAAGAAAAACTATTTCAATCATTTGAAGAAAAATACAAGAACGATTACAATTTTGTAGATTGTGTTGGTGTGTGTGTGTGTGTGTGTGTGTGTGTGTGTGTGTGTGTGTGTGTGTGCGTGTGGTGTGTGTGTGGTTGGACATTTCATTCGCAGAACACATACATAAAGCTCAAAAGACCAAGAGAGAGGAGAGAGAGAGAGAGAGAGAGAGAGAGAGAGAGAGAGAGAGAGAGAGAGAGAGAGAGAGAGAGAGGAGATGTGACTGATGTGTTGTTTACTTGTTTACTTCTGAAAATTGGTGTGTGAGTAAACAACCTTTTTTTTCTTTTATTCTGTATTGTCTTTTCCACCTGCCACTGGCATGACTCCTATCCCGCTCATTCTGGTATCCCCCCCCCCACTCCCCCCCCCCCACCCCCCCTCCTCCCGTGCTTCCCCTACACGGCTAAACCCAGGTTTGCAAGGCCGCAATATCAGCAGTCGACAGGAGGTAGTCAACATCATGCTGTCGGGAGACAACTCCCCAGAAAAGACTCTGCACTGATGCTGAGTCACTTTGGTGCTATCAGTCAATATCATGCTGTCGGGAGACAACTCCCCAGAAAAGACTCTGCACTGATGCTGAGTCACTTTGGTGCTATCAGTCAATATCATGCTGTCGGGAGACAACTCCCCAGAAAAGACTGCACTGATGCTGAGTCACTTTGGTGCTATCAGTCAATATCATGCTGTCGGGAGACAACTCCCCAGAAAAGACTGCACTGATGCTGAGTCACTTTGGTGCTATCAGTCAATATCATGTTGTCAGGAGACAACTGACCAGAGAAGGCACTGCACTGATGCTGAGTTACTTTGGTGCTATCTGTCAATATGCTGTCGGGAGACAACTCCCCAGAAAAGACTCTGCACTGATGCTGAGTCACTTTGGTGCAGTCAGTCAATATCATGTTGTCAGGAGACAACTGACCAGAGAAGGCACTGCACTGATGCTGAGTCACTTTGGTGCTATCTGTCAATATCACGCTGTCAGGAGACAACTGACCAGAGAAGACTCTGCACTGCTGAGTCACTTTGGTGCTATCAGTCGTGCCTGTTCAGACCCAGCAAGTGCAAGACACCGTTCTCACAGCCCTCGACTGACGACAATTTCTGAACGCTGGAGCGAGCATGAGACAGTACCCCCTCACCTCTCTACCCCCCACATCCCACCTTCTTGTCTCTCCCCCCCCCCCCCAACAGTTTTTCTATGGGGGCATTACTACGGTCATTTAGCAAAAGCCTCCGGGAACTTACAAGTACTGAAGACGTGGACATGTATTCCATCGCAGGTGTGGCTATCAAGAGGACATACAAACTGTGGTCATCATGACAGCCGGACATGAAGTGTCTCAGGTTATCTTTTCTTTGATGATGGTCAGTTGAGAATATGGCAAGACGCCGTGGAATTTCACTTCGGTGTGAGATCGCATGACAGGGCTGAACTCTACGCTTCCGTTTAAGTACTATTCCAAGATGGACCGGACCCGAGAGATACAGACACATGCAGCGTTGTCCAGCAACACTGTGGCTAGCAGCGTTGGCCGGGGAATTCCAGCCACCCAGAGAGAAGCATCCAGTTCAGCAGAAAACACTCGGACATGTGGCTTCAGTCTTCCCCTTTGAACCCATAGCACATTACCTCTGCGTCCGGTCTGAAATGAACAGTTTTATACTTCTAATGAAGACTCAAACTCACAACCCTCTAGCTCACAACCTTCACGTTGACCACTGTACCATGGTGCCTGGTTATTATTTTCGGTTCCCCCCCCCCCCCCCTGTTGATTTTCTGTTCTGTCATGATCTCCTTTTCCCTTACTTCTCTTTACTATGGTCTCTCCTCTCCTCATTCGCCACATGTGCTGCGAGTGTGGTGTTGTGTGGTGTGGTGTGATGTGGTGTAGTATGGTATGGTGTAGAGTGGTGTGGTGTGGTGTGGTGTGGTGTGATGTGGTGTAGTATGGTATGGTGTAGAGTGGTGTGGTGTGGTGTGGTGTGGTGTGGTGTGGTATGGTGCTGTGTTGTGTGGTGCGGTGTGGTATGGTGTGGTGTGGTATGGTGTGGCATGGTGTGGTATGGCATGGTGTGGTGTGGTGTGGTGTGGTGTTGTGTGGTGTGGTGTTGTGTGGTGTGGTGTGGTATAGAGTGGTGTGGTGTGGTGTGGTGTGATGTTGTATGGTGTTGTGTTGTGTGGTATGGTGTGGCATGGTGTGGTGTGGTATGGTGTTGTGTGGTGTGGTGTGGTGTGGTATGGTGTTGTGTTGTGTTGTATGGTGTGGCATGGTGTGATGTTGTATGGTGTGGTATGGTGTGGTATGGTGTGGTGTGGTATGGTGTGGTGTGGTATGGTGTGTTGTGTGGTGTGGTGTGGTGTGGTATGGTGTTGTGTTGTGTGGTATGGTGTGGCATGGTGTGGTTTTGTGTGGTGTGATGTAGTGTGCTATGATGTAGTATGGTGTGGCATGGTGTGGTGTTGTATGGTGTTGTGTGGTGTGATGTGGTGTGCTATGATGTAGTATGGTGTGGCATGGTGTGGTGTTGTATGGTGTTGTGTGGTGTGATGTGGTGTGCTATGGTGTAGTATGGTGTGGCATGGTGTGGTGTTGTATGGTGTTGTGTGGTGTGATGTGGTGTGCTATGGTGTAGTATGGTGTGGCATGGTGTGGTGTTGTATGGTGTTGTGTGGTGTGATGTGGTGTGCTATGATGTAGTATGGTGTGGCATGGTGTGGTGTTGTATGGTGTTGTGTGGTGTGATGTGGTGTGCTATGATGTAGTATGGTGTGGCATGGTGTGGTGTGAAGTGCTGTGGTGTGATGTGATGCGGTGTGGTTTTGGTATTTATGGTGTGGTATGGTGTGGTTTGGTGTGGTACGGTGTGGTTTGGTGTGGTATGATGTGGTGTGGTGTGGTGTGGTGTGGAGTGCTGTGGTGTGGCGTGTGTGTGTGTTGTGTGTGTTGTGTGTGCATGCGTTTATGTGTGTGTGCGTGCGTGCGTGCGTGTGTGCGTGTGTGTGTGCGTGCGTGCGTGCGTGCGTGTGTGTGTATGTGTGTGTTTGTGTGTGTGTGTGTGTGTGCGTGCGTGCGTGCGTGCGTGCGTGCGTGCGTGCGTGCGTGCGTGCGTGTGTGTGTGTGTGTGTGTGTGTGTGTAAATGTTCTGAAGTTCGTGTTCAATCAGCGCCGAGAGAGCACGTTTTTGTTCTGATTGTTGGTGGTTGTAGGAATGGTCTTCTGTGGGTCATAGTTCAAGAGAGAGAGAGAGAGGCAAAGCCTCGATACCGTTCACCGTGTCCATCGGCCATTCGTGCACGCTGAAGGCATTCAGCACTTCCTGTCCATCTGATTGGCTCTCTGCCTGCTGTCTGTTGATGGGTTGGCCGCCTGGTCGGCACACTCGCCCTGTCTGTTGACAGGTTGGCCGCCTGGTCGGCACACTCGCCCTGTCTGCTGACAGGTTGGCCGCCTGGTCGGCACACTCGCCCTGTCTGCTGACAGGTTGGCCGCCTGGTCGGCACACTCGCCCTGTCTGCTGACAGGTTGGCCGCCTGGTCGGCACACTCGCCCTGTCTGTTGACAGGTTGGCCGCCTGGTCGGCACACTCGCCCTGTCTGCTGACAGGTTGGCTGCCTGGTCGGCACACTCGCCCTGTCTGTTGACAGGTTGGCCGCCTGGTCGGCACACTCGCCCTGTCTGCTGTCAGGTTGGCCGCCTGGTCGGTACATTCGCCCTGTCTGTGACACTCGCCCTGATAGTGTCAAACTGTCAGTTTTAAAGCACACACTTGGTGATATGCGGGGGCGAAGGCAAGATGCAAGTTGCGGGACGACCCGCGCTGTACAGCAGACAACAATAACCCGACATACATGGCCACCCGTCAGGGCGGCCGGGCCAGCTGAACAAAGCTCTCGTGGCACGTGGTCACCGTGGTGGCCGGGCCAGCTGAACAAAGCTCTCGTGGCACGTGGTCACCGTGGTGGCCGGAAACGTTTGGTGACTTGCACGAACGAGAAGGACTCCAACAAAGATAAAGAGTGAGAACGCTCGTAGAAATGCTGATTGTCTCCCCTCTTGATCCAGGTCTTCGTGTTGACCAGGGGGCAGTTCGACCAGGCATCTCTGTAGCCAGTCAGTCACGCGAAATGGCTGACTGGTCAGTTAGTAAGCTAGTGGTCAGCAAGTCAACTGGTCATGAGACTGTTCAGTTTATCTTCTCTCTAGTTCTATACTTCATTAAGGGAATACACATTTAATCAGATCGGATGTAATCTCTAGTTCCATACATCATTCAGGGAATACACATTTAATCAGACCAGACATAATCTCTAGTTCCATACATCATTAAGGAAATACACATGTAATCAGACCAGACATAATCTCTAGTTCCATACATCATTAAGGAAATACACATGTAATCAGACCGGACGTAATCTCTAGTTCCATACATCAAGGAAATACACATGTAATCAGACCGGACGTAATCTCTAGTTCCATATATTATTAAGGAAATACACATGTAATCAGACCAGACGTAATCTCTAGTTCCATACATCATTAAGGAAATACACGTTTGATACATCAAGGGAATACACATATAATTAGACAGTCCACTTTATCTTCTCTCTAGTTTCATACATCATTACAGGAATGCACATTTAATAAATCATTAAGAGAATACACATTTAATACATCATTCAGGGAATACACATTTAATACACCATTCAGGGAATACACATTTGATATATCATTCAGGGAATACGCATTTGATACATCATTCAGGGAATACACATTTAATACACCGTTCAGGGAATACACATTTGATATATCATTCAGGGAATACGCATTTGATACATCATTCAGGGAATACACATTTGATACATCATTCAGGGAATACACATTTGATACATCATTCAGGGAATACACATTTGATACATCATTCAGGGAATACGCATTTGATACATCATTCAGGGAATACACATTTGATACATCATTCAGGGAATACACATTTGATACATCATTCAGGGAATACACATTTGATACATCATTCAGGGAATACACATTTAATGCATCATTAAAGGAATACACATTCAACCAGTCCAGTTTATCTTCTCTCTAGTTCCATACATTATTAAGGGAAAACACATTTAATACATCATTCAGGGAATACACATTTAATACATCATTCAGGGAAAACACATTTAATACATCATTCAGGGAATACACATTTAATACATCATTCAGGGAATACACATTTAATACATCATTCAGGGAATACGCATTTAATACATCATTCAGGGAATACACATTCAGTACATCATTCAAGGAATACACATTTAATCAGACAGTTCAGTTTATCTTCTCTCTAGTTCCATACATCATTCAGGGAATACACATTTAATACATCATTCAGGGAATACACATTTAATCAGACCGGACATAATCATAGAGAACCTGGCACAGTTCACTGGAGCACATTCCCCAATGCCCCCCTCCCCCACCCCCACCCCCCTCCTAAACCCTCCACCTCAGCTCCCCTGGTACCCAGAGTTCCACGGTCAATCATTCACCAAGGCCTCTTGCAGGCGGAAGACGGGGGGAGGGGGGGGGGGGAGGGGGGGAAGCGGGGCAGGGCAGTGTAGGCGGACCCCCCCCCCTCCTTCTGTCTCTCCTAAACCTCCACCTCAGCTTCCCTGGTACCCAGAGTTCCACGGTCAATCATTGACCAAGGCCTCTTGCAGGCGGAAGACGGGGGGTGGAGCAGGGGAGTGGAGGTGGAAACGGGAGGCCAGGGAGCAGTTGTAGCCGAACAGGCGGCAGTCGTTGTGCACGTATCGCTCCACCTTGGCCAGCACGTCCCGCGGCACGGAGCGGAAGGCCTCCTGCAGAGCTAGCTGCCTCTGCTGCCTGACGGCCGCCCTGGGACCGGCCCGCCTGTAGGCCGCCAGCACCAGGCTGAGGAACCGCTGCTGTGTGGTGTCACTGGCCGCCTGCCGGGACACCGGCAACGGATCACGCACCGACAGGAAGCCTCGCACCTGCACATGCACAGAGAGAGAGAGAGAGAGAGAGAGAGAGAGAGAGAGAGAGAGAGAGAGAGGGGGGGGGGAGAGAACACTGAACACTGAACATGTTTGATGTCATTAGCTATACAAGCCTTAGTGACATGGGGGGTACAGCACAAAATAATCATATTGAAAACGAAAGTAACAACATAAAAGAAACATCAATCAATTGAAAGCTTGAAATACAAGCAAAATAGGCCAGTATCTCGACCATCCAGTTTAATATTATTCATAGAAGTAAATATGTAAATACGATAACCAAAATATTTTACTACTTCCTGTAGCATTCATTTTTTTCGTTTGAACATCGTAAGTTCTAGTTGATGATAACTTCTGCGCGTATCTTCAATGCCTCTGCAATATATCTGGCAAGTGATTTCACTGAATTATCGTCATAATTCAGCTTTAAAATTCCGAGAGAGAGAGAGAGAGAGAGAGAGAGAGGAGAGAGAGAGAGAGAGAGACGAACAGTTAAAGCAGACAGGAATTTAGCGGCTCTGTGGTCACAACGTGATCTTCAGTACCCGACTTGCTTCAGAAAGCTATTTTCCAGGCGTGAACACTCTCTTGTTTAGACTGATCAGTTTTGTACGCGCGCGTGCGCGCACACACACACACACAGGTCCACACAGACACACATACACGCGCGCATGCGCACACACACATAGACATACACAGACACAGATGCACACACACGCGCGCGCGCGCGCACGCACACACGCGCGCGCGCGCGCGCACACCACACACACACACGCACGCACGCGCGCGAGCGCGCGCGCGCGCACACACATACATTTATACTTGTCTCGCTGCCAGTATTTCCTCACCTCTTTGTTGTAGTTGTTTCCAGGTTGTGTGTGTGTGTGTGTGTGTGTGTGTGTGTGTGTGTGTGTGTGTGCGTGTGTGTGTGTGTGTGTGTGTGCGTGCGTGCGTGCGTGTTTCACTATAAGGACGAAGTCATCGGGAACTTGCTGGCGTGAGACTTGTAGCATTCTTTGTTTACACAACCTATTCATCTTTGTTACTTGCTCAGTCTTTCCTACGGTCATTCTTGGATGTTTTCGTTTTTCGTTTCAAGGAAGGCTTTTGGGAAACGTTCGGACACACAGCACAGAACGGAAGATAATGATAATGATAATGATAACAACAATAATGATAATTATAATAATAATAATAATAATAACAGTAATGATAATAATAATGATGATAATAATAATTATAAAAATAATAACAATGAAGAAGAAGAAGAAGAAGAATTAGAAGAAGAAGAATAGAACTGGAAAAGAAGTAAATAGTAAGAAGGCTGTCACGGTCGCTAAGCCGGACGGCCCTACCACCCTTACCCACGCCTATCACACACTAGGTCAGACAACACAGCACACTAACACAGTTTTACAATCACGCACGCTTCTTTATTTCACACACACTCCATGGCGCCACCACTCACGCACATCCACAACTGCACACAAGTATCCTAATTCCCGCTGACCTACCCTACTCTACGATAATGACCTGGAAGACCCTAACCTAACCTAAAACACCAGTTGCGGTATATCACTGTGACCTGGGGACACAGCGATAGCCCGCACACGTGGTGACTAACTACTAGGGACGAGGATTTACCAAAGGGACTCTAATCTCTTAACTACTGCTACCACCCACACCTCTCCCCAGGACTCGCCCTTCTCTTTTAACCCGGGACCACTACCAAACTGGTCGCTGCGTCCCTAAGGGAGGCAACGACAAGTACCCTACACTGTGCCGGCCACTACGTCCTAAAAGGAGGCAGTAGCTAACACCCCTAGCCCTACTGCCTAACGCTACACCCCTTCTACCACAAACATGGGACAACCCATCCCGGCCCGGAAAGCTCCAGTCCTCGGCGCTGTACGTGGCCCCTCACAGGCTGACACCTCCCCGGAAGACTCTGCACCCCGGCGCTGTCCGTGGCTCCTCCGCGGGCCGACACCCTCCCCGAAGACTCTGCACCCTGGCGCTGACCGTGGCTCCTCCGCGGGCCGACACCCTCCCCGGAAGACTCTGCACCCTGGCGCTGACCGTGGCTCCTCCGCGGGCCGACACCCTCCCCGAAGACACTGCACCCCGGCACTGACCGTGGCTCCCCGCAGTTTGACTCCTCCCCGCGATGGGCACGACACCCAACGCACACACACCAGACGCCCTCTCGACGGGTCCGGGGCTCGTAGGACGCCTCCTCCTCTGAAGGCCCCGCCGGACACCAAGGGTGGAAAAGGCCTGGTGCAGCGCCCTCTCACAGGACGCCTAAACCGGGACGAGGAACCCGTGCCGGAGAACTCCCGGAAGAGCACCGGTAGCTGGAGGAGAGCTGCCCCACAGAAGGCAGACGGCCTGGGTGGTCTCCCTCTCCCGGGAAAACAACAGGTACTGGAAAGCGCCGCTCACCTGCCGGCACGCGGCAGTAGACTGCGGTGATCTGGCCCCAGCCTCAGGACGGAACAGGATACCTGCTGACACAACTGTAGGCCACTACTGTAATGTTGCTACTACCCGAGTCATCAAGGCACATAGGCTACTTGGTAAAGCTTTAACTCTCCATCTCCCTTGCCTACTTCCCACTCGGGCATGAGAGTGACCCCTTGAATTTCGAACACATCCCCCAACCCATTACTCACTTTGGGGTTATCAGACCCATTTCCTGCCAACCCTTACAACAGCGGTAAAACAATATTCTCCCTGAGCCCATCCACGCTATTACATATGAAATTATGAATCACACCCAATTCTCGGAGAAATAAACCAATCTAAGCGATCCAACACGGACTCCATGGGCCCCCTTAGGACATACTAAATAATCTAGGAAATGGCCATTTTCACAAGGAAATGTCTCCACACAATAACCAGTAGTAATACACATCTCTCAGAGGGGAAAAAAAAAAAACCATCAATTTTTAGCGGTTCACAGTTCCAGCATGTTCACACAAGAGAATCGGCTCGCAGCCACAATCCTTCACATTATTACCCCTCTTTGCACTGTCAGTTACAACCATATATCAAAAACATGATTTGTTCGCCAAAATTTCCATCCAGCACCTCACTCTCAGGTCATCTCTTGTCAGATAACCCAGTGGTTAATCCTTGTCATGTCAACACAACCACACTTCATACAATATTACATGCTGCACATCATCCGTTTTCATCCTATCGACTGCTAAGCTACTCGCCTTAAACTTTACCTTTCCCTTCTTTCCGACTACTAAAATTCATAACTGGGCTGCCTCCCCACAACCTAAGATATCTTTCTCCAACCCCGTTCTGTCACAAACACATACATCCCTGCATGTGTGACGACTGTCACTTGTATTACAAAAACTTCTACCCTATGGACTCACTGTCCTGTACCAAATGCGTACGTCACAGATACAGTCCGCACGCGTACGAGACCCGCGTCGAGAACCATGACTCGTAACGAAAGTGAGAAGACACCAATATAAGTTGAATAGTCCCGACCGTACCCCAGTATAAACCACTCGACCACAAATTGGCCTTGGCCTTACTACAGTTAACCGATTCGAATGCTGTGCAGGTCAACTCCGAAATCGTTAATCAATATCATCGAACTACTACTATTTACAACTGAAATTGAGCACAATCCCTGTATGATTCACGCAGACACATCTGCACCTGACTCATATTATGATCCTCAACAAAATGCAACCTCGTACTACCCTCTTATTGAACCCACTGACATTAACATGAACTAACCACAAACAATATCTACATCACCGCCCATCAACGGTTATTATATCGAACCCACACTGTCTAGCCAAACTGTCACATGACAATCGAACTCAGGAACCACTATGTATATCACTTACAAAAATATACAGGAAAGAGGTAACAACACAAACCGGCTGACAACAAATTTCAATCACGGAACCAAGACAACATCATACTAGACAACCAGTATACGCAACGAACACCATACAACTAATCCCAACATGAGACAACTACAGTACAACTCGCCATAATACAAGACAACACGACGAACTACAACACAACGAACCTAACAGATCACCAACCTGGACATACAGACGATCAACCACACCAGTTCTGCAACTGGCTGACAGTGGCTGCCAACAAGGACGACACCGACTCAGCACAGGCCAAGGGCACCCAAACCCGACGAGGACCTGGCACTAACTATATGACTCGAAGTCACTCTTCAAAAACAACCGGCGCTGCCGCCGCACCTACAAGGAGTACGTCCACTCCGACGAACACCAGGGACCGAAGTGAAGCTACCCCAACACATTCCGCCCTGGTCGGAATCAAGCGAACTCTACTCACCACACAAAACAACGATTGGTCAGAGCAGTGTATCCCTCCGCAGAGCTGACACGCCTGACCAACGGACTAGTTGTTGCTCGTGCAACAACACGACAATTTACCACAACAACTCACAGACGTGACAACAAAACAACAGCCGATATCCTGCCCCGCCTTCTCTGGTGTAGAACCAAAGTAACAAAAGGGTAACAGTCGGGAACGAAACCAACTTCCTCCTACCACTCCCTCAATAAATGAAGACTGGAAGGCAAAAATACTGTATGTCCTACTTCACCTGCCCCCTACCTAGCCTAACCTTACTACCTAGCCCCGAGGAACTTAGCCTAACCCCAGCTAACTAAACCCCAGTCTTACCCCGCGCGCGCACACACACACACACACACACACACACACACACATACACACACACACACACACACACACACACAAGCACACATACATGCACGCTCGCACGCTCTCTATCTTGAACCACCACTACTCTTAAACACATGGACACGCTGGTTCAGTACCGCCGATCGGTGACAAAGGCGTAGTCCATACGAAATAGTTATACATAACGCAATTCTTTACCGCACCACCACCCCTTCTCTCTATCCCAGCACGTGGAACACATGACGCCCACTACCACACATACAACCCACTATCACACCGCCCCCCCCCCTCACGCTCCATGCTCCCCCCCCCCCACCCACGTCAACACGCGTGCCAGGGAATGGCGCATAAGATAACCACCTTCTTCTCTTCATACATCGACACCAGCACACCCACAGTCATCAAAGATCCATTGTGCCCACACTGAGGCCCTCAGGATTCTGAGAGAGAGAGAGAGAGAGAGAGGAGAGAGAGAGAGAGAGAGAGAGAGAGAGAGAGAACGAACGAACGAACGAACGAGCGAAACCTTATTTTACCAGGGTAATGAGATACGCAAATTAGACATGCTTTTCTCCCCTCCAGCCCTGGGAACAGAACAGAGACGCTCATCTTGCGCCGAACATGAGAAGATAAGTGATTGCTCGTTCTTCGTTTTCACTGTCCTGAATGCTGTTGGTCTTGCCCGAAGAAGATGCAAGAGGTCGAAACGCGTCGTGTTTTATCTTGTAACTTGTTTGTCCTTTTTTTTTGGCGGTCTCACTAAGAATTGTTCTTCAAATTGGTGTCAGTTTCCGCCTGCAGTCACCTCACTGTGAAACTAACTTGTCTTTTCTTTCTTTCTTTCTTTCTGCGTACGCAGGCCGATACTCCTGCGGACACCCCCTATATAGACAGACAGTGGAGTTTTGTGTGTATGACCGTTTTTCTCCCGCCATTAAGGCAGCCATACTCCATCTTCGGGGAAGGTGCATGCTAGTGTAACGTGTCATCCATACCAACGGCTAAACTGGCCTTCTCTTCCGAAATTTGGTGATGGGATTTTATGTGTGTGCAAGATGCTGTGCATACATTCACATACGGAACCTCGGTTTAGTCTCACTCGAAGGACTGTATGCGGAATGGAGTCAGAACCAATGTTAACTCCGAGGGAAAAATCCCCCTGTACCGAAACGACCGGGCCGAGATGCGAACCCGCAGCCCCAGGGTCACCAGAGTCCGGCGCTCTACCAACCGAGCTATTCTGGTCCCCTAACTTGCCTAAAAAAATCAGTTCTGGGTTTTAAATTACAATGTTATCTGTGTATCTGGATTGATATTATCTGTGTATCTGGATTGATACTATCTGTGTATCTGGATTGATATCATCTGTGTATCTGAATTGATATTATCTGTGTATCTGTATATTGATATTATCTGTGTATCTGAATTGATTTTATCCGTGTATCTGGATTGAACTCGTGGAAATCGTATGGCTAATGTAGGCGGAGCATTCATTATTCGATACATCGCTACTGCTGTATTTTACTGAAGTTTATATGATAACGGCAGGGTATTCAGTGCTAAATAGTCTTCAATAGTCAAACTAGTAGATTTTAAAAGTACAAGCTTAAGAGAGCGTTTATGGATTCTGTTTCGATATCGTCATGTGTTTGCACAACATAGATCATAGGGTGTCGAGGCATAATCGATAAATGACTGAACATAGATCATAGGGTGTCGAGGCATAATCGATAAATGACTGAACATAGATCATAGAGTGTCGAGGCATAATCGATAAATGACTGAACATAGATCATAGGTGTCGAGGCATAATCGATAAATGATGAAATGAATGTCGAGTATCGATAATGATGACATAGTCATAGAGTGTCGAGGCATAATCGATAAATGACTGAACTATCATAGAGTGTCGAGATAATGAAAATGATGAACTGATCTAATGTCGAGGCTAATCGATAATGATTGAACAATGCTAAATTTTCTGCATAACATCAAGGAAATTCTTAATTTTCAAGAGCTGAAATAACTTTTGGGAAATGTGTTCGCATTAAATATCAATGTGCTGCGTCCAGGAAAGATTATTGTCGATGGTAACTCCTAGGATTTTGTGAGCATCTACTTCCTCAATGACTATATCCCCTGATTGTATAGAAGGCAAACTGAGAGTTGTTTTTGCCGTTTTTGACGCGGAGTTATTATCATGTATTTAGATTTTTGGTCCTTTAAGGACATGTGATTTAGCTTAGTTCATTGAATTAGGTGATTAACATGGTCTTGCAGAGTTGTGGATGATTGTTTTAAGTCAGAGAGAAGAGAGAGAGAGAGAGAGAGAGAGAGAGAGAGAGAGAGAGAGAGAGAGAAGAAGACAGACAGACAGACAGACAGACAGACAGACAGACAGACGGTGACCAAATGGGGCATGGACAGACGAACCAACCTGAAACACAATCCACAGACGCAGCATTTTACGGAAAGGGGACACACAGCTGTTGCGTTGGCAACGCATCCAAGCCCTGAGGACGACGTCCGTCATGATGTTGACGTCACTGCTCTCCTCGAACGTCTGCTCTGACCCGAACACCTGGGAGGGATCCAGGTGCAAGACGTGCTTCAGGATGAAGTCAGCATCCTGGTGGAAGGTCTCCAGCTTCCCGATGAAATCATAGTCCACGTGGCACGGGAAGCATCTCGTGTGCTGCCGACTGAAATGCTTGTTCACGTCCACGGTCCCTTCATTGGTGACGTACTGCAGGAAATCGGTGAAGGACACCCCAGGCTGGCATTTCCCTGTCTGTGCGGGTCTCAGAAACCGTCGTCGGATTGTTCCCTCAGCGCCTATTTCCACGCCAAATGGACAAGGGCAGAAGAATTTATCAATGTAGCCAGAGAAGAGCCGTTCATAGGGGTCCCGGACGAAGAGGACTTTGCTGGACTCCTGTAAGACACGAGAACTGCCAGGCCCCGTGCGGAAGGCCCTGGAGGTGTGTATGGCAGTGCCAGAGAGGTCAAAGACGGTCCTATTGGAATTGGGGCCGCTGATGATGGAGAACACTCTTCTCCAGAAGCTGCAGCCATTCTTGGGGATGTCACAGAAGACCACGCGATGCTTCCTGTCCCGAAGAAGCTTTTGAGGTCTCTGCCGACAGAGACCAGAGGACAGAAGGTGTGCAGGACAAGACACTGAACTGTGTGACCACAGAGAACAGAGGACAGAAGGTGTGCAGGACAAGACACTGAACGCTGTGACCACAGAGAACAGAGGACAGAAGGTGTGCAGGACTGAACGCTGTGACCACAGAGAACAGAGGACAGAAGGTGTGCAGGACACGACACTGAACTATGTGACCACAGAGAACAGAGCACAGGAGGTGTGCAGGACACGACACTGAAACTGTGACCACAGAGAACAGAGGACAGGATGTGTGCAGGACAAGACACTGAACGCTGTGACCACAGAGAACAGAGGACAGGAGGTGTACAGGACAAGACACTGAACTATGTGACCATAGAGAACAGAGGACAGGAGGTGTGCAGGACAAGACACTGAACTCTGTGACCACAGAGAACAGAGGACAGGAGGCGTACGGTGCGGAACGCTGTGACCACAGAGAACAGAGGACAGGAGGTGTGCAGCACTGAATGCTGAGACCACAGAGACAGGTCTCTGCCGACAGAGAACAGAGGACAGGAGGTGTGCAGGACACGACACTGAACTCTGTGACCACAGAGAACAGAGGACAGGAGGTGTGCAGGACACGACACTGAACTCTGTGACCACAGAGAACAGAGGACAGGAGGTGTGCAGGACTGAACTCTGTGACCACAGAAACAGATGACAGGAGGCGTGCAGTGCTGAACGCTGTGACCACAGAGAACAGAGGACAGGAGGTGTGCAGCACTGAATGCTGTGACCACAGAGACAGGTCTCTGCCGACAGAGAACATAGGACAGGAGGTGTGCAGCACTGAATGCTGTGACCACAGAGACAGGTCTCTGCCGACAGAGAACATAGGACAGGAGGTGTGCAGTGCTGAACGCTGTGACCACAGAGAACAGAGGACAGGAGGTGTGCAGGACACGACACTGAACTCTGTGACCACAGAGAACAGAGGACAGGAGGTGTGCAGGACACGACACTGCACGCTGTGACCACAGAGAACAGAGCACAGGAGGTGTGCAGCACTGAATGCTGTGACCACAGAGACAGGTCATTGCCAACAGAGAACAGAGGACAGGAGGCGTGCAGTGCTGAACACTGTGACCACAGAGAACAGAGGAAAGGAGGTGTGCAGCACTGAATGCTGTGACCACAGAGACAGGTCTCTGCCGACAGAAAACAGGGGACAGGGGTTGTGCAGTGCTGAACTCTGTGACCACAGAGAACAGAGGACAGGAGGTGTGCAGGAGACGACACTGAACTCTGTGACCACAGAGAACAGAGGACAGGAGGTGTGCAGGACAAGACACTGAACTCTGTGACCACAGAGAACAGAGGACAGGAGGTTTGCAGGACACAACACTGAACTCTGTGACCACAGAGAACAGAGCACAGGAGGTGTGGAGGACATGACACTGAAACTGTGACCACAGAGAACAGAGGACAGGAGGTGTGCAGGACAAGACACTGAACTCTGTGACCACAGAGAACAAAGGACAGGAGGTTTGCAGGACACAACACTGAACTCTGTGACCACAGAGAACAGAGCACAGGAGGTGTGGAGGACATGACACTGAAACTGTGACCACAGAGAACAGAGGACAGGAGGTGTGCCGGACAAGACACTGAACTCTGTGACCACAGAGAACAGAGGACAGGAGGTGCTCAGGACAAGATACTGGAATCTGTTACCACAGAGAACAGAGGACAGGATGTGTGCAGGACAAGACACGGAACTCTGTGACCACAGAGAACAGAGGACAGGAGGTATTCAGGACAAGATACTGAAATCTGTTACCACAGAGAACAGAGGACAGGAGGTGTGCAGGACTTAACGCTGTGACCACAGAGAACAGAGGACAGTAGGTGTGCAGGACACGACACTGAACTTTGTGACCACAGAGAGCAGAGCACAGGAGGTGTGCAGGACTGAACGCTGTGACCACAAAGAACAGAGGACAGGAGGTGTGTAGGACAAGATACTGAACTCTGTGACCACAGAGAACAGAGGACAGGAGGTGTGCAAAACACGACATTGAACTCTGTGACCACAGAGAACAGAGCACAGGAGGTGTGCAGGACACGACACTGAAACTGTGACCACAGAGAACAGAGGACAGGAGGTGTTCAGGACAAGATAGTGAAATCTGTTACCACAGAGAACAGAGGACAGGAGGTGTGCAGGACAAGACACTGAACTCTGTGACCACAGAGAACAGGGGACAGGAGGTGTGCAGGACACGACACTGAACTCTGTGACCACAGAGAACAGGGGACAGGAGGTGTGCAGGACATGACACTGAACTCTGTGACCACAGAGAACAGGGGACAGGAGGTGTGCAGGACATGACACTGAACTCTGTGACCACAGAGAACAGAGGACAGGAGGTGTGCAGGACATGACACTGAACTCTGTGACCACAGAGAACAGAGGACAGAAGGTGTGCAGGACACGACACTGAACTCTGTGACCACAGAGAACAGGGGACAGGAGGTGTGCAGGACATGACACTGAACTCTGTGATCACAGAAACCGTCATGCAGACCACAGGTCAGGCAAGGGGAGGGAATCAACAACAGAATAGGACATTCAGCGGGGCGGGGTGGGGGTGGGGGTGGGGGGGGGGGGGCTAATCTACGTCACGCGAACGGATCTGGGGACATTATTCTTCTGCCAGGGGAAGCAACAGTAGATATGGAGTGAAAGAGTTACTTCGCAAGTAGATAAATAGATTATGGAGAACATGAAGTCTGAACGTTTGTGTCATTAAAGAAATGTGTGATATTCCTTGAAAATCTAATGTTCCACAGGCTGCTGTCTAGTTGTAAACTGCAAGCTCGCAGTGTTCATGTTTAGTGAAAATTATGTCATCATTTTCCGCATTCATGATCTGCATTAAAAAAAAAAAATCACAGGTTACCAGTCGCCATGGCGTAGTGGTTCGCGTCACAGATTCCCTGTTCGGAGGTAGTAGATTCGAATCCCATCAGAGCCATTTCTTTGTGGAATTGATCTGCCCCAACCGACTCTTATCCAGAGATAGCTCTGGCCTCCATTGGGAAGACTGGGACCACACAGTCGAGTTTCATACACCTAATGGATGCGTCTCTGAGAATGTCACTCAAATTTTCTGACCAGCACTGCAGGTGACTGTACCTCCCTGGCCTGGTTGATGCCAGGATATATTACGAAAGTGAACGTAGAATGCAGCCCTGTCATGCAATTTCAGATCGGAACAGAACTCCATGGCATCATGTTCATAAACCTCATCTTCATCTACCGAATTACCTCATCTTCACCTACCATGCCGTGAAAAAAAAAAGTTTGGTAGTGTGTACCAAATTACCTCATCTTCATCTACCGGCATTACCAAATTACCTCATCTTCATCTACTGGCATTACCAAATTACCTCATCTTGATCTACCGGCATTACCAAATTACCTCATCTTCATCTACCGGCATTACCAAATTACCTCATCTTCATCTACCGGCATTACCAAATTACCTCATCTTGATCTACCGGCATTACCAAATTACCTCATCTTCATCTACCGGCATTACCAAATTGCCTCATCTTCATCTACCGGCATTACCAAATTACCTCATCCGGCATTACCAAAAATACCTGGGTTCTTCCTTAGGACACGTGCAAAAAGTCCACCAAGTTTGGTAGTGTGTACATCTTGCTGGTAGTGTGTTCATCTTGCTGGTAGTGTGTACATCTTGCTGGTAGTGTGTACATCTTGCTGGTAGTGTGTTCATCTTGCTGAAGGATAAACAAAGTTTGGTAGTGTGTACATCTTGCTGAAGGATAAACAAAGTTTGGTAGTGTGTTCATCTTGCTGAAGGATAAACAAAGTTTGGTAGTGTGTACATCTTGCTGAAGGATAAACAAAGTTTGGTAGTGTGTACACCTTGCTGAAGGATAAACAAAGTTTGGTAGTGTGTACACCTTGCTGAAGGATAAACAAAGTTTGGTAGTGTGTACACCTTGCTGAAGGATAAACAAAACGACAGAAAAAGGCGAAAGCATAATCTTAATGAAGACAAGGACGGACCTTTAGCAAGACAGTTTTCCAAGCTCTTCTTTGGTAAACAGAACATATTTTTACGTTTACATGAAACATTTTTTGAAAAAGTTACAATTTTATCCCCATGAAAGGAACCAATCAACAGATTATTCGATTATCTCCCTTTATTATAACTTTCTGCAGGGAATGTCGTGGACTGCTAACTAAGCCGGGTTTTTTTTTTCGTGCATTGTTACCGTCCACCATCTCAGAACCGCCGCCAGCTGAAAACCGATGGTTAGCATTGATGCACCATATGAAAGATGATACAACAGATATTCGTCCCATATTCTGTTCAAACAGGGAGGAAACACACCAGCAAAAAGAAAAACCTGATGGCAACATGCTGGTGGAATTAAACGGCGACTTGGACGTTGACTTCAAGTGACGCCCAGTTTCTGTGGCCCCGAAAGAGTTAAATGGAATGACATTCCCGCTGGACATTAGCGTTGGCGTAGGGTTAACTTCAAATGGGCGACACATTGGGAGACAGAGTCAACAGACCGTTCCCCTCACGCTAGAGTTGTTACTACTGGACTTGCAGCCGACACAACACGGCGAGTGTGTGAGCTCTTGCTTTAATCATTCCAGCCTTAAATTCCCGCTCTCTCCTAGCACAATTTACTGACTTTAAGACCGGTGTTCCTCAGGGTCCCCCTGGTGGGGCAAAGCTTTAACTGAGAGTAAGATGAGCTCATCACATGGTATACAGCATGAAGCCTTCTCACCGCTAAAAGTTACCAATGACATGAAGCCTTCTCACCGCTAAAAGTTACCAATGACATGAAGCCTTCTCACCGCTAAAGGTTACCATTGACACAGAAACATCATCACATGGTATACAGCATGAAGCCTTCTCACCGCTGAAAGTTACCAATGACATGAAGCCTTCTCACCGCTAAAGGTTACCATTGACACAGAAACATCATCACATGGTATACAGCATGAAGCCTTCTCACCGCTAAAAGTTACCAATGACATGAAGCCTTCTCACCGCTAAAGGTTACCATTGACACAGAAACATCATCACATGGTATACAGCATGAAGCCTTCTCACCGCTAAAAGTTACCAATGACATGAAGCCTTCTCACCGCTAAAGGTTACCATTGACACAGAAACATCATCACATGG
>CM065730.1:71054825-71062325 GCA_033310375.1 Conus canariensis
ACTGAACTGTGAGAGAGAGAGAGAGAGAGAGAGAGAGAGAGAGAGAGAGAGAGAGAGAGAGAGAGAGAGAGAGAGAGAGAGAGAGAGAGCTCAGAACTCAGAAAACTTTAAATTGATCAGGGATTGAGATTTTAGGCAGAGCCTGTTCTTCCAATCTGTCCTTGCTAAGCTAAATTATGCAATGAGATTTAAAGACAAGAAAATGAAAGAAAATGACCATGAAAAGGAGAGAATAGATATAGTCACACAGGATTATGGAGTACATGATTCACACACACACACACACACACACACACACACACACACACACACACACACACACACACACACACACACACACACACGCATGCATTTGTGTGCATAGGCTTGACAAAAGCATGCACATATACGCAATCATAAGATGCAGGCAACAACAACAAAATGGGGGGGGGGGGGGGGGGGGGGCAGGGGAGGATGGGTGGGGGGGGGGGTGTCGGGTGGGGCAGCGGTTGGGAATGCAAGAAAGAAAAGGTGGATAGATCAACAGTACAATATGCCGATGTTTCGCTGAGTGTTTCTGATTGTTGGTGGAGTTCGGGACCAGACGAGGTTGATGATGGTGATGGCAGCGGTATACAACTAATTACAGTATTCTAAGAGAAGCAGTTTTCCTCAGTGACAAGGACAGTTCGTGGCATCATGTGTTGACATACCTAGTGTAGTAACAACGTCCATCATGTGTTGACATACCTAGTGTAGTAACAACGTCCATCATGTGTTGACATACCTAGTGTAGTAACAATGTCCATCATGTGTTGACATAACTAGTGTAGTAACAACGTCCATCATGTGTTGACATAACTAGTGTAGTAACAACGTCCATCATGTGTTGACATACCTAGTGTAGTAACAACGTCCATCATGTGTTGACATACCTAGTGTAGTAACAACGTCCATCATGTGTTGACATACCTAGTGTAGTAACAACGTCCATCATGTGTTGACATACCTAGTGTAGTAACAACGTCCATCATGTGTTGACATAACTAGTGTAGTAACAACGTCCATCATGTGTTGACATAACTAGTGTAGTAACAACGTCCATCATGTGTTGACATAACTAGTGTAGTAACAACGTCCACATCTGTAATTGCTGATGATTTAAATGATTGCTGCGAAACACTTCAATGAAATGGTGTAGTCTACGTCAAAGACGAAATATTTTCGAAGGTCTCTTTTGAAGGTGTGCAGTGGACGGCACAATTTCAGGTTTAGCGTAAACCGATGAACCTGAAAATAATCATAATAATAACAACAACAACAACAACAACAACAACAAACAATAATAATAATAATAATAATAATGTTAATGTTTATAGCGCCTATTCTCTAAAGATTAGGGCTCTAAGCGCTTTATATATAATATAATAAACGCTCGTTTACACAACGGGCTGCCTACCTGGGTAGTGCCGACCGAAGAGTTGCCTGCCGGCGCATCATTCAGTCGTTTCCCGTGTCATCCAGTCAATATCGTTCACTCAATTTCCTTATTTCCTTCATTCTTTCCATTACTCACGCAGGGTGCATGCTATGTGTAACCTGTCATCCACACCAACGGCCAAACTGACCTCTTCCGAAAGTTGGTGATGGGATTTTACGTGTGTGCAAGACGTTATGCGTGTGTTCACACACGGAACCTCGGTGTATAGTCTCATTCGAAGGACTGTATGTGGAATGGAGTCAGAACCAATGTTAACAGTATGCAAAACTAGATTTGAACATGTCAGTCCACGTATGTGGCAGAATATAATTTTAGAACCACATTGACACGAGGCCTTATCAGATAAATCTCTGAGGTATTGTGGGACCAGATAATTGCGTACTTTATACATAAGATCAGCTTTGTTTAATCCTGTTGTGCTTGCAGAGGCAGTATGTTTGATTTAGCTTGGTTTTCGGAGGTTGATAAGGAAGAATCTGTCAGAATTATCTTTGCAGCTCTTCTGTACATTGAATCTGATGTTTTTATGATGAACTTTTGCTACATAGTCCCAGACTGCAGATAAATAATTGATGTGAGAACTCAGAACTCAGAAAACTTTTATTCGATCAAAGAGAGAGACAGTGAGCCTGGAGAAAAACATTTTGGAAGCGTTTGTATCTATGTACGGCTTCAGTTGTTTAAGCAAGAGGAGACTGCGACAGATTCAATGTGGGACTGCCACTTCAGTTCCTCGTCCTCTCTCACTCCCATGACTCGCTGCTTATTCCAAGGTGCTACCATCTGAAGTCAGACTGAGACGTAGAGTTTCGGTTTGGTGTTTCTGTCTAGAAGTGATTGCCATGCCTTTTGTCTTCTTAGAATGAATCATTATGGAATCAAAACTACACCACTCCCAGACGTCGTTCTAACCTTGCTGCAGAGCGTGTTGGACTGTCGATAAGTCCACCGCACTGACATGAAGAGAGGTGTCATCAACACAAAGGTCACACAAGACACGCGGATGTGAAATTGATAATGGGAGAGAGACAGGGGTAGGGAGGGAGGGAGAGAGACAGCGAGAGAGGAAGAAGAAGATGGACAGAGAGAGAGAGAGAGAGAGAGAGAGAGAGAGAGAGAGAGAGAGAGAGAGAGAGAGACTGACCTTGTCATCTAGAGCCAGCGATGACGTGTGAGGCAGCGGCAGTGGCACACTGGATAACGTCCCTTGAAGACAACGCAGAGCTTAGACTGACAATACTGCATGGTTTAGTATATGGACAACGCAGAGCTTAGACTGACAACACTGCTTGGTGTAGTATATGGACAACGCAGAGCTTAGACTGATAACACTGCATGGTGTAGTATATGGTCAACGCAGAGCGTAGACTGACAACACTGCATGGTGTAGTATATGGTCAACACAGAGCGTAGACTGACAATACTGCATGGTGTAGTATATGGTCAACACAGAGCGTAGACTGACAATACTGCATGGTGTAGTATATGGTCAACACAGAGCGTAGACTGACAATACTGCTTGGTGTAGTAAATGGTCAACGCAGAGCTTAGGCTGGCAACACTGCATGGTGTAGTATATGGTCAAAGCACAACTCAAATAAAGGTTGTTTGTTAGTGGCACACTGAGTGAGCTACATGTTTGCTTTTTCCCAGCAAACCTACAAAACATGTTTTTTCCATTTGAGAAAAATAATGGGAAATAAGCATATTTTTCAAAATTAAACAGAAAATGTAGATTGCTGTTTATCACTCCATCTGTCATTTTGTCTGTCAGTCCATGGTTCATTTCGTCTGTCCCTCCATGATTCATTTTGTCTGTCACTCATGGTTCATGTTGTCTGTCAGTCCATGGTTCATTTCGTCTGTCACTCCATGGTTCATTTTGTCTGTCACTCCATGGTTCATGTTGTCTGTCAGTCCATGGTTCATTTTGTCTGCCACTCCATGGTTCATTTTGTCTGTCAGTCCATGGTTCATGTTGTCTGTCACTCCATGGTTCATGTTGTCTGTCACTCCATGGTTTCATTTTGTCTGTCAGTCCATGGTTCATTTTGTCTGTCAGTCCATGGTTCATTTTGTCTGTCACTTCATGGTTCATTTTGTCTGTCAGTCCATGGTTCATGTTGTCTGTCACTTCATGGTTCATTCTGTCTGTCAGTCCATGGTTCATTTTGTCTGTCAGTCTATGGTTTATGTTGTCTGTCAGTCCATGGTTCATGTTGTCTGTCAGTCCATGGTTCATTTCCTCCATCAGATGTGTGGATCCTTACCAACGCCATGGCTGGGGAAATGGAAGAGATGCCAGCTTGTTATCATGACAACAAGGAGAGTTGCAGCACACATCACTTTTTGATACGTCTCTTTCATCGTGGTGACACAGCGGCTTGTCTTTCCTTTGGAGGCAGCGAGTTGTCGGTCCTGTTAGTCACAAACACAGTTGTCGGTCCTGTTAGTCACAAACAAAAAGAAAAGGGTTGAATAAGCTGTAAACCTTGCCAGCATCAGAGTGATACTGATGACGAGGGATGTGTCATGGGTGGTTTCTGGGACGCCAGAATCCCCGACACAGAGGTACCCTGCAGAGCAAGCGTACCGGGCATCCATGCTGAAGTCTGCTCCAACCCCAGTCAGACGTGCCTCAGCTGGAACGTTTCATGGCACACGACTCCTTCCAGCATCAGCGTCCTGCTCAGATCTGAAGAGAACCTTCTGCCCTCCAACTCAAACCTGGTGACATGAGGGAGGGGAGGGGTGGGGAAGGGGCAGGGGGGAATCAGATGACCCTACGTGTCGGCCCCGTCAGGGCAAGCAAACAGTGGAACATGTCCTGAGTTCATGCGAAGCAGCCCTCTGCCAGAGAAGATGCAGGTGGAGACACAGCAAGGTGCTTAAGGTGATTGTACGTCAGTTACCGCTGCCAGAGGAAAAGCTACGTCGACAGGAGTTCCAGCATTGACGTTGTACAGGGCAGAAGACCACACGTCATGGCTGGGAACAGCCGTGACATGAACAGCTTGAACACAGGGTTTACCGTACGGCGGCCATGACTGGGAGTGCACACCCGACCTTGAAGAGTGGGAAAACCAGCCACAGATCACCAGAAGGAGTGGATTGAGTACGAATCTGTTTGAAATCATCGTGCCATGGGAACGCAGACCGGAGAAAGCTCACAGTTACAGGGCTGAGATCATGTCAGTCTGGCCAGCAGATGATGGAGTCTGGCTTCAGAGCCCAAGGCCTGGCCATGGAGGTCGGAGCAAGGGTTTACAGGGTCATCAGCCTGTGATCTTATAGAACAAAGGGGTTACAGGTCAACAGCCTATGATCTTATCAAACAAAGGGATTACAGGGTCATCAGTCTATGATCTTATCAAACAAAAGGGTTACAGGGTCATCAGTCTATGATTTTTTTTTTTTTTTTTGCTGTCCCAACCTCTGCGCCACCTCAGAGGCAGTGCACCCACGCCGCTCATTCCGACACCCCGTCCACAGCCACAGCCCGGCCAGCCCCGCCGCAGCCCCGGCACCGGCAATCCACAGGGAGCAGTCAATGTCAAGTCGTCGAGAGGCAACCCACCGGAGGAGACACTGCACTGCTGCCAAGTCACTTCGGTGGTGTTCAGTGGCGTCTGTTCTGATCTAACATACGCAGGACACCACCTACTAAGCCCCCTACTGACGACAATAATTGCTTAGTCGCGGAGCCGGCGTGAGTGAGCTCTCTCTCTGGAGGGCGCCACCACGTCCGTCCAACGACAGCCCCATGGACTCGCCGATACCGGTGACCCCGACGGAACCAAACCAAGACCACAGACGTGGAGAGGACATCGAAATTGAGGTCACCATGAGAGCAGGGCATGAAGGGCCACAGAATTTGAGACTTTTTTTTAAAATGCTGATTGATGAGAATGAGGATGATTAAGATGATGCTACGGATTTTCATTTCGGTCTGAGACTACATGACAGGGCTGTACTCTACGCTTCCTTTCATAATATATCCCGGCGTCAACCAGGCCCGAGAGATACAGGCACCTGCAGTGTTGGTCATTAAATTTGAGCAACACTCTCAGAAACGCATCCATTAAGTGGATGAAACTCGACTGTGTGGTCCCAGTCTTCTCAAGTGAGTCCGCAGCAAACTCAACTCTGGGTAGGAGCCGGTCGGGGCAGAAAAACCCACATGACTCTGATGGGATTCGAACCAACGACCTCCCAGCCGGGAGTCCGCGACGTTAACCACTTCGCCACGGCGGCTGGTCAGTCTATGATCTTATCAGACAAAGGGGTTATAGGTCATCAGTCTATGATCTTATCAAACAAAGGGGTTATAGGTTACCAGTCTATGATCTTATCAAACACAGGGGTTACAGGTCATCAGCTGTGATCTTATCAAACAAAGGGGTTATAGGTCATCAGCCTACGATCTTATCAAACATAGGGGTTACAGGGTCATCAGCTGTGATCTTATCAAACAAAGGGTTATAGGTCATCAGTCTATGATCTTATCAAACAAAGGGGGTTACAGGGTCATCAGTCTATGATCTTATCAAACAAAGGGGTTATAGGTCATCAGTCTATGATCTTATCAAACAAAGGGGTTATAGGTCATTAGTCTATGATCTTATCAAACAAAGGGGTTATAGGTCATCAGCCTGTGGTCTTATAGAACAAAGGGGTTATAGGTCATTAGTCTATGATTTTATCGAACAAAGGGGTTACAGGTTATCAGCCTATGATCTGATCAAACAAAGGGGTTACAGGTCATCAGTCTATAATCTTATCAAACAAAGGGTTATAGGTCATCAGTCTATGATTTTATCAAACAAAGGGGTTACAGGGTCATCAACATATGGTCTTATTAAACTAAGGGGGTTACAGTGTCATCAACCTGTGATCTATCAAACAAAGGGTTACAGGTCATCAGCCTATGATCTGATCAAACAAAGGGGTTACAGGGTCATTAGCCTGTGATCTTATCAAACAAAGGGGTTACAGGGTCATCAGCTGTGATCTTATCAAACAAAGGGGTTATAGGTCTTCAGTCTATGATGTTTATCAAACAAAGGGGTTATAGGGTCATCAGCTGTAATCTTATCAAACAAAGGGGTTACAGGTCATCAGCCTGTGATCTTATTGAACAGTTCTCGTCTTCTGATACGAAGAGGACCAGAGGCACCAAAGGAATGGCAAAGACAGCTGGAAGGAGTTTGAGCTGGATCTGGTCGAGAAGGAACAACAGTCAACTTCACAGGCTGACATTTCCCCACTGAGGCCAGGTGTCCCATAGCTAGGTAGGCAAGACGTCCGTCAAAAAAGGCGACGTCTTGAGACGCCCACCCTTTCAGGAATTGCAGGTTCGAATCCTGCAGCACCAAAAATAGTTCTGGCAGCAGAAGGCCATTTGTGAAGCATGAGTTGAATGCTGTCCGGCTCCCTCACAGTGTGATGAGTTCAGGTCTGGGACATGGGTCTGTTGGGGTTCCTCCCTGAAGACTGTCCAGTGTCTAGCTGTCTCCCTTGACTGTCTTCCAACTGGGGTCCTGGTGGACGACACGCCACTTCTTGGACGTGGCATCCGGCGACAGAAACACGGCAGGCCTCTCTGACAATTCTAAGACTGCAAGCAGTACCCCTAGAGCTGCCTCACATCGGCTCGGAGACTGCATGCAGCACCCCTAGGTCTTTCTCACATCGGCTGAGAGACTGCATGCAGCACCCCTAGGTCTTCCTCATATCGGCTGAGAGACTGCATGCAGCACC
Source organism: Conus canariensis (assembly GCA_033310375.1). Classification (NCBI taxonomy): domain Eukaryota; kingdom Metazoa; phylum Mollusca; class Gastropoda; order Neogastropoda; family Conidae; genus Conus; species Conus canariensis. The sequence continues at coordinate 71,062,066 of CM065730.1, forward strand.
CCTAGATCTTCCTCACATCGGCTGAGAGACTGCATGCAGCACCCCCAGGTCTTCCTCATATCGGCTGAGAGACTGCATGCAGCACCCCTAGATCTTCCTCACATCGGCTGAGAGACTGCATGCAGCACCCCCAGGTCTTCCTGACATCGGCTGAGAGACTGCATGCAGCACCCCTAGGGCTTCCTAACATCGGCTGAGAGACTGCATGCAGCACCCCCAGGTCTTCCTGACATCGGCTGAGAGACTGCATGCAGCACCCC
>CM065730.1:71067325-71137325 GCA_033310375.1 Conus canariensis
CCCCATTGACAGCACGTCTGTATCCCCCCATTGACAGCACGCCTGTATCCCCCCATTGACAGCACGCCTGTATCCCCATTGACAGCACGCCTGTATCCCCCCATTGACAGCACGCCTGTATCCCCCATTGACAGCACGCCTGTATCCCCCATTGACAGCACGCCTGTATCCCCATTGACAGCACGCCTGTATCCCCTATGACAGCACGTCTGTATCCCCCATTGACAGCACGCCTGTATCCCCCATTGACAGCACGCCTGTATCCCCCATTGACAGCACGCCTGTATCCCCCTTGACAGCAGCCTGTATCCCCCATTGACAGCACGCCTGTATCCCCCATTGACACAGCCTGTATCCCCATTGACAGCACCCTGTATCCCCCCTTGACAGCACGCCTGTATCCCATGACGAACCGTATCCCCCCATTGACACACGCCTGTATACCCCCCTTATCAGCACAACCTGTATCCCCCATTGACAGCACGCCTGTTGCCCCCATGAATTAAACCTTATTCACCCTTACATGCCAAACCCCAATATCGACAGCAACCCGTATCCTCTCATTGACAGCACCTGTACCCTGCAAGAATTAAATAGCGTGTTCATAACACGCATCATTTAATTGTCAATCGAAAACCCCCTTTAAACATCTCACCTCTCATGAGTAACTTTTGCAAATTTTTCAGTACCTCTTTATTACAATCAAACTTAACATCCAAAAACCTCCAAAAATCGAAGTAATCGTTATTTTAAAATGGGGGGCTTACGTGCAAAATAAGATAGGGTGATTTAGAACCCGCATATTTACATTCTCTCCTGTTAACGCCCGCGAGAGTAAGACCTTACTATTTTTCTAGTACGCTCTTCTATCTCAAGCACTACTAATAAATCAGAACAAACAACTGGTTTCCCGTCTTGGTTAGTTATTTTTACACACAATGAATTTATAGGCCCTTCAACTAATTCCTTAAACCAGCTGTCTCCACCAAATGTGTTTAACTGATAATCGCAAAACCCCGCCTTAATTGATGGTAGTACTCCTAGAACTGTAGATGGATTGCCATTATAGTAGAAAGAAACTCGTGGAGAGCGTGGCAGCAGAGAGTCCTCAGAAGAGAAGCCCCCTTCAAGCAAGTGTTTCGGCCCTTATCTCCTGACACTCTAGGGGGTTGGGCCACACCCGGTTCATGACTCCGGATGTCCCTCTGCTGCCCCTTTTTTTTCCCATCTTGGGACGAGCCATGGCTGGGATTCGAACCTATGACCCTCTGGACATGCTCATTTTCCACTTAATGACTCGCGCTTTAACCACTGAGCCACAGGGACACCTGATATTTGTAGGGAAATTAAGCCTTATGAAGTTCACTTTTGTTCCTCCTTGACCAGATCCAGCTTGAACACCTCTCTGCCGCTTCTGCCATTGCTTTCAGGGCTCTGGTTTTTTCCTTCCCTGCAACTGAGAGCTGTTTCATGAGGCTGTATGCAGACGTTCCTACAAACCCCCTAGCTCCAATTTCTGCAGTGAGGACTTTGACCTGATAGCCTTCTCTCCTCAGGCTGTTTGCCAGATCAGCATACTTTTCAGTCTTGTAGATTTGAGCTGCTTCCATTCTGTTCTCATATGGCACCGTGAGCTCGATCATGATCAGCTGCTTGGTTGACTTAGAGTGGACTACTATGTCTGGTCTCATGCCACTCTTGCTGATGATCTCTGGGTGACTCTTCCATTCTGGGAGGTCTGCAGTGCACTCCCAGTCATCTGCCCCGTCCAGCAGACTCTGCCTGCATGTTTCGAGTGGCACTGTTGTTCTTGGCCATGATTTGCTGCCTCCTGCCGTGAAGAATGTTGCGGGTGCTTTTGGAGTCCTGATTTTCCCTTTTGTGGTGTTGGTACTAGCCCAGACTACTTGTACAATTTCTTTGAGCACTTGGTTGTGCCTCCATGTGTACCTTCCTTGAGCCAGGGCTACTTTACATGAGCTTAGGACATGCTCCACTGTTTGTTTTTCATGGCAGAGGGGGCATGCAGGATCGTCTGTTTTCCCCCACTTCACCAGGTTTGCATTTGAGGGCAGAAGGTCATATGCAGATCTGAGAATGAAGCTGATCCTGAGAGGGGCCATGTGCCAAATGTCATTCCAAGTGAGACTTCTTTGGAGTGCATTCTCCCACGTTGTCCATTGCCCTTGCTGGCTCTGCTGGACTGCTTTTTGGAGTCTTTTTTGGTCTTCTTCTTTTCTCATCTCCTGAATCATCATGTCTCTTTTGGTTTTTCCTTTGGCCTTTGACCACCATTCAGTTTTGGTCACCCCCAGTCCTTGTCTGTTGGTCTGTGTGTGTCCTGTTATTTCTCTGATCTTGAGACTTTCTTTTGCAGAATCCATCGCCTCTTGAACTTTCCATTTTCTGCCTGTCTTCAGCTGGGGCTTGATTGCTTCTACCACCTTGTCTCCTGAGTCCTCCAGCATGCTTTGAAGTCTGATCTTCCCTGCTTTGTATTCCTCCAGGATGGATTTCAGGGGTAGTTTCAGCTTTGCTTGGCGACAGTACAGCGCTATGTCAGTCAGACAGGGTGGGACACCAAGCCATTTCCTTGTGAACTTGTTGATTTTGGCTTCCATTGCCTCCACTATGCTGGTGCAGATGTCGTATATCATCAGAGGCCATAGCAGCTTTGGTATCAGCATGAACTGCAGACACCAGACCTTGTATTTGCCAGGGAGCCCACACTGGTCAATGGTCTCCAAGCCTTCCTCCGCCATCTGCTTGGTTTCTTTTGCTCTTTGTGTGTCTTTCAGCGTATCATCATACCGTCTTCCAAGGCTCTTGACTGGTTCTTCTGTGACTGTTGGAATGGCCTGGTTGGCAACACTGAAGACCACAGATCCGGCCACTTTTCCTTTCCTCAGTGAGAGACTCCGTGATTTCTTTGGCTTGAACTTCATTCTGGATGAGGCAACTATGTCGTCCAGCCTCTCCAGCACATGACGTGTCTCGTCTTCTCTGGATGAAATCACTGTAGTGTCATCCATGAAGGCCTTGAGAGGAGGCATCTTGTATCCATCGCCAAGGTCTGTTTGTCTCGCGTTGTTTGTTGCTGCTTTCAAGATGAGTTCCATTGCCAGCACGAACAGTATTGGGGAAATTGCACAGCCCATTGCAATACCCACTTCCAAGTTGATCCAGTCTGTTGTGTACTCCTTGGTAGAGAACCGCATTGAGAAGCCATTGAAGTACTTCTTGAGCATGTCGCGGATGTTCTTTGGCACATGGTACATCTCAAGAGCCAACTGTATCATCTCATGGGGCACAGATCCATATGCGTTTGCCAGATCAAGCCACACTACGTCCAGGTCTCTCTTTTCTGTTTTTGCTTTTTGGATTGCGTCCCAGATCATTGTGGCGTGTTCTACACAGCCAGCCACGCATGGGATGCCACCTTTCTGGACTGACACATCCAAGTACTTGTTTTCCATCAGGTACTTGGTCAGCCTTGCTGCCATGACAGAGAAGAAGATTTTCCCTTCGACGTTCAGTAGTGATATTGGCCTGAACTGGCTAATGTCACTTGAGTTTTGCTCTTTGGGGATGTACACACCATCTGCCGTCATCCACTGGCCGCTGATCTTCTGGTTTCTCCAAGCCGATCGCAGCAGCCTGTGGAGCCACTCCAGCACCTTGGGACATTTCTTGTAAAGCTGGTAAGGTATTCCGTTTGGCCCTGGTGATGATTTGGCTCTGGCTTTGTCGACCACCTTCTTGATTTCCGCCAACGTTGGAGGCTTGCCATTGAACTGTTCCTCAGGGTTGGTTGGCCACACCAGACCTTGAATGTCGAGTTGTGCTTTGCTCTGTGGGTCAGAGTATGTTTTCCTCAGATGCTGCTCAAGAACTCCTTTGTCCACACTTAGGGTCCCAGATTTTGGCTGCTCAAACAGTGTTCTGGCAAACTGGAAGGGATCTCTGAAGAAGCGCTCTTGTGTCTTCTTCATTTTGCTCTTCCTCTTCTTCGCAGATTCCGCTTTGCTGAGGGCACTGTGTTTTTCTTTCAGGTCTTTCCACAGTTTTTCCAAGCCTTGTTTTTCAGCTGGCAGTGCGGTCTTCATTTGCATCTTGAGGTTTTTCTTTTGGACCCTGATCTTGTCCATCTTTTCTTGGCGTCTGGATTTCTTTGGAGGTGTTTTCTCTTTGGGTAGTTTTGCTCCATAGGCGTCTCTACATGTGGCATACACAATGTCCCCATATGTGGCTAGTTTGTGTTCCAGGGTGCTTTTCCCTATCAGTGCATCGAGTCTTTGGACGATTTTTGCATCCAGTTTCTCCCAATCTTCAGTTTCGTTTGCTCGTGGCAGGTTGAGTTTCAGGCGCCTGGCATCGAGGGCCTGTGCAAATTCCTCATCCGAACCAACAGCGTGGATGTCCTTGGCACTGTGGTTTAAATCCTGGCCTTGGTCTTCCGACGTCTTATCTGCTGATGCAGTGCGCTGCTGCTCATTCAGATGAGTCTTCACACATCCCATCTTTGTTCTGTGGATCTTCATGCCACGGGTGGTAGCGAAACGCTTTCCACAGACACATGGATATTCCATTTGGTCCATGTTCATAGTCCGTTTGGGATTTGCAGTCATGATTGGTTGAGCGCCGATGGATTCATCATTCTCTCCCCCTTTCGGTGAATCCTGGGAGCATCTTTTCCTTTTATTCTTAGTAGCAACATGTTTAAGGCAAAGTGGGGAGCCAGCCCACAGAGCCCTTGGTTCTGGTCTTTCCCAGTGTCCTCCGGTCTTTCCCGGACGTCCTCCGGCCTATTCCCGGAAGTCAATGGTTTACCCATGCATCAGTAGAAAGAAACTCGTGGAGAGCGTGGCAGCAGAGAGTCCTCAGAAGAGAAGCCCCCTTCAAGCAAGTGTTTCGGCCCTTATCTCCTGACACTCTAGGGGGTGTACATTATACAAATTAGTATCTGTTTTTAACTCTTGTAAATGGACATACAACATCGGGTTAACGAGAAAATCACATGGTTTATTACCTTCAAATTGATAGATGTTTTCTCTTGTACTAAATTTATAGGATCTGCTAGTACTGTGAAAGCCCAAGATTCTAGCAAGACCCTTAGGAAAAGTGTACTTTCTTCTTTTTTCTAGTGGAAAATGCACAGTAATTCTGAGGTTTGCTTCGTTAATTTTTAGCAATATGCCTAATTCGTCAAATACTTCTTTTAAAGAACAAAAGCTGTAATAACCTTCTGGTATTTTTAGATGAGTTATTTGATTGCCTTGTTCGTTACCAATATTAATCCAATTATTTTGAGCCTCTTCAGATATATTAAACCACTTAACTTTAAAACCAATTTTTCTAAGAGCAACCCTACTATTACCGCGCCTATTGTTAATTGGATACTTTAAAAACACACTCGTGTTTTGTTTAGTTATATAAATGTACATCCTTTTAAATCCTTTTTAAAAAAATCTATTTAAAATGGAACCTTTTAAATATAATGAAAGTGCCACTTACGATGTAGGAGGGGTTTATGAGCCCAAATCTTTGGACTTTAGTAACCTAACCATCGCAGTGGATGAATCATATGGCTTCCAAGTTAGACTTGTAAACCCACTAACTAGATATTTAAATCCTCCAATAAAGAGTGATAGAGTGCCATCAGCATGGTCAACTCACCCCATGGCTTTTTACCAGAATCAATTAAATTTTGCAGTTTATTGCTTAACCACCGGCTGCCGTGTTTCATATACAAACCATTTAAACCACCCCAATCTCTTAGTAAGGTCAGTATATAACTTTCATGTTTATTACCAGTATAGACGCATACTAACTGAACTACAGGTGCGCCTCCCCAACGACAACGCGTTTAATCCATTTCTCAGCCCAATGGACTATAATGCATATGAAAGAATCTGCAACGAATTTAACATTAAACCTTCAACTGACTTTAGACAAAAGTTAGACCGCAATCACGGGTTAGGCACATTGTATTTGTGGGGCACGCATAGAGAATATAATTTTGACTACTGGCCCGGCCACACCTCTTTTCAACCAAACAAACAAGTTAGACTGGGATCAATAGAACAAAACACCCCAATGCCAGGGCAACATTTATCTTGGATAAAAGTGAAGGCCTAACAATGCCAGGAGTGCAAAGACTTAATGACTCCATACGCACGTACGTTTGGTGTTTATTAGGAGCGCAAGCACAGACCAAGTCTAGCATAGTGGATCAGTCTACAGGCTTTGACGCCAGAAAACAATTTTTAGCTAATTTAGAAGATGCTATTAACTCTGCTGTTGATTTGCCTTCCAGCATACAAAGGTACCAAAACGTTCTTGCACATGCTAGGTCAAAGGTTGACTTTGTTGTGGGTCATGGATTATACATGCTGCCTTCTGACCTTAGACTGCAGATTGGCATGATACAGAATTATAATAATGAAATCCTTATAGCCGGAGACGACCAAAACTTAGGACACAATCAAGGTTTAAACACAAGGCCCGCACCAGCCATTTTTAAAAAAGTATCTAGCCCTGAAAGCGACCCCCCACCAGTTATAAGCAGCCCAACACCGCCTGTTGATGTACCTCACCCGACAGACACACTAGCGAAAAGACAGCCCTTGTTGTGTTTTTAACTTTTACTGGATTAGCCATACTTTATTTCACTAAAAATTAAACCGGCAGCCAGCACCCCTAACGTCCACAGATGGTCGGCCATATAACCAGCCACTTTGCCTATAGTAGACAAAACCCAACTAACAACACTGCCTATTATGCCTGGCAGAGCATCAAGCGCTTTGATAGCTAACTTCTTTAATAAGTTTGCTAGATGGTGCAGTTGTTTTCTAATCCAACTTTTACCAGGTTGAGGCGTTGGAGGCGCTACTGGCCCCGCCGGTGCACTGCCGGTTAATGCATAAACCAGTGTAGAGATAGCAAACCCAACGGCTGTTAATATACTAACTATTGTAATCCCCTGTTCTCTGAACAAAATCCTTATTCTTTCTGCTAGCGTAGTATTTTCATAAAGTATTCTGTTTATAGTTTCTCTGATTCTGCTTGTTTGGTACGCTATTTTTTCTCTGTTAATATACAACGCTGCTAACCTGGCTGCTCTTTGTTCCATTAAATCATTCAAGTTCTTCTGTATTTCAGCCTTTTATTCTTGCCCTAAATTGTTATCATTAGCCAGTTTATTTTTTTCTTCTTCTATTTCTCTCTCTAGCACACTAAATTTTGCCAAATTGTTTTTTTAGTTCTTCGTTTATAGTTGTTAAAGTAGACTTAGTAGCCCTGAGTTCACGCAGTTCAGCTTTAAGATCCCTGATTTCGGCTTTAAGATTCCTGAGTTCACGCTCAGACAATGGAGGACCATCAATTGATTTTAAAGCTTCTTCTTCTTCAGGACTCAGCCCACGTTCTCTTTGACTAGGCAATTGAGAACCGACAATTGTTTTTAACTGCGTTTCTTCATTAAAACTCGTCTCAACTTCTGCTATTGTTTCATCTGTTCTTTGACCTAACTCTTCAATAGAGAACATTTGTATTTCAGATCGTGTTGGCAACCCCTGCTCCAAGTTCTGTAAAGCACTAATAGCCTCAGGCCTTAAATCCTCAATAAGTTTTAAACGCCTTAGGTCATTAACATGGGCTCCCCTCCGCTTAATTGTGCTTATTTTTTTACAAACCTGTTTGGGTCCCGCTCTTCAGTAACTTTTACAGAAATTCCTTCACTAGTTATTATATACAGATGGCCTTTCTTATCCATCTTAAAATCAAACGGACTGTGCTCTTCTGGCGGCTCTAGTCCAAAGTTTCTATAGAATGCGTCAATTGTATTTGTTAATAGTTCTGCGTGAGCTTCACTAACTGAAGCAGGCTCTTCTAATAAAGGGATTGAAGAACCCGCTCCTTGGCCCACTCCCGCTCCTTGGCTTGCTTCTGCTGCTTCAATTTCATCTCGCATTGAATGGCCCGGTTCTATTTTATCTTCATCTTCTTTAGCAGGATCAAACACGTCAAAATCTTCATCAGCCATATTTATATATTTATTATTTTTTGTTTTATAAATAATGAATTCATACGGCTGCGACCTTGATCCATACAGAAAAGCGAAGGAGCCCCATGGCATAAAAGGCATAAGACAGACTGTGCGTGTTGTAAATAATCCATCAACAATTGAGCCCAATGAAATGTTAACAGTAAGATTTAGTGACCTCGGGCCTGACGATGTTATAATGCCAGGCACTGCCAAGCTATCATTCAAAATAGACATTGATTCAGCGGATCCTAATGCCACCGTCGTTGCTAACCTGGGCAGGGCCATCATTAAAAATATGAAAATTAAACTGGAAGGTAGAGAAGTCTTCGCACTGAGTAGGGCAGACATTTTTAATCTCTATTCTGATCTGTGGCTGCCTAGAACAGAAAGAAAAGACAAAATCTTTCAGGGGATTCAGAGTCCAAACGGTCTTAAGCACAGGCTTAATGCTGCGGATGCAAAGGAAGACGAGGGAGACCAGGCAATAGCACGAGCATTTAAGAACAGATTTTGCATCCCTCTAGATTTTGAACTGTTAAAAACCCACCAGCCATATTACCAAGGCGCACTAAGAGACAAACTCACTTACGAACTGACATTCAATGACAGCGAGTCTGTTATTCTATCTGAAGACCCCTTAGCTAAATACACAGTTAGTAACATCTCTCTTAATTTTGACGTTGTTACTAACCCCGAACTGGCTAGAACAATCTTAAACCAGTATAAAAGTAGGGCGGTTGTTTACTTTGAAAGAGTTTTACACCACAGTCTAGCGATTAAAAACAAGCAAGACACTGTCTGGGAAATAGCTATAAGCCATTCTTTAAGGTCCCTAAAGGGGATTCTCTTGCTATTTACTAAACCCTCAGCTCCTTTTAGGAGAGAATCTGAGGTGTTTTACAACCCAAAAATTGAGCAGTTGTCTTGCACAGTAGATGGCAAGCCTTTTCAGTTGTATTCGGCTGGACTTTTACCTGACCAACACTTTGATGAAATAAGAAAGTTATTCGCCGGAGGCAGACAGACAAGCCCCACAGCCGATCATGTGTGTAAAAAACTTCACCTTCACGATGTAAGACTCGAAGATTATCTAACAGACAAATATGGACTATGGCTGGATTTTAGATCCACGTATGACAACAGACTGCACGGGAGTGGAAGAAGGGTAGGGTCAGATGGCATACTCATACAGATTAATAAGGAAGAGGAGGAGAATGGCCAGATACAAATGCACGTTTTTGTGGTTTATGACGCCCAGCTGAACATTGAAGAAAATAGACTGAAAGAAATAGCCTATTAAAACAGATGGATAGTTTGAACTTTTTGCCCAAAGACCCGCACTGTTCGCTTATTTGCTGGATTACTGGGTGTGGGAAAACTGTCTTCGTGCTTGATTTGTTACAAACTGTCTACAGATTTCATTACAAGTACATTGTTATATTCTGCACAACCATTAAGCACAACAAGTCTTACAAAGAAAGGCAGTTTGTTTGGACAGACGAGAATATATTTTTAGTTGATCCTACTGACAAGCTAAGCGACTGTTTAGAACATTACTATAGGCTATTTGAGGGAACCGAAACGCTGTTTATTATTGATGACTGTTCAGCTGAACAAGGCATTGTTAAAAAAAGAAGGACTCTCTCAAAGCTGGCCTTTAGCGGAAGACACGCATTAGTTTCTGTTTGGCTTTTAACTCAGAAATACAATGCTGTCTTAAAAGACTTTAGATCGCAGTTAAAATCAGTCATCTTATTCTATACTAAGGACAGGGATAGTTTTGAAGAATGTTTAAGTGAAAACTATATAATCAGGGACAAGGATGAACTAAAAAAAATAAAAGAGCAGCTAGAAAAATCTAAGCACGCTAAACTATGCTTACGGACTGACCCGCCAGTTCAATACGTTTGCTTATTATAGATTGTTTATTATAGATTGCTTATTATAGATTGTTTATAATAAATTGTTTATATTAAAAAGAATGTCTCGAGGGCCAGAATCAAAAGCAGAGTTAGCTCCTAAATGCGTTGCAGTAGAGATAAAAGATCTAGCAGACACAGCCGAGTTTGATCTGATAGGAGTGCCAGGAAATGTTTATGGATTTGAGTACACCGACGATGATGTTTACAAACGAACAGAAATTGAAGATAAAAAACGGCAGCAATATCCTGCCCTGGAAGAGATAAGAAATCTAAGGGCAAACGATTTTGGCAAACACGAATACAAACTTCATAAACGAGAGAATGCCTGGGCGTTGCTTCCTGACATTAACTGGGATTTAAAGTTTGAACTACGAAGCCCCTATGTATACTTTGAAGTGGGGGTGAAGTGGGGGAAAACAGACGATCCTGCATGCCCCCTCTGCCATGAAAAACAAACAGTGGAGCATGTCCTAAGCTCATGTAAAGTAGCCCTGGCTCAAGGAAGGTACACATGGAGGCACAACCAAGTGCTCAAAGAGATTGTACAAGTAGTCTGGGCTAGTACCAACACCACAAAAGGGAAAATCAGGACTCCAAAAGCACCCACAACATTCTTCACGGCAGGAGGCAGCAAATCATGGCCAAGAACAACAGTGCCACTCGAAACATGCAGGCAGAGTCTGCTGGACGGGGCAGATGACTGGGAGTGCACTGCAGACCTCCCAGAATGGAAGAGTCACCCAGAGATCATCAGCAAGAGTGGCATGAGACCAGACATAGTAGTCCACTCTAAGTCAACCAAGCAGCTGATCATGATCGAGCTCACGGTGCCATATGAGAACAGAATGGAGGCAGCTCAAATCTACAAGACTGAAAAGTATGCTGATCTGGCAAACAGCCTGAGGAGAGAAGGCTATCAGGTCAAAGTCCTCACTGCAGAAATTGGAGCTAGGGGATTTGTAGGAACGTCTGCATACAGCCTCATGAAACAGCTCTCAGTTGCAGGGAGGGAAAAAACCAGAGCCCTGAAAGCAATGGCAGAAGCGGCAGAGAGGTGTTCAAGCTGGATCTGGTCAAGGAGGAACAAAAGTGAACTTCATAAGGCTTAATTTCCCTACAAATATCAGGTGTCCCTGTGGCTCAGTGGTTAAAGCGCGAGTCATTAAGTGGAAAATGAGCATGTCCAGAGGGTCATGGGTTCGAATCCCAGCCATGGCTCGTCCCAAGATGGGAAAAAAAAGGGGCAGCAGAGGGACATCCGGAGTCATGAACCGGGTGTGGCCCAACCCCCCTAGAGTGTCAGGAGATAAGGGCCGAAACACTTGCTTGAAGGGGGCTTCTCTTCTGAGGACTCTCTGCTGCCACGCTCTCCACGAGTTTCTTTCTACTGATAAGAAATACAATTTTAGAAAAGCTTTGAATGAAGGACACCTTCTTATTAGCCTAGTCCCAGGATTACAACAGAAAAAGCAGATTGAAATAACTAAGCAGGGCCCTGAATATATGCTGCGGAGAAAGCAGTCCTTAGCTGAGTGGGGGATGACACCGTTGGCTTAGAATTTAACCCAAAACTAGAATCACTGCCTAGAAAAATGACGATGCTTTTTCGCTTATTTATTACTCCAAAGGAGTCTGATCCTAGTTTGCCAGAGCATACGTTAATCAGAGGTGTGCAAATAAAGTCTGAAAACTTGGGCGGCCCTCTTAGGTTTGTTATTGCTATTACTAAAAATGGAGATGAAATAAAGACTTTCTTATCTTCTGACAAAGTCACTGTGATGCTTGACAAAACCAAACTAACAGTGCTTGATTTTATTTTCATTAAGTATGTTGATTTTATTAGGTTTTACTCTGTTGATGAAGTGCTGCCAGAAGGGTTAATAAGAAGATATGTACAAGGTTAATCTTAATTAAAAAATTAATCTTAATTAAAAAATGGATGATCAGGCTCAAAAGTTTAGGTTAGAGCAAATAACTGAACTTCAAGAAGAAATAGAAAGTGACTTGGATAAGTATAGGGTTACTAGAAAGAAATATGCTAGAGTTTTAAATACTCTTTCTTATGTGATTACTGGCTCATCAGCTGTAGCGAGCATAAGTGCTGGGTCTAGCATTGCTCTTTTAGCTACTGGAGCTGGAGCGCCAGCCTCTTTAGCATTAGGGAGCCTTGGTTTGGGTTTAGGTGCTATGTCTATGATTGTGAGTGCCGTTTTAAAAAAAATTAACGCCTAAATTACAAAAGCACACTGCCATTGTAGCCCTAGCATCAGCAAAACTTTGTTCATTAAGACTGAGAATAAGCAAAGCATTGCAGGATGAAAACATTACAGCTGAAGAATTTGAGCGCCTTATGGCTGATGGTGAGGACTACAGACGACAAAAAACTGAACTTCAAAAGGAGTGGAGAAAGACTTTTACTTCGCAACAGGTAGACGCTGAGACAATCAAACAGAACATTGAAAAACAAGCAAACAATCAGTTAAACCCAAAATAGACTAAAAAATAAGATGTGAACTAAAATAAATAAATCATAAGTTTAACAAAAAAATAAATACTATTTTTTTTAACTAACAGGCACTGTGTTTGGTGGAACAACTTGCAACTCTTCGCGAACAAACGATCTTTTAGGGGCGGGCTTTTTAGAAGAAAGAGTTTCTCTTAAATAATATACGGGAGGGGCTGTTTTCATAATTCTTTCAACTTCATATACATCCACGCTCCATATGGGGTCTGTGGCTCTAATTCTAACATCGCCCTCTGCTTCTCCAGGCGCATACAAGTATCTTACTTTTAGTCCGAACGGCAAGAGTTTTTGACTGCCTTGGATGTCTTCAGTAATACTTATTTTTTTTAATTTGATCGCGTTTACTGGCTTAAGGCCTGTTGCTTTAAATTCTTCGTTGTTCATGGCGCGTAAGACTGCTGGCAACCTTCTGACCCATTCTGTGTTGCGTGTTTTGTCCATAAGGTCTCTATGATATTGATAGGTAAACAGGCGCTCGGCCAGATTCTTATTAAAGTTTTCTACTAGGGCTTGTGAGCGATGGTTGCCTGGGATCCCTCTTTTAACTGTAACCCGATGTCTTAAAAACAGTTGGTTTACAGCTCCTTTAAACTCTTTTCCATCATCAACCTGAATCATCCTAGGATACTTTAATGGACCTCGCATGTATATTTGTTGTAAAGCCACAGCCACAGCAGTTGAGCTTTTATCTGTTAAAGGCTCAGCATCTTTATATCTTGAAGCCATGTCAACAACTGTAAGAGCATACTTAAACTTTTTTCTTCTAACTTTGTCATGTGGAAGATACAAGTCCATCTGGTGGGTGTCATTAGGAACTGAATTAACAAATCGAGGCCTTATTATTCTTTTTGGGGCAGGCAGATATATTTGCCAGATCGCTTGTTTTGAAAGCCAGTCTTTCGCTTCTGATTCAGACACCCTAGCAGCTTTACTCAGTTTATCAATAGCGGCCTTTCCTTTCCAATACCCTCTAGGAGAATAATATATTTTGTACTTCGTATCGTCCATAAGAAGGGACTGTTTTTTATTACATTTTAACTATGTTTTTAGATTGAATATGCAAGAAGAAAGATTGCTCCCATAGCGCCTATGATAAAGTCTATTTCTACCATTTTCTGATCCTCAGATGGTTCATAAAAGTCAGACAGTTCTGGTGGTGACGATGTTAGAAACTTCTTTCCTGTCACTAAGTAATATTCATTCATTGCGTCATCAACGTCTGTAAATGTGTGCTCTGCATGTCCCTGTTCTCTTAACTTTTTATTAATAAAGTCTAAGTGAGCAATTCTCCTTTTCTCGTAAGCGTCTCTTGCCTTAGCTAAATCTTCCATTGCCTTGTTATGGCGTTCTCTCTCTTCATCAGACCGCAATTTACTAAACATATAATTGCTGCCAGAGAAAGCCAATGCATTAACAATAGCTCCTCCCACCATCAGAACTAATCCAGACATCTTTTTATAAATGAATGAATCTTTTTTATAAATCAATATTTTTTAGAATGAATCTTTTTTATAAATCAATCTTTCTATGCATTGATGTTTTCTGGGATAATCCCCTGTGTAACAAGAAAGTCTTTTGAGGCAATCCCTGCCGTTATTACAGCTATAACCTTAACAACATCCTCAATGTCTAACCTTCCTAGATCAGCTGGTCTCATCTTAAACATGTTTTTTGCTAACACGCTGTACCCTATACTAAGACCGCTGATTACAGCAGAGTGGTAAATAGTATTGATGATCTTTGCGGTGCTCATGTTTTTTATTAACTAAAAAAATAATTAAAATAATCATAATATGAAAGACTGTCTATGTGCTTTTTAATTAGATAATCTTTTGTTGCTAGAGCTAAAAATAAGGTTGTAACTAGTTTCGGCGAATCTTCTATCTTTCCCATGTTGGGCGGTTTTATTCTTAACAAACATTTTGCTAGGGTTGAATAAACTATAACACCAACAATAGGCACTGCATAATTAACCAGCGTTAAACTCATGGTTTTATTTTTTTATTGCTTTTAAAAAGAGTTTAAAAATGGATTGCAACGAGCTATTAAAGTGTGAGGAGGCAGCAGACCTCTGTCATAAAGACAGATTATACTCTCTGGCTGCATGTGGGAAAACCAGGCAGTATTTAGGCGTTGAACTAAGTATTGAACAGATTCAGCAATTGTCTACATCAGACGTTGAGAAGTATTACGCCAGGTACGAGGCACAGCTAGGATCAAAAATGGTTAGATCGGTGGGACAGACAATGATTAGTTTATATGCTAAGTTAGTAGGCAAGATAGCGCCGATTGATTCAGAAGAAGATTTAAAATATGACTTAACACAAGATCCGGTTTTAACCAAGTCCCTAGAATCTCTTGCATGTGACATGTATTATAGATTTGGGACGTTGTTATGTCCATTCATCATGGGATTAATTACTTTTAATCATATTAATTTTAATCATATTAATTTTAATCGCACTAAAAAAAATGAGCGAGCAGGAGAAGAAGACTCCACAGGAGCAGAATGTGCCGCAAGTGAGTGTCCCACAAGTGAATCCACAGGTGAGTGTCCCACAAGTGAGTAGTGTACTAAAGCTAAAAGTCCTGGGCGTGTTGAGGCCGGTCATAAACTAGCTGAATGGAACAGACTGCAAAAAGCAAACCAAGCAGCAAAACAAAAATTATTAGATAGTAATACAACATCGCCACCAGCACCGCCACCGTCGCCAACAACAACAACAACACAATCAAACTATAAAATGTATTATTATGTACTGGGGGGTATTGTTGTTGGTGGGGGGCTTTTGGCATACAAGTGTCTAACCCCATACTTAGCAACAAAGTCACAAATCCCCACAAAAACAGTAAAAGAAGAAGAACCAGCTTCTGCAAAAAAAGCACAACCTCCTGCTGTAAACCCATTATTTTTACTGAATTAGTTTTTTTTAATGTGTTGTTAAGTACAAGTTAAGTACAAGTAAAGTTAGTTATAACAAGTTAAGTGTAAGTTAAGTGTAAGTAAAGTGCAAGTCATGTTAAGTACTAGTTAAGTACTAGTTAAGTACTAGTTAAGATCTTAAGTAAAGTACTAGTTAAGATCTTAACTTAAGTCAGTCAAGTCAGTTCTCCAGTGGCCTATAGCGTATGAAAACCCAGGATCGACGTAAGTTCGCTTGTTATTGTTAGAGACTAGTGATTTCTTATTAACAGCCGTTGTGTTTACTTGATGAAGAGTAGAGCGCAGATTAACATTTGTGTGATGAAATACTTTGTTTTCAAAGAGAGCCTGTTTGTAGTTGTCGTGAGTTATATTTTTTTTGACAACTTCTTTACTTATGCCCTTAGCCTTCTTCATTACAGAAGTCTGGCTAGCAACGCTATACATCTTTGACCGCAGACCAACATATTCTTGTATAACCGTCCCGTTAAGTTCATCCTTCATCTTTCCAATCACTTTCTTGTTTACGGTTGAATGTAAGGGGCTGTCTTTAGGATAGTCACATGTGTCGTACCATCCATCAGCTCCTTTGGCCACCTCCGCTTCTAAATCCTTGTAAAAATCTTCTGTTGGAACATCCAGAATAAAAGAGTCAGTGTCTGTGTAAAGGACTCTAGACTTTGGGTACCGCGGTTTAAGGTAGTCATACAGAAATTCTAGCATTAACAGCTTAGACAACTCTAACACAGTAAACCCAATAAACACCGGTTTATCCAACATAACATCCTTTTTCTTCATCATAATGCCAACCAGGCTGTCGCTAAATCTTTTAAAGTCTTGAAAGTTAGGCTTAGAAACCAGCTTAATTGCTTGTTTTTCGTTTGTAACTAATCTTACATCTTTACGCTTGTGCGGGTTTTCCATGGTTTTGCCAAAACAACTGTTGTTCATTAGTTTAAAAAAGTCTTTTTCTGAAGCATCAGTGGCTTTAGTCCTAAGATCAGTATTCTTCATAATATATGGTCTCATAAAAGGCTCTTGATCAAAAACAATTAGTCTGTGAACGGCCGTTAGTTTCAGTCCATGCCTTAAATAAAACTGTAGGAGTCTGTAATGACATACGTACTTAGTCTTGTCTCGAAGATTGGGCACAAGCTTAGGCGGTTCTGTGGGGGTCATCTTTAAGCTTTCTGCAGCTAGAGGATAATCATTATGAAGATCGTGTAATTCTTTAGGATATTTTAAATCTACTTCTAAGATTAGTCCTGCTGGATTATCAGGTGTAAGCTGTGACAACATACCTAACACAGTATTTACATCATGAGGGCCTTGTATCATTTTAAAGTTTCTTAGTGGCAGTGGTTGGCTCATGGCCCATCCATACAGATTGTTGGCGTCTAAATACATTAGATAGTTAGATGGTTTAGTGGGGTCATAGTCATCTAAGTACTTGTTGTTGGCTTTGCAGTAAGGGTGCGAGGCCATGCTAATGCCTCCCCTCAGCCCATCTTCAATCATCTGGAGTGTGGCCAGATCAGATATTAAGTCAATCTCAATGTTTGTAGACTTTAAGAATGCGTCCCAAGAAAGGCCGGGGGCAGAAATGTAATGTGATGAGTCTAGGCCGTAATGTTTCATGCATGTAGATCTGTAATTCTGAAACACATCTGCCAATAAACACACATCAGCCATTAGATATTGATCATGATAATCGCCCATTGTTCGGCAGTGTAATTCTGTCCAGGCTTTCTGGGCGTGTTCATAGTCAGCATCGGCTATGTCCTTTCTTCTAAGACTAGAAAAGAAAGCGCCTTTAGGAGGAAGTGAGTCTTCATCAAACCTGCCCCACGAGTTCATGTATTCATAAGGATAGACACCTTTACGTACTAAAGATGGGTCAAAATATTGTTTAGTTATTGGGAAGTCTTGTAGAGATCCTGATAATTTATCCAAACTTGCCATCAGATGTTGGGCAGAGTCATAAAAGGATAAACAGTCAATAGTAAAGGTCATGTACTTTTCTGAAGACTGTGCAATGCAGCTGACCCTCTTATATTCAGAAGTTATTGCTTGCATGATGAAATGAGAATCATAGCCTCGTAAGTTATGAAAGAAAATTGGCAGTTTCCACGTCTTGGGATCAACCTTAAGTTGAAGATTGCAGCTGTTGTGCGCGGCCCCTCTGAACTTTCCAGTAATGTGATCGTGGTCTCTTACAGCGTCACCCAATAATTCTCTGTTGCATATCCAACAGTGTGTAGATGTTTCATACCGCCTTTGATCTTCAGGAGTCATAACAATGTCTGAAAGATTTAGCTGATTGGAGAATTGATTACGAAGTTGTTTCATCTGCTCTAAAAATCTACTGGCTGCATTGGGACCTCTGTAAATCTCTGGCGTTGTGTTGACCGTCTGACCTAACAACAACAAAGGCATAAGAACAAATCTGATGGTAGGATAATAAGGTTGTTTTTTGTTCTTGTTGTGGGCCGTAGTACTGCGGTAAGATTGATTCAAAGTCAGCATAAACCACGTATGGGCTCATCTGCATTTTGTGTACATTCTTAAAACTGACTTTAGACCCTGGTTTGGGTGTAAGAAGTTTAGTTTCACAGTCTACAAAACTTTTACAATGATTCTTATGGCTGGCAGCTGCTTCTATAGTAGGGATTCTGACCAAACACCTTCTACAAAGCTCTTGTTTAGATTTATGCTTTGATGTATATTCTAACAGTCTGCTAATTGTTCTGATTAATACATAGTGACTCTTTAGACCGTCTGCAAACAGTATCAAGTCAACATGTTTGTTAAGTGGATCGCCTAAAGTAGGAGCTTTGGGAGAAATCCTTAGAGGCACTAGATTGCCTGCTACAGACCATGTGTATACGTTTACAGTGATTGGTTTGTTTTGCTCTTCAAACTGAGATATACTTTCTATGCTTACTGGAAAGTTTATGTTATTAAAGTTCAGCTCATGTTTGTATGCTTCATAATTGGTGATTCTGTCTGCATGTTTATTAGTTGGATGTAAATGTGCCAAAACACACCACATGAAACACATATTGTCAGAATTTTGTATGTTTAAGACTGCTCGTTTTAACACTAACTCTCTTGGAACAGGAAGGTAAGAATTGCCGACTATAGGATAGAACTCTGTTTGTTTTAATCTGATTTCAAGGACTGTTCCTTCAGACCAGCCAGAGCCGCGGAGGGCAGCCTCCTCAGAGGCATTTTTAAACTGTGTAAGCATATGATCTGCCCAGTCAGAATTAAAATCATGGTAACTGATTACTTCTTTCTGTCTAGTTGAAACCCAGACTTCTATGTTACTACCGTCAGGTTTTACATAATCAATCAGAATAACTAACAACACTTTTACTGGCGGGTCAATTTGGAGAGAGTCTGGGATTTTAGAGATAGCATGTGTCACGCTTTCATGAACATTTGTGGGGTTAATAATGCCCATGTCTACTTCACTAAACGTATTGCTTAATTGTTCATTGCTGTCAAATATCTCCTCCCACGTATATAGTTTTCCAACCTCGGATTTACTTGTGGGGTTCATTTTTTAACCCACAATTTTTACGTAAATTAAAAAAAATAAATGTAAGTAAAAGTAAGTAAACGCGCTTTTATTCTTCACCCAAGCGTTGCAATACTTCAAGACACCCTAATCTTACAAGAACGCCTGCCAATACTTTAGCTTTTTCTGAATCACTACAGTCAATGTTTAACTCTTTGATTGCTTCGTCAAATAGTTCACTCTGGGTTTTTATTAAATTGTTTACATCATTCTCAAAACCAGATTCACTAAAATCAATGTTTAACACTTTCATTGTTTCATCAAATAGTTCATTACAATTTTCTATTAAAGTCATTAGATTATTCTTTAAATCAGATTTACTGAGTTCGGCCGTCATTTTTTAACTCCCAATATTTTACACAAATAAAAAATAATTATAAATTCAGCTGTTATTTATTATTCATGGTCTTTTCTAATCGAAAAAACTTATCTTCATTAAAGCGTATAGTCACCCCTTCAGGATCAGTAGAAACAGTCAGATTAACATCTTCAGGAGCCATATTATCAACTAAAATGGCAAGCAACTTTATAACTGGCTGGGGCCAAGAATCTGGTATTTTACTAACGGCTTCCACTACACTTTCTCGTATAGTTAGATGCTCAAAAAGATCATTAATTAATTCTTCAAACATGCTCTCTAACTCTTCTCTATCGGCCCCCCACCCCCTCTCCTCCTCCCAAATTCTGTATATATTAATAAGCTCTGTAGCTACTTCGGGCTTCATTTTTTAAACCAGATTAAAAACAACAATTAAAAAATTAATTAAGTAAGCTGCTGCATAAATCCGGGTAAAAGATTGTATAACAAAATCAATAGCAGCACTTATAGTACATTCTGTAACGCGCTCTGCAATGCACACTGCGGGCGCTGCCAACAACGGCTTTATTGATTGGCAGCGTGTGCGTTGCCTTCCTTGCTAACACAGCAGGGTAAATCGCTGCTCAGCGCGTGGCAGAGCAGATGTCAAGAGTGGTCCTACCAGTTCCACTTGACATTCTCTGTCACCTCCCACTTTAGCACGCTTGACACCTTCACCCCAAGTCGCCCCAAGTCACCCCAAGTCACCCCAAATCGCCCCAAGTCACCCTCCATGTCACCCCAAGTCGCCCCAAGCCTTCCTAGAAAGTAGTAAGGTCTCACTATCAAACCCGCGGGCGTTAATTGTGTTAGGATGACTAATTCTGTAAACCATTAGAGTTTTATGCTATGGGGAGAGAATGTAAATATGCGGGTTCTAAATCACCCTATCTTATTTTGCACGTAAGCCCCCCATTTTAAAATAACGATTACTTCGATTTTTGGAGGTTTTTGGATGTTAAGTTTGATTGTAAAAAAGGTGTTAATTTTGGCAAAAAGTAGCATGAGATGGACGAGATTTGTTTGTGAAAAGGGGGGGTTTCGTGCAAAATAAGATGGGTGGGTTAGAACCCGCATATTTCATTCTCTATCCCCCCCCCCCCCCCCCCCATTGACAGCACGCCTGTATCCCCCCATTGACAGCACGCCTGTATCCCCCCAATGACAGCACGCCTGTATCCCCCATTGACAGCACGCCTGTATCCCCCTATTGACAGCACGCCTGTATCCCCCCATTGACAGCACGCCTGTATCCCCCATTGACAGCACGCCTGTATCCCCTCCCCCCCCCCCCTTATTGACAGCACGCCTGTATCCCCCCCCCCCCCATTGACAGCACGCCTGCATCCCCCCATTGACAGCACGCCTGTATCCCTCCATTGACAGCACGCCTGTATCCCCCATTGACAGCACGCCTGAATCCCCCATTGACATCACGCCTGTATCCCCCCATTGACATCATGCCTGTAACCCCTCCCCCCCCCCCCCCGCCCCCGTGACACACGCCTGTATCCCCGATTGACACCAAGCCTGTAACCTCCCGATTGACACCACGCCGTATCTCCCCATGCCGCATTTGGGACAGCACGCCTGTATCTCCCATGCAAGCCGCCCGCAGTTGCGACACCACGCCTGTATCGTCCCTCATGCCGCATTTGGCGACAGCACGCCTGTATCTCCCCATCCCGCAGTTGGCTGACAGCACGCCTGGCGCGGCACAAGGCTCGAACGCAGATGTGAGGAGAAGGTGTCACCCACTGCAGGTGGCCATTGCTCACATCACGGCGGACCACCGGCCCGACGTCCCTGTGGCAAGTGCAACGGGCCACTGCTCACATGGCCAGACGAACTGGAGTTGTACCTTCCATCTCTGGTCTTAAACCCGCTCCAGTGGCCAGAAGAACTGTGAGTTGTACCATTCCAATCTCTTGTCTTTATAACCCGCTCCAGTGGCCAGAAGAACTGTGAGTTGTACCATTCCAATCTCTTGTCTTTATAACCCGCTCCAGTGGCCAGAAACTGTGAGTTGTACCATTCCAATCTCTTGTCTTTATAACCCGCTCCAGTGGCCAGAAGAACTGTGAGTTGTACCATTCCAATCTCTTGTCTTTATAACCCGCTCCAGTGGCCAGAACTGTGAGTTGTACCATTCCAATCTCTTGTCTTTATAACCCGCTCCAGTGGCCAGAAGAACTGTGAGTTGTACCATTCCAATCTCTTGTCTTTATAACCCGCTCCAGTGGCCAGAAGAACTGTGAGTTGTACCATTCCAATCTCTTGTCTTTAAACCCGCTCCAGTGGTCAGAAGAACTGTGAGTTGTACCATTCCAATCTCTTGTCTTTATAACCCGCTCCAGTGGCCAGAAGAACTGTGAGTTGTACCATTCCAATCTCTTGTCTTTATAACCCGCTCCAGTGGCCAGAAGAACTGTGAGTTGTACCATTCTCTTGTCTTTATAGTCAGGTGGACTTGCACGCGGTGTGGAGGGCGATTCATCTGCAATACCATTTTCCTTCTGTTGAAAAGATTGATGGTGATGATGATGGTGATGGTGGTGGTGGTGGTGGTGGTGGTGATGATGATGATGATGATGATGATGATGATATGATGATCATCATCATCATCATCATCATCATCATCATGGTGGTGGTGGTGGTGGTAGTGGTGGTGATAATGATGATGATGATGATGATGATGATGATGATGATGATGATGATGTATGATGACAATGATGATGATGAAGATGAAGATTTTTTTTTAAGAATTGGAACAAGCAATGAACTGTGATCAGATTTCATGAAGAGAGAGATGCTTTCTGTCAAAACTAACAACAACAACAACAACAACAACAACAACAACAACAACAAACAAACAAAAAAAAACACAACAGCGAGACACTTTTAATTCTTTCCGCCTTTCTTTCTTTCTTCTAAAGAGATAATTTCAAAGAGTAGAAGTGTTTATTTTCAAAAAGAAAACGGGCTTTGTTTCCGAGTAGAGAACAGTTGAGCCTCTTTCTCCAATGAAAAACACGCTTGGTCACAGTCATCATCCGATGCACGTACAGCCCGGAATAGAGACATTTGTGATTTGTGATGAATAGTATATCACATAGAGATGTTTGTGATAGATGATATATCACATAGAGATGTTTGTGATGAATGGTATATCACATAGAGCCGTTTGTGATTTGTGATGAATAGTATATCACATAGAGATATTTGTGATGAATGGTATATCACATAGAGACATTTGTGATTTGTGATGAATAGTATATCACATAGAGATGTTTGTGATGAATGGTATATCACATAGAGATGTTTGTGATGAATGGTATATCACATAGAGATGTTAGTGAGCGATGGTATATCACATAGAGATGTTTGTGATAGATGGTATATCTCATAGAGATATTAGTGATGAATGGCATATCACATAGAGATGTTTTGTGATGAATGGTGTATCACATAGAAATGTTTGTGATGAATGGTATATCACATTGAGATGTTTGTGCTGAATGGTATATCACATAGAGATGTTTGTTTGGGTAGATGGTATATCACATTGAGATGTTTGTGCTGAATGGTATATCACATAGATACGTTTGTGATTTGTGATGAATAGTATATCACATAGAGATGTTTGTGATGAATGGTATATCACATAGAGACATTTGTGATTTGTGATGAATTGTATATCACACAGAGATATTTGTGATTTATGATGAATGGTATATCTCATAGAGATGTTTGTGGTTTGTGATGAATGGTATATCTTATAAAGATATTAGTGATTTATGATCAATGGTATATCTCATAGAGATATTTGTGATTTATGATGAATGTATATGTCATAGAGATATTCGTGATTTGTGATGAATAGTATATCTCACAAGAATGATGCTAAAACTTTATGGTTATATCTTGTTGCAAAGTGAGACGACTGCAGGCGGAAATCTAAACAAATCTTAAATAAATGCTAGCGAACCGCAAAAAAAAAAAAAAAAAAAAAAAGAAAAGAAAAAAGAAAACGTGAACAAACGAATCACAAAACAAAACACGACGCGTTTCGACCTCTTAGGTCTTCTTCAGGCAAGATGCAAAACAATTAGGACAACGAAAATGAACGAGCAATCACTTATCTTCAGTCACTTCAGCGCAAGATAGGCGTTGAATGAAAACGAGCTGTCAGAAGGGAGGTAATTTGTGAGTCAAGGTTGTAATGATGATAATTATATTACTGATAGGAATACTAATAATGGTAATGATGATGATCAAAATATTAAGAAAATAAAGAAAGACAGGATTACTATCACTTTGGGTGATAATATGACAATAACAGTTGTAGTATGGGAGAAAGGAGAGTGGGTTAGAGGATTCTTAAACAGCATGGTTGCCTCGGCAACAGTCTTAGTGGCAGTGGCGATGTTAATGGTAGTGATGGTAATATCAATACTAAAAATCGTATTAATTATTATAATGTTAACAACTATAGTGAAGGTAATGGTAATGATGGTACTGATAAAAAACATGATAAAGAAATATATATTTTTTTAAAAATATGTGTAATAATGATGATAAATAAATTTTAAAAAATAATGATAATAGAATGAATAAAATAAAATAAAAATAATAACAATATTAATACTAGTAATGATGATAATGGTACTAATACTAACACTAAGGGGGACCCCCCCCCCCCCCCAAAAAAAAAAAAAAAAAAAAAAAAAAAACCCAAGGGGAGGAGGGGGAGGAGAGGACAGGAAGAACAAAGAGGAAATGAAAGGTATGAATTATGGGAAGGATGGAATCTAATAGGTATATTACTAATTATGATATTCATATTCATAGTTTTGATAATAAGTGTGATTGTAACCATATAGTAATGGTAGTGATGCTATAGGGGGCTGGAAAAGTGGTAAGCTGGAATGTCACAAATATTGTAAAGAATAATAATTATATTAATGATAGTATTAGTAGTAAATTTTATTGTAACAGTTATGAAGGTGTTCTGTTTTCTTTTCAAATTTTTCTTCATCTTATTTATTTATTTATTTATTATTATTATCATTATTACCATTATTATTTTAAATGAAGGTGATGATGATAGTACTGATAACGACGATGTGATGACAGTGCTACTGAGAGCAATAATAATAAAAGCAATTTGATTAGTACCGGTAATAGTAAGTGGGAAGGGATGGGGATGGTCAATGGGTAAAAGTTGATAGTGGTACTGAAGCAGGGAGAAGGTGGTGAGGATAAATATTGTAATGTTAATAATATTAACAGTAGGTGAAAAGGAATAAGAATGATCAAAGAATGAAAAGTTAGCAGTAGTACTGGAGCAGAGGAGAGGGAGACGGTTAGAGAGAGAGAGAGAGAGAGGAGAGAGAGAGAGAGAGAGAGAGAGAGAGAGGAGAGAGAACTCAGAACTCAGATGGTTTACTTCATATAAAGGCCATTGCCCCTTATGAAGGGGGTATGGAGAACATAACAACATAACAACATCAATATGAGAATTATACAGAACACAAGAAAAACTGGTTGGACTATTCCGTCACGAAGTCATGACTGATCTAAGTTGAAATGCCTTGAACAAGTAAATTGAGAAATTTCTTACTATGCTTTCACTCTGAGATGCCATTAGCAGGCTTAACCGAAACTGACAGGGATCCTTGGAAAACTTTGTCGGTACATATTGCGCTCTTAGACTGGATAATTTACAACAACATAAAACAAAATGAAGTTCGTCCTCTTTTCCATTTTTGCATAATGGACAAGTCAAATCTATCCCAGTATATTTACTGTAACGATACCGGTGTTCTGCTATGTCTGAAATTCCCAGTCTAAATTTGGTCATTGTCAACTTCAAGTGTTTAGCTAAATCTATTCGTAGATAACGTTTGACATCGTGTACCGAACAAAATGTCCGATACATGGTAAATCTATCACTATTTTTAACATGAAAGTCCCATTCCTGCCACCTGCATGCAATCAATCTGTCTTTAAATTCACACAGAAATGATTTATCATTTTGCACTCCTTGGTTTATCCAAACATAGCCATATCCAAATTGATATAATTTGCAACGGACATTTGAAGCCCAATTTCTTTTGTCTCTTGTATCTAGGTCGTATAACATCATATAGGCTTTCCGAGGTCATCTGTGATCATTCATTTTTGTTAATTTCAACCAGTATCGGATACATCTTAACACAGAATTCAAAGAGATAGGATATCTACTGGTCTCCCCATAGACAAAGTCATTGGGTGTTCGCATTTCAACTCCTAAACATTTCTTTAATGCAAAGAGGTGCACTTTTTCACAATGGCGGGCTGCATCATCTAGTCCCCAAAGTTCTGCGCCGTATAGAGCAATGAGCTGAACCTGAGAGAGAGAGAGAGAGAGAGAGAGAGAGAGAGAGAGAGAGAGAGAGAGAGAGAGAGAGAGAGAGAGAGAGAGAAGGAAAAAGGATGGAAGTGTGTATGTGTGTGTGTGTGTGTGTGTGTGTGTGTGTGTGTGTGTGTGTGTGTGTGTGTGTGTGTGTGTGTTTCTGCATAGCTACAAACGCCTACACAAATATGCACAGGAAAGAGGGGAGAGGGAAGAGAAGCTTTTGTAGAGGAAATAGTACATGAAATTGAAAGAAAACCAGATGAAAAAGGAGTGGACAAGTATCTGAATAAACAATAGATTGATGTCACAAATAGAGAGAGTGTAGTGAGTGGGGAAAGGAAGATAGCTGTAAGTTGTGTGTGAGATATCTAACGGGAGATATGGTGGTATGTGTGTGTTGGTGGAGATATTGTGGGCTAATACTGCAGTGGTGGATAGGTGCATACTACTTTAGGGTGTTGATGCTATGTGGGTGGAGGGAAGAAGGGGGTGGGTTTACATACTAACTGGGGAGGGGGCGAGGCGGGGGGGGGGGGGGAACATACTAACACCTATACACAATATTACTCTCTCTACTTTTTTAATAACTAGTTATTGTATCTAAGTAGTACTACTAAGTAGTACTACTATTAATTCTACAGTTTATGCTGGCAATGGGATTAGTGAAAATAGGACATAATGATTATAAGTATTGTGGTAAAAGTGATAGTGTCAGTAATAATAACAACAATGACATCAGTATTGGTGTAATGATGTAATGATGGTGATGATGAAGACAGTAATGATAATAGTGAAGTGATGATGATAGTAATGATAGTGATAAAGGTATTAAGTAATACTGGTAATAAAGATATTAGGTGGAAAGGAGTTGAAATGCTCACTGAATAATAGCAGGCAGTACTGTTGGATGAGGATAATAATGATGGTAGTAATGATAAGTGCAGCAACACTAGCAAAATAGCAGCGGCCGGAAAGAGATGGGAACGATGAACGATAGAAGATCTAGCATTTCTATTTATAAAGAGAGAGAGAGAGAGAGAGAGAGAGAGAGAGAGAGAGAGAGAGAGAGAGAGAGAGAGAGAGTGAGTGTATGTGTGTTTGTGTGTGTGCGTGCGTGCGTGCGTGTGTGTGTGTGTGTGTGTGTGTGTGTGTGTGTGTGTGTGTGTGTGTGTGTGTGTGTGTGTTCCATTGTAATGTCAGCGTTCTACTCATTGATCACCCCCACCCTCATCCACCACCACCCCCACCAACACCACAAAACCTATCATTACTGGGGGGAGGGGGGGGGGGGCAGGACGGGGAAGGGGGTAGATTGACGTAGCAAGTGGAGAGACTTAGGGAGTGTAGGGAAAGCGAAAAGGAAGGTAGCTGTAACTTATGTCTGAGATACACAGTGGGGGGTAGGTTAGTATGCGTGTGTGTAGGTGGAGGATATTGCAGGTTGGTGCTGCAGATGTGGAATGGTACATACTACTTTTGGGAGTTGATGCCCTGAGGATGGAGGGTGCCGAGTTTGGCAATAAGATGAGATTCCTGCATAAGGCGCTCCAAGTTGTCACTCTGTGATTGCCAAAGTGCCAGGACTTTGACATGGTGGATGTTGTGTTGGGCGTGGTTGAAGTGTAGAGCGACTGGTTTGGGCCGATCGTGGCGGATGTCAGCCAAGTGTTCAGAGATGCGTGTCTCAAGTGTGCGAGATGTCTCACCTATATAAATCTTACTACACAGCTGGCAGTGGATGGCGTACACAATGTTGTGGCTCTGACAGGAGAAAGTGCGTTTAATAGTGAATGAGCCTTTGGGGCCTTGTAGGCTGGTGTCTGTTTTGGTGAGAGGGCGTGTTTTGCAGTTGGGTTTGAGCAGGGGAAAGTACCTGGTGGTTTAGTTGTGGAGATTCTGTCCAGATTAGAGCGCGCCAGTAAGTCTTTGAGTTTTTTTGTCACGTTTGAAAGTGATCATCGACTTGGTCTCAAAGGTAGGTTTATGATTGTCTACTATGTGCCAGTTAGACTTCAGGATCCTGCAGATGGGCAGAGTGTGAGGATGGAAGAGAAGGCCGGCAGTGGGCCTGTGTGTCTCTTTGGGAGGCATAGTTTCCAGAGCAGATGTTCTGGATTTATGACATAGGGGGTATAGTGATTTCACTGTGTTATGATCAGAAATAGGCCATGGGAACCAGGTCACTATGGGCCTATGGCTGACATAGGGGGTGTGGTTGTTTCACTCTGTTATGATCAGAAACAGGTTATGGGAAGCAGGTCACTATGGAGCCCACACTTCCATGAATAGTCAACATATTTCGCGACATTTGACTTTTTGCTTTTAATAACTGTTTTCCTGCACTCCGTACGTGCACTGACCATGTCCATGTGCCTGGTGCCATACTATGTGGACGACTAGTGAAGTTCCAGACACAATGTCATTTCCAGCCAGCATTACACAGCTTTGGTGTGATGGCAGTGATTTCTCTTGCACCTACATTTTGATTTTCTGCACATTGCAGCAACGCATACAGAGCAGATTGGTTTAGTGGCAAATCGACTAATAAACCAGTTTACTGCAAAATCAAAGCCTTCAAAATCTTTATATTTCATTGAGCCAATCTGGAGTTATTCACAATCTTTACATTTCACTGACCCAATCTGGAGTTATTCACAATCTGTACATTTCATTGAGCCAGTCTGGAGATATTCATAATCTTTACATTTTATTTGAGCCAGTCTGGAGTTATTCACAATCTTTACATTTCACTGACCCAATCTGGAGTTATTCACAATCAGCACATTTCATTGAGCCAGTCTGGAGATATTCATAATCTTTACATTTTATTGAGCCAGTCTGGAGTTATTCACAATCTTTACATTTCATTGAGCCAATCTGGAGTTATTCACAATCTGTACATTCCATTGAGCCAATCTGGAGTTATTAAAGTTGTAGACTGGATAGTGTGCAAGTGGTGCCATGTTAACGTCATTGGTTCACCTGAAAGATCGCCATTTGGAAGGCATTGGTAGCTGACCAGTCTGTTGAGTTATACAGAAAATCAGGCTTGTTTCTCAGTGATTCTAACAGCGTAACGTATTATTCAACAACACAAACTAAGAAGACAAGAGCAGCGGGCATTAATTTCTTGTGTTCATTTATCGCGATCGAAAGATTTCCGACATATTTAACATTTCGAGCTTCCAGTTATAGGTTGTAGAAAACACACAATTTTAGTGCGCCAGTCAATAATGTTGAACTGTTTAGTAGTGGGGGAAAAAAGTGCAGGCTAACAATTTCTCGGTCATTACATTAATGACTTGGCAAAAATTTAAATGGTGGTGGTGGGGGGGGGGGGGGGGGGGGGACGGAGGAAGAAAGTAAATGAAAATAAAAAGCAGAAAAAATATAACATAAATCTGAAATTCTTCACTGCAACATGTGGGAACCATTGTAACCCATCCCGAAGACAGAACCATTCAGATCACCTGCTCCGAGGCCTTTCGTCTGCTGGATCGGACTTGTCAGGGAGGCATGGCTGACTGTGTCTGTGTTCCTTTTGCATCAAATGGAGATACACCACTGTGTATAATTCTGTGGTATTCTTACCACCGATAATCAATACAGGTTGTACGAAATTCTTTCTTCTACAAGTTTCCATAAACTAACAACAGCCCCACCCTGACTCTAACCCTAACCCACTGTAACCCTAACTCTAAACAGTAATGGTAACTTTACAAAACCCCTTTTAAAAAACTTGCCTGATGTTTCTGAATCTGTGAGAGTGATCTTCCCTGATCATGCTCTGTGCACTGTACCCCAATTGTCCATTTTGACCTGAGGACATGGCAACTGTCCCCCAAGGACATGCCGACTGTCCACCATGATGAGGACATGCTAACTGTCCACCATGATGAGGATATGCCGACTGTCCACCATGATGAGGACATGCCGACTGTCCACCATGATGAGGACATGGCGACTGTCCCCCAAGGACATGCCGACTGTCCACCATGATGAGGACATGCCAACTGTCCACCATGATGAGGACATGCCGACTGTCCACCATGATGAGGACATGGCGACTGTCCCCCAAGGACATGCCGACTGTCCACCATGATGAGGATATGCCAACTGTCCACCATGATGAGGACATGCTAACTGTCCACCATGATGAGGACATGCTAACTGTCCACCATGATGAGGACATGCCGACTGTCCACCATGATGAGGATATGCAGACTGTCCACCATGATGAGGACATGCTAACTGTCCACCATGATGAGGACATGCCGACTGTCCACCATGATGAGGACATGCCGACTGTTCACCATGATGAGGATATGCCGACTGTCCACCATGATGAGGACATGGCGACTGTTCACCATGATGAGGACATGCCGACTGTCCACCATGATGAGGATATGCCGACTGTCCACCATGATGAGGACATGCTAACTGTCCACCATGATGAGGACATGCCGACTGTCCACCATGATGAGGACATGCTAACTGTCCACCATGATGAGGACATGCCGACTGTCCACCATGATGAGGACATGCCGACTGTTCACCATGACGAGGACATGCCGACTGTCCGCCAAGGACATGCCGACTGTCCACCATGATGAGGACATGCCGACTGTCCACCATGATGAGGACATGCTAACTGTCCACCATGATGAGGACATGCCGACTGTCCGCCATGATGAGGACATGCCGACTGTCCACCATGATGAGGACATGCTAACTGTCCACCATGATGAGGACATGCCGACTGTCCACCATGATGAGGACATGCCGACTGTTCACCATGATGAGGATATGCCGACTGTCCACCATGATGAGGACATGGCGACTGTTCACCATGATGAGGACATGCCGACTGTCCACCATGATGAGGATATGCCGACTGTCCACCATGATGAGGACATGCTAACTGTCCACCATGATGAGGACATGCCGACTGTCCACCATGATGAGGACATGCTAACTGTCCACCATGATGAGGACATGCCGACTGTCCACCATGATGAGGACATGCCGACTGTTCACCATGACGAGGACATGCCGACTGTCCCTCAAGGACATGCCGACTGTCCACCATGATGAGGACATGCTAACTGTCCACCATGATGAGGACATGCCGACTGTCCACCATGATGAGGACATGCCGACTGTCCGCCATGATGAGGACATGCCGACTGTCCACCATGATGAGGACATGCTAACTGTCCACCATGATGAGGACATGCTGACTGTCCACCATGATGAGGACATGCTAACTGTCCATCATGATGAGGATATGCGGACTGTCCACCATGATGAGGACATGCCGACTGTCCACCATGATGAGGACATGCCGACTGTCCACCATGATGAGGACATGCTGACTGTTCACCATGATGAGGACATGCCGACTGTCCGCCAAGGACATGCCGACTGTCCACCATGATGAGGACATGCCGACTGTCCACCATGATGAGGACATGCTAACTGTCCACCATGATGAGGACATGCCGACTTTCCACCATGATGAGGACATGCTAACTGTCCACCATGATGAGGACATGCTAACTGTCCACCATGATGAGGACATGCCGACTGTCCGTCAAGGACATGCCGACTGTCCACCGAGATTTATGAAAATCAGTTCAGAGATTTCTCTGCATCTTCTTCTTGAATGGATCGTGGTCCCCTAGATGATCTAGATCTGCACTATTCATCTGCATTGAAATACAAGGAGTTCGTCTTTCTTGGCATGTTTGGTTTATTTCTGCCTATTTTGCGTCATCTTTCTGACCCATAAACTAACGACACCAAAGGGCGGCAGTGAAGAACATTACCTTCTTGGTAGAGACAGCAACAGATGATGTTCAGAAATCTGCAAGGGAGGTCATTTGTCTTGGAGTTCGCGTGCAGCGAGAGTGACCCCGCTGTTTTCTATGGGACAGATGCCGCTGGTGGTTGCGCCCACGCAATGTTGCCCCATCTGTCGGCTTCACAATGCAGTTTCAGTTTCAGTTTCATCAAGGAGGCGTCACTGCGTGCGGACTAGTCCATATACGCTGCACCACATCCACTAAGTTTTGAGACCACACTACGCATGATTTGAAGCTGATGGATAAATGAATTAACAACTATGATGAGAGAATTTAAGAAGAGGGTCTCGTGGCCACACACACACACACACACACACATACACACACACACACACACACACACACACACACACACACACACACACACACACACACACACACACTCGTGCGCTCACACATACACACTCAAGCGCGCACACACGCTTGCGCGCGCTCACACACACACACACACACACACACACACGCACACACACATTATGCACACACACATATGCGCTAGCCCGCACACATGGGCCCGTGCCACGCATCCATAACACACATGTTGTGTACATTCACTACACACACATACAATGATAATAATGGCACAATCTTCTGAGTTTTTTTTTCTCCGTTTTCTGTCCCCCACCCCCCACCTCAACAGGTCGTTACGTTTTATTGCGTTGGACATGAACACATCCTCGACACTCGCAGCGATTACGCGAAAAATGATGGTTGTCATTTATATGAGGAGTCTTCTTCTTATGTGACGTTAAAATTATAAAACGTACAATTTCTCATGATAAGGTCTGGAATAACAGAAATGATTAGAAGGCTGTTGTTTTCAATGTTGCTTTTTATTTTATTTTATTTTATTTTATTTTTTTTTTTACAATCTTCAGCTGGTGGAAGGTGGACACTTCACGAATGAAGAAGAAGAAGAAGAGTCAAAGGTTGGCGGAAGTGATCCTCTTCTCTTCTTATGACGTCAGGTCTGACGTGCACTTACGATAACAAGTATTTTAACGTCATTGGTCAACAGAATGCATGACTTATCAAAAGCGTTTATAAATTGTTGATATTAGAAGCCAACGAAAAGGAACCAAAAGGGAAAAAGCGTCAATTTGTTTCCTATAATGATACCACAATACAGGAGGAAGCCAACAGTGAGTACAAACCGACTATCATCAGTTCACATTTTTGCGATACCGACACAATTTAGCCATTTTATCGCCAACTTTTCACTTTATTAGCTAAATCTAACACCATTTGCTTGCTAACTGACTGGGTTTAAACTTTAATACCTGCTTTCGACAAATCCGAATCCCAGCTACCGCGTTTATAACATGCTGCAAAATAAATCACACATTTAAAAAATTCATGTCGGTATTCGAACGGTGAGCAGTGTCAAACTTCTGAGCTGACGGTTTGGAAGAATAATGATTCAACGGACCTGTCAGCCAATAAGCGTGTTATTTTGTCTTCAATACTGAGTTCTACACATCAGGCCTGTCAGCCAATAAGCGTGTTATTTTGTCTTCAATACTGAGTTCTACACATAAGGCCTGTCAGCCAATAAGCGTGTTATTTTGTCTTCAATACTGAGTTCTACACATCAGGCCTGTCAGCCAATAAGCGTGTTATTTTGTCTTCAATACTGAGTTCTACACATAAGGCCTGTCAGCCAATAAGCGTGTTATTTTGTCTTCAACAGTGAGGTCTGTACAACACACCTGTCAGCCAATAAGCGTGTTATTTTGTCTTCAACAGTGAGGTCTGTACAACACACCTGTCAGCCAATAAGCGTGTTATTTTGTCTTCAACAGTGAGGTCTGTACAACACACCTGTCAGCCAATAAGCGTGTTATTTTGTCTTCAACAGTGAGGTCTGTACAACACACCTGTCAGCCAATAAGCGTGTTATTTTGTCTTCAACAGTGAGGTCTGTACAACACACCTGTCAGCCAATAAGCGTGTTATTTTGTCTTCAACAGTGAGGTCTGTACAACACACCTGTCAGCCAATAAGCGTGTTATTTTGTCTTCAACAGTGAGGTCTGTACAACACACCTGTCAGCCAATAAGCGTGTTATTTTGTCTTCAACAGTGAGGTCTGTACAACACACCTGTCAGCCAATAAGCGTGTTATTTTGTCTTCAACAGTGAGGTCTGTACAACACACCTGTCAGCCAATAAGCGTGTTATTTTGTCTTCAACAGTGAGGTCTGTACAACACACCTGTCAGCCAATAAGCGTGTTATTTTGTCTTCAATACTGAGTTCTACACATCAGGCCTGTCAGCCAATAAGCGTGTTTATTTCTCTTCAACAGTGAGGTCTGTACAACACACCTGTCAGCCAATAAGCGTGTTATTTTGTCTTCAATACTGAGTTCTACACATCAGGCCTGTCAGCCAATAAGCGTGTTATTTTGTCTTCAATACTGAGTTCTACACATCAGGCCTGTCAGCCAATAAGCGTGTTATTTTGTCTTCAATACTGAGTTCTACACATCAGGCCTGTCAGCCAATAAGCGTGTTATTTTGTCTTCAATACTGAGTTCTACACATCAGGCCTGTCAGCCAATAAGCGTGTTATTTTGTCTTCAATACTGAGTTCTACACATCAGGCCTGTCAGCCAATAAGCGTGTTATTTTGTCTTCAACAGTGAGGTCTGTACAACACACCTGTCAGCCAATAAGCGTGTTATTTTGTCTTCAACAGTGAGGTCTGTACAACACACCTGTCAGCCAATAAGCGTGTTATTTTGTCTTCAACAGTGAGGTCTGTACAACACACCTGTCAGCCAATAAGCGTGTTATTTTGTCTTCAACAGTGAGGTCTGTACAACACACCTGTCAGCCAATAAGCGTGTTATTTTGTTTTCAACAGTGAGGTCTGTACAACACACCTGTCAGCCAATAAGCGTGTTATTTTGTCTTCAACAGTGAGGTCTGTACAACACACCTGTCAGCCAATAAGCGTGTTATTTTGTCTTCAACAGTGTAGTCTGTACAACACACCTGTCAGCCAATAAGCGTGTTATTTTGTCTTCAACAGTGAGGTCTGTACAACACACCTGTCAGCCAATAAGCGTGTTATTTTGTCTTCAACAGTGAGGTCTGTACAACACACCTGTCAGCCAATAAGCGTGTTATTTTGTCTTCAATACTGAGTTCTACACATCAGGCCTGTCAGCCAATAAGCGTGTTTATTTCTCTTCAAGAGTGAGGTCTGTACAACACACCTGTCAGCTAATAAGCGTGTTATTTTGTCTTCAATACTGAGTTCTACACATCAGGCCTGTCAGCCAATAAGCGTGTTATTTTGTCTTCAATACTGAGTTCTACACATCAGGCCTGTCAGCCAATAAGCGTGTTATTTTGTCTTCAATACTGAGTTCTACACATCAGGCCTGTCAGCCAATAAGCGTGTTATTTTGTCTTCAATACTGAGTTCTACACATCAGGCCTGTCAGCCAATAAGCGTGTTATTTTGTCTTCAATACTGAGTTCTACACATCAGGCCTGTCAGCCAATAAGCGTGTTATTTTGTCTTCAATACTGAGTTCTACACATCAGGCCTGTCAGCCAATAAGCGTGTTATTTTGTCTTCAATACTGAGTTCTACACATCAGGCCTGTCAGCCAATAAGCGTGTTATTTTGTCTTCAACAGTGAGGTCTGTACAACACACCTGTCAGCCAATAAGCGTGTTATTTTCTCTTCGCCAAACTGTCGGGACTGCTGGCTCCTGGTTGATCATTGACGTCATACATGTTGAAGTTGTAATCAGAAAACGTAACAAACGTGACTCAATGTCATACATAATACGTCAAATTCCATCTGTGACCCTTCCCCCCCCCCACCTCTCTCTCTCTCTCTCTCTCTCTCTCTCTCTTGACTTGTCAGACTTAAGCTGAAAACTCATTAATGCTTAGGCAGTGAGCATGCGGTACCTATCGGACATGCTGTACCAATCGGTTCAGTGGAAATGAAAGAGCCGCTGCTTCCATAATTCACTACGCATCCGTAAGCATGAGGTCTGTGTAATTTGTCCGGCGCCCATAATGAATAAGCTTTTTACCGTACAGGGCAGAGAAACGTGTACGGACCCGGTTGGCAACTTGTTTAAATGCTTTTGATATATCTGCTGTCGCATACAATGTTTATCCAGTGATATGTACACATCTGTTGCGTTTGAGATTTATTTCAGCTGTCTCAGATCGACAATGATCAGTGACTGATCTTCATGAGAGACACAGAGATATAAAGCCACACACACACACACACACACACACACACACACACACACACACATACACACACACACACACACACACACACACACACACACACACACATATATATATATATATATATATATATATATATAGAGAGAGAGAGAGAGAGGAGGAGAGAGAGAGAGAGAATGACAGATATACAGATTGATATAGATATAAGAAAAGAGTACGAAGATGTCATAGTGCAATTTTCCTTCGCAAAAAGAGCAAATCTGTCTTTTCTCGTGTTCTCATGCGAGAGTGGAATAGATTAATGAAGCGAGCGAGAGAGAGACAGAGACAAACAGGCAGACAGACAGATTGATATAGCTTTAGAGATATAAGAAAAGAAAGAAAAACTTTAGTACGATCATAGTGCATATTTCCTTCACAAAAAGAACAAATCTGCCTTTGCTTGTGTTGCCATGCGAGAGTGGAATAGATTAATGAAGCGAGCAAGAGAGAGAGAGAAGAGAGAGAGAGAGAGAGGAGAGAGAGAGAGAGAGAGAGAGAGAACAAATTCAGGTTGAAATTAACAAGACGATGTGGTTCACAGTGAGATGTCAATAACGATCATCTACTACAACTGGATCATTCATATTTACGTGTATACTTGATACTTAATTATTGGACTCATACATGCAAACATATAACGTATAATAGTACTGATAAATAACATTAGTATAATATACTGATAAATAAAACATTGCAGTATAATAGTACTGATAAAATAAACATTACAGTATAATAGTACTGATAAAATAAACATTACAGTATAATAGTACTGATAAAATAAACATTACAGCATAATAGTAATGATAAAATAATCATTACAGATAATAGTACTGATAAAATAAACATTACAGATAATAGTAATGATAAAATAAACATATACGTATAATAGTACTGATAAAATAAACATTACAGTATAATAGTACTGATAAAATAAACATTACAGTATAATAGTACTGATAAAATAAACATTACAGTATGATAGTACTGATAAAATAAACATTACAGTATGATAGTACTGATAAAATAAACATTACAGTATGATAGTACTGATAAAATAAACATTACAGTATGATAGTACTGATAAAATAAACATTACAGTATGATAGTACTGATAAAATAAACATTACAGTATGATAGTACTGATAAAATAAACATTACAGTATGATAGTACTGATAAAATAAACATTACAGTATGATAGTACTGATAAAATAAACACCAGAACACGATGGACTGACACTTCTCTCATATTTTTTGTTACTAAGCAACGAAATCTGAGATAATCTGATTCACACGTGAAGGAACAGAGCAGCTGGAAAACTTCACCTCCAGGCTTACCACTAATGCCTATTACTACTTCACACACACACACATACACACACACACACACACACACACACACACACACACACACACACACACACACACACACCATCTAAATGCATGTCTGTTGTATAATCAAGATGGCTCCATCTGAGTGCATGTCTCTTGTATAATCAAGATGGCTCCATCTGAGTATCAAACGGTTTCCAGAATAGAAAGGAATAGACTGGGTGTGGTTTTCTGAGCGATTTGCTAACATTTTAATGTCTGTGCCGCATTTTAATGTCTGTGCCGCTTTTCTTACCATTTCTGCTAATTTCTAATAAAGCGGCACTCGTATCAATTTTGTTGTAAATAAGCTAAGCATTTGTTATTCTCGTATTTTGTGTTTCCATATATCTAGCTGTCCCTATTTCAGGATTACGTCCTTTACGGAAAGCTATTAAACTTACATTTCTCTGACCTAGATTGACCTATGGACATAATCCGCCATTTTTTACGGAAAAGTGTTAAAACGTAAATTAGTCTGGTCTAGACTGACCTCTGGATATAATCTGTCATCTTGTTTTCTACGGAAAGCTGTTAAACGTACATTGGTCTGATCTATACTGACCTCTGGATATAATCTGTCATCTTTTTTTCTACGGAAAGCTGTTAAACGTACATTGGTCTGATCTAGACTGACCTCTGGATATAATCTGTCATCTTTTTTTCTACGGAAAGCTGTTAAACGTACATTGGTCTGATCTAGACTGACCTCTAGATATAATCCCCCGTCAGCTTCTTCACCTTGTGTGTGTGTGTGTGTGGGGGAGGGGGGGGGTTGTTTGTTTTTTTTGTTAGGTAGTTTAGCTAAATCTGTAGTCCAACGATAGAATCTGTCAGCAAGATTACCTTATCAGGAAAAAAAATCCTGGTAATATCTGAATCCCATCCCCGTCCCTTTCCCTTGCTAATTCGTTGCAAACAAACAAACAAACAAAACACACACACACACACACACACACACACACACACACACACACACACACACACACACACACAGAGGAGAGAGAGAGAGAGAGAGAGAGAGAGAGAGAGAGTTTACCTTTGCTTAACGTTTCTCAGACGGTAAAGCAATAATCAGAAAACGAATGTTTGTTTCTGACGCATGCACAGACCGAGACGTAAACTCTTTGTTTCTGACGCATGCACAGACCGAGACGTAAACTCTTTGTTTCTGACGCATGCACAGACCGAGACGTAAACTCTTTGTTTCTGACGCATGCACAGACCGAGACGTAAACTCTTTGTTTCTGACGCATGCACAGACCGAGACGTAAACTCTCAGTGTTGACTGTTCCCAGATTCCCAACTTTTTTCTCTTTTTTTTTTGCGTACATATTCATTGCCATGATAAATCGTTGGACAAATTCATTCCCGTCAGTAACGTCACTGTATTGGTCGCATTCCATGGATTAACGCGTAAGGGTTTGGTATTCTACTAAATACTCGGAAGTGACCAAAAGAAAAAAAAATGATCAAACTAAAATGATGATCCACTAATCAAACATATGTTTGAATCATGACCGCCTCGCAAAGACTTGGCCGGTAGTCATCTTTTCATCATGGGAGCAAGAGTTACCCCATTTGTTTGTTCTTTGCTGTTGATCATGGGAGCAAGAGTTACCCTACTTGTTTGTTCTTTACTGTTGATCATGGGAGCAAGAGTTAACCTACTTGTTTGTTCTTTACTGTTGATCATGGGAGCAAGAGTTAACCTACTTGTTTACTGTTGATCATGGGAGCAAGAGTTACCCTACTTGTTTACTGTTGATCATGGGTGCAAGAGTTACCCTACTTGTTTGTTCTTTACTGTTATCATGGGAGCAAGAGTTACCCTACTTGTTTTTTCTTTACTGTTGATCATGGAAGCAAGAGTTACCCTACTTGTTTGTTCTTTACTGTTGATCATGGGTGCAAGAGTTACCCTAGTTGTTTGTTCTTTACTGTTGATCATGGAGCAAGAGTTACCCTACTTGTTTGTTCTTTGCTGTTGATGATGAGAGCAAGAGTTACCCTACTTGTTTGTTCTTTACGGTTGATGATGGGAGCAAGAGTTACCCTACTTGTTTCCCTCCGGGGGTTGCAACCTTGCCGTGGTCGGAGGGCTTGCGTGGTCCAGTGATCTTCTAGGCTTTGCTGACAGGGGCATCGATAGTCGACTAGATGGTTAGTTGTTGTCAATGCTTCTAGGCCTGTATAGCCAAGCTGCTGACTGGCCAAGCATTACGTGGTAGGAATTGATGCTCCTGGTAGGGTCTCCCATGTCAGAAAGGTTAGGAGTGAGGGCCCAGACAAATAGTAACCCACCTTTTTCCTATTCTATCTTCTGCCTTTCTTAATGGATCTTTTCTTTCTTCGTCTCCCCTTCAAGCCTTCTGTTCCACACTCTTTTTTTCTCCGATACTTGAGTCGCTGCCGTAAGCAGCGGGGAAGCCCAAGTTACAGTTACCTGGCGAGGGGCTAAGTGGCTGATCCCAATTCAGTCGCTAAGGTGCACTGTCTGGTTTTCATGCGGGACGGTACCAGGCTCACGGACGCCATTCTATGGCCATCCATTGTCCCTTCCCCAGCACGGCAGCTCTCCTGGGGTGACCGTTTATCTCTGCCGGTATTTAAAACCTTCATGGCCTCAATAAACATAAAAACAGGAAAAAGAAGAAAACTGGGTTCCGACCCTTCCAGGGATACGGACTCGGATTCCGACACTGAAGTTCGGAATAGGATAGGTGCATGGCCCTCTTGGCTGATTATCCAGTCGGCAGATAGCGAGCGACCCATTACTAAGTTGAGTCCTTTTGCTGTTGCAAAGGGGCTGAAAGGTCTTGCAGGCGCAGAGCCGAAATCAGTCAAGAGGTTGAGGGATGGTTCCTTGCTGGTGCAGGTCGACCGAAAAGTCCACTCGGACAACTTATTGAGATCCGAAAGCCTTGTAAATTACCCCATCCGGGTGTCCCCTCACAAAAGTCTCAACTCCTCGAAAGGCGTCATCCGTTGCCGAGAATTGTTCGGGATATCTGAGGGAGAGATAAAGGCTGAGTTGGCTGATCAGGGAGTGGTCGAGGTCAGGAGGGCGACTTTTCGGAAAGGTGCGGAGAGGAAACCTACCAACACTCTGTTCCTCACCTTTGCTAAACCGACTCTTCCAGAGTCCATAAAGGTGGGGTACCTGAGAGTGAAAGTAGCCCTGTATGTGCCGTCCCCACTGAGGTGCTTCAAATGTCAACGCTTTGGACATGTCAAAGAGAGATGCCCGGGAGAGGAGGTGTGTGCCACCTGCAGCAAAGCAGTTCATGATGGTGGATGCGAATCCGCGAAATGCGTGAACTGCGATGGTGACCACCCTTCCTTTTCAAGAGACTGCCCTGTCTGGCGAATCGAAAGCGAAATCCAGCGAGTTAAAACAGAAAAAAAGATTTCGTTCTTCGAAGCAAAAAAGCTGGTGCAAGAGCAGAGGGGAACCCCGCTTCTTTTCTCGACAGTAGTCAAAAAATCGCTCAGAGTACCTCAGGTAGAAGTAGGCGTTCAGACAGACCCATGTGGTCTTGAACCTCTGAGATGTATTCCGACTTCAAGAACATCGCAAGAGAAAACGGCCGTTGGTGGGGGCCATAAACCCACCAGAGGATGCACTTCCAGTGCATCCTCTAAGCCTGCAGCTGTGCGGGCTGCCCAGCAAGGGGGTCGCCCCGAGACGGCCCCCAAGCCGAAACCACCTCCCAAGGGAGGAGCCCCGACAGTGGCGTCGGGCAAAGTGGCGTTGGTGGAGTGCAGGGGAAAGCCTTCACCAACGCCATCAAAACCATTGAGTTCTTCCCTCCAGGGAAGAAGAAACATCAAATTCCACCGGACAGACTGAAAAAAGCAGAGCTGAAATTACAAAATACATTTGATGCTCTATATGACGAAGAGGAAGAGGACATAGACATGGATGATTAAGATCCTCATCCACAATGGATACAGTCTTGCAATGGAATATTAGGGGACTGTCTTCCAATTTTGAAGAATTGCAGCTGTTGTGCCGTGAGGCTAAGCCCATGCTTGTTTCACTGCAAGAAACTCTTCTAAAGTCTGACAAAACTTTTTCACTTTCTGGCTACAGCTCTCTAAACCTACCTGCACAATCTGTTGAACATGGCGTTTCTGGCGGAGTAGCTTTGTTCATTCACAACTCTGTTCTGTACAGCCCAGTTGCTCTGCAGACTCCGCTGCAGGCAGTGGCAGCTCGGGTTACTCTTCACAAAACAGTTACTGTCTGTAGTTTG
Organism: Conus canariensis; assembly: GCA_033310375.1. Lineage (NCBI taxonomy): Eukaryota > Metazoa > Mollusca > Gastropoda > Neogastropoda > Conidae > Conus > Conus canariensis. The sequence goes on from CM065730.1 coordinate 71,108,845, forward strand.
TATCTATCTCCAAATATCTGCGTCACTAAACGGGGCCTCATTTCGCTCTTGGAGCAGCTTCCCAGACCCTTCCTGCTGTTGGGGGATCTGAATGGCCACTCTCCTCTATGGGGAAGTGAGAGAACATCACCAAGGGGTCTGCTTTTAGAGGAAGTGTTTTCGGAGCTTGATCTGTGTGTCTTGAATGGGAAATCGCCAACTTACTTTCACTCCGCTAATGGCACCACATCTTGTCTGGATCTTTCTGTCTGTGACCCATCTTTGTTTTTGGATTTTGTTTGGGAGGTTGATGAGGACCTGCATGGTAGCGACCACTTTCCTGTGTTGCTTCGGTATACGAATGCAGAGAGTGAGTCTTTACCAGAACGCCTCAATTTCAACAAAGCAGATTGGGACCTCTTTGCCACTAAGTTTCTTATGGATCTGGAAGAGGACAAGATCCTGCAAAGTGAAGATCCGACAGGAAGTCTTTCAGATTTCATACTGAATTGCGCAAAGTCAACCATCCACACATCTTCCAAGAAACCCCTAATGCCAAAAGTTCCTTGGTTCAACTCTGAATGCAAGGAAATAACAAAACCCGCAAAAGAGCTCAACGTCGGGTCTCTTGCAGACCTTCGATGCCCAACGTTCGAGCGCATCAGAAACTGAGGGCCAAATCCAAACACATATATAAGACCAGTAAACGTTTATCTTGGAAACAGTTTTGCTCAAGTCTCACATCCAAGACATCGAAGAAAAAAGTGTGGAAAATCATCAAGAAAATCAAAGGGAAGAACAGCTGTCCCACTGTGAACCATCTTAAGTTTTCTGACTCTTTAATAACAGAGAAAAAAGCAGTTGCTAATCTGTTTGCTTCAACCATTGAAAAGAATTCCTCCTCTTCTAACAAATCAGCCAGTTTTGTCAAAATCAAAGCCCTCAAAGAAAAATCACCCTGCAACTTTTCATCAGATAACATGGAAGACTACAATCTTCCTTTCACTTTAAACGAATTGAAATCTGCCTTACTTTCGTGCAGCGATTCCTCTCCGGGTATAGATGAAATCCATTACAAACTTTTGAAACATCTTCCGCAAAAAGGTCTGCACATCCTGCTACATGTCTACAACCATGTATGGACTACTGGTTTCTTTCCACCTTCTTGGCGAAAAGCCCTCATCATTCCCATTCCCAAACCTGGAAAAGATCTTTCTAACCCATCAAACTACCGTCCCATAGCTTTGACCAGCTGTGTCTGCAAGCTGATGGAGAAAATGGTCAATGCTAGACTCATGAGGAAACTCGAAACCGATGGCCTTTTGGCGAAAGAACAGTGTGGTTTCCGCAAACATCGAACCACAGTTGATCATTTGATCCGTCTGGAATCTACGCTTCGGAACGCCTTTCTGAACAAACAACACGCAGTGGCTATTTTCTTTGACTTGGAGAAGGCCTACGATACCACCTGGAAATCTGGGATACTTCATGATCTCCATGATCTTGGTTTTCGGGGTCATCTTCCACTTTTCATTCAAAATTTTTTGGCAGAACGACAGTTTCAGGTCCGGGTTGGCACCACTCTCTCTGATGTTCATGAGCAGGAGTTGGGTGTTCCGCAAGGAAGCATACTGTCTCCTGCCCTCTTTAGCATCAAGATCAACAACATTGTTAAATCTGTTCAACAGGGTTCAGACTGCTCATTGTTTGTGGATGACTTTGCTGTTTACGCAACTGGAAGCCTGTACCCGAGTGTCCAGCGCAGGCTCCAGCTTTGTGTAGATAAAATTCATAAGTGGGCGGATGAAAACGGCTTCGCTTTTTCTCCTACAAAGACACAGTGCATTCACTTCCATAATTTCCGTCAGTTTTTTCCAGATCCTGTAATTCAAATAGGGAAATCTCCCATTCCAGCTGTCAAAGAGGCCAAATTCTTAGGAGTTATTTTTGACCAGAAACTCAACTTTCTCAGCCACATTAAAAACCTCAGAACTTCTTGCCAGAAAGCTTTGAATATTCTGCGGGTTGTAGCACACACTGACTGGGGCGCTGATAAGAAAACTTTGCTGCACCTCTACAGAGCCTTGGTCCGTTCCAAACTGGACTATGGTTGTGCTGTGTACGGCTCTGCAAGACCGTCTTACCTAAAACTCTTGGACCCTATCCACCATCAAGGGCTTCGTCTCTGTCTTGGAGCATTCCGCACCACCCCTGTGTACAGCCTGTATGCAGAGGCAGGTGAACCCTCACTGTCCAACCGCAGGCTGAAACTGTCTCTGAATTATTATATCAGACTGTTCTCGGAACCAGAAAACCCTGCCTATGACTGTGTTTTTGACCCTCTGTTCCAAAGTAAATTTGAAAACAACCCTAACTGTATTCCGCCGTTTGGTCTTCGTATGCAGCCTCACGTGCGGAATGCAGGTCTAGACTTAGGAGTTGTGTCCGATTTTTCCAAGTTTCCAGATGAGCCTCCGTGGACCTTTTTCACACCAGAGATTTGTTTTGATCTTGCAGCTTTTCGTAAAGAGTCTACCAGCTCTCTGGCATACAAGGCATTGTATTCTGACCTCTGTTCAAAATTTCCATCTTATCAGAAAATTTTCACTGACGGTTCCAAGTCTGAGGATGGAGTGGCCTGTGCAGCCTACTGCCCTGGGGCTCCTTCTCAGATACTGTTAGAACATATACCTCCAGATGCTTCTGTCTATTCCGCTGAACTTACTGCTCTGGTTCTGGCATTGAAGATAATCTCACAATCTAAGAAGAGGGACTTTCTGGTTCTGTCAGATTCACTGTCAGCGTTGGAGGCCATAGCTGGCCGCAACCTTCAGCACCCAGAAATTTTACACTTTTTTTAACTTTTGACCAAGTTTAAAGCGGATGGTTACAACATTATTTTGGCTTGGATTCCTGGTCATGTTGGCATTGGAGGGAACGAAATGGTTGATCGTTTAGCCAAGAATGCCACAAGAGAGAAACTGTCCAACATATATATCCCCTGCTCAGATCTGAAACCCAAAATTAACGATTATGTGAGAGACCTCTAGCAGGAGGATTGGAATACACAGACGGATAACAAACTCTTTCAGATCCGTCCAAACCTTAAGGAGTTCCTCCCATCTGCGTCTGGTGGTCGTAAAGAAGAAACAGTTCTGTGCCGGCTGCACACCAGCCATTCGTATTTTACCCATTCGTACCTTTTAAAGAGTGAAGAAGCTCCGTGGTGCATTCCATGTCATGTGCCACTCACAATGAAACATATTCTTTTAGAGTGTTGGGACTTGCACGATGTGAGACACAAACATTTTACGGCAGATTCCATGAAAACCTTGTTCAGAGATGTCCCACCTGATGCCATCTTTGAGTTCTTGAAAGAGATTAACATTTTTCATCAGATCTGAGTTTTTACAGTGGAAAGATTTTTAACAAACTTTCGGGTGGTTTTTCAATGTATTTTAAAGAATTGTGTGAATGAATGATTTGTGAGTTGATTTTAACGTGGTGACAGCCCTGATATGGCCCTTTGCGGTCGGCTGGGCTATAAGTAACATTATCGTATCTTATCTACCCTACTTGTTTGTTCTTTACTGTTGATCATGGGAGCAAGAGTTACCCTACTTGTTTGTTCTTTACTGTTGATCATGGGAGCAAGAGTTACCCTACTTGTTTGTTCTTTACTGTTTGTTCATTCTTCCCTGTCTCATTCAAGATTTCCTTCCCAGAACACCCGTCGCAAATCCGTCTCACTGCCACCTCTGCTTTGTGCTGTCAGGACCTCTCCAGAACACCCGTCACACATCCGTCTCACTGCCACCTCTGCTTTCTGCTGCCAGAACACCCGTCACACATCCGTCTCACTGGCACCGCTGCTTTCTGCTGTCAGGAACACCCGTCACACATCTTTCTCACTGGCACCGCTGCTTTCTGCTGTCAGGAACACCCGTCACACATCCTTCTCACTGGCACCGCTGCTTTCTGCTGTCAGGAACACCCGTCACACATCCTTCTCACTGGCACCGCTGCTTTCTGCTGTCAGGAACACCCGTCACACATCCTTCTCACTGGCACCGCTGCTTTCTGCTGTCAGGAACACCCGTCACACATCCTTCTCACTGGCACCGCTGCTTTCTGCTGTCAGGAACACCCGTCACACATCCTTCTCACTGGCACCGCTGCTTTCTGCTGTCAGGAACACCCGTCACACATCCTTCTCACTGGCACCGCTGCTTTCTGCTGTCAGGAACACCCGTCACACATCCTTCTCACTGGCACCGCTGCTTTCTGCTGTCAGGAACACCCGTCACACATCCTTCTCACTGGCACCGCTGCTTTCTGCTGTCAGGAACACCCGTCACACATCCTTCTCACTGGCACCTCTGCTTTCTGCTGTCAGGACCTCTCCAGAACACCCGTCACACATCCTTCTCACTGCTACCTCTGCTTTCTGCTGTCAGGACCTCTCCAGAACACCTGTCACACATCCGTCTGACTGCCACCTCTGCTTTCTGCTGTCAGCACAGTGAGTCATGAAGGTGACCTTGACCTGCCTGCAGCGCCGCCTGCTGGGCCGAGCGACCTTGCCGGTGCTGACGATGTCGGTGATAGTGGTGCTGATGATGATGATGACGGACCTGCGTGTGCCGCCTTTTCTGGCATCGCTCCTGCCCCCATTCGCCGCTGAGGCTGATTCCAGACTCCCTCCTCTGGCACTGCGCGGCCTTCCCCAGCAAGAGATGGAGGAGAGAGTGGGGGGTGGAGGCAAAGGGAAGGGAGGTGAGGGAGGAAGGTGGTTCAACGCCCCCAACTGCTCGGTGCTGGAGTTTCTGGGCAGGCCGGACCCCACCGTGCAGCAGACCTACGACCCTTCCCTGGTCTGTGGCCCCCCGGCCCAGGACAGAGATGTCGTCTGCTCCATGTTCTTCCAACGGGTAGGTTGCTGTCTGTCTGTCTGTCTACTTGTCTCTCTGTCTGTCTGTACGACCCTTCCCTGGTCTGTGGACGCCCGGCCCGGGACAGAGATATCGTCTGCTCCATCTTCTTCCAACAGGTCTGTCTGTCTGGTTGTCTGTCTGTCTGTCTGTCTCTCTGTCTGTCTGTACGACCCTTCCCTGGTCTGTGGACCTCCAGCCCGGGACAGAGATGTCGTCTGCTCTATCTTCTACCTACAGGTCTGTCTGGTTGTCTGGCTGGCTGGCTAGCTGTCTATTGGTCTGTCTCTTCTAGGAATGTTGTGACGTTGTTCATTATTTGATTTGATTCTGGAATGTTGTGACGTTGTTCATTATTTGATTTGATTCTGGAATGTTGTGACGTTGTTCATTATTTGATTTGATTCTGGAATGTTGTGACGTTGTTCATTATTTGATTTGATTCTGGAATGTTGTGACGTTGTTCATTATTTGATATGATTCTGGAATGTTGTGACTTGTTCATTATTTGATTTGATTCTGGAATGTTGTGACGTTGTTCATTATTTGATTTGATTCTGGAATGTTGTGACGTTGTTCATTATTTGATTTGATTCTGGAATGTTGTGACGTTGTTCATTATTGATTTGATTCTGGAATGTTGTGACTTTGTTCATTATTTGATTGATTCTAAGCCGTCTTCCGATCCCAACCACCATCGAACTGTCACCTGACGGGCTTTTCAAAACTCTGTTTCTGGAAAACAATTCCCCCCCCCCCCCCCCCACGCCCACGCGGACCAGTTGTTTAATGGAGGGGAGTTTGAGTGAAGGGGGCGGGGGTGTTAGGGTGTGTGTTTGTGTGTGTGTGTGTGTGTGTGTGTGTGTGTGTGGTGTGTGTGTGTGTGTGTGTGTGTGTGTAACCACTCGATTTTTGTTTAGTTTTGCCATATTTTTCAGGCTGTTTTTGTTGTTTCCTTTATTTCGCTTTGTTTTCCTTTTGCTTTTCTGCCTACATTTTTCCAGAGGCAACAGAAGACTGGGCCAGGGAAGCTGGTGGTTTCGGGTTGCAAGGCGCCCGCAGAGGGAGGAGACATTCACCGTAGTGTTAAGACAGTTTGCACACACACCACACTCCGCAGACGTAGCCACCCACATGCAAGACACACTGTTGGGACATTGGCGTACCACACACTGTGGGGACATTGGCGTACCTGACCTTTCACCTTGCTTTATGCGCGCGCACTCTGCGCGACTGCTACCACTCAAACAAAGACATTCATGTCGTAGTGAGATCAATACAGTATAAAACTTTGGCTGCGGTCAGACATTAGCAGAAAGACATTAATGGTTTGGTACTCACGTAGATATCTGCCCATAAACTTGGGTATTCAGCCCAGCTGACATAGGCTACGTGTACCGTTATGGATCGTCGCTTTGCGGGGGGAACATTCTCCTACATCGTTTCACTGAGGCTAACACTTGACTAAACATGTTTTTTTCTATATTCAGCCGGTTTTAGGGGGTCGCATGTGCTTCTTTGCGTGTGCCATTCGGGCTTTTCAATTCAATTCCCGGCATGTTTGAATTCAGTTCAATTCCCGGCATGTTTGAATTCAATTCAATTCCCGGCATGTTTGAATTCAGTTCAATTCCCGGCATGCTTGAATTCAGTTCAATTCCCGGCATCCTTGAATTCAGTTAAATTCCCGGCATGTTTGAATTCAATTCAAATCCCGGCATGTTTGAATTCAGTTCAATTCCCGGCATGTTTGAATGCAATTCAATTCCCGGCATGTTTGAATTCAATTCAGATCCCGGCATGTTTGAATTCAGTTCAATTCCCGGCATGTTTGAATTCAGTTCAATTCCCGGCATGTTTGAATTCAGTTCAATTCCCGGCATGTTTGAACGAATGAACACCCAGACGTCAGTGAACTTGTCGCCTTTTTTAGAAGGGACGTAAGCCTTGCATGGATTATTTACTCCTTAGTAGGGGAAAGCAGTTTTGATTGGACAACTGCAGACAATATTGGAAGGGGAAGATAACCCGAATTGAACACTGTTCTAATCTGCGAACTACGCGTCCGCAATATAGCGGACAGGTTCGGCCATTGCTTGAAACCATGTTGCTCAGCCCGTCAATGCCCGAAACTTGCCGTGTGTGCAGACCTCTTAAGCTAGCTGATACTGATGTCGCAGAGCTCTTCCTCATGGGGCATGCTGGGTGTTAGCTTGATCTGAATCATGAGGACCAGACGTTGGCCTGAAAGACATACAGAGCTGTTTGGCATGGGTGGGCTGAGACAGGGCGAAGGTGGAGTGTTGCCACGTGTTTGATTGTGAGCTGGTGTGGTGCACAGGCAGTTTTCTGCCTGTCGGCTCCACATTTGGTGAAACGAATCCTTTCTTTGAAGTTTCTCCCTTTGTTTGAAGTTCTTCCGTTTCTCTGAAGTTCCACGGTTTCTTTGAAGTTCCCCCTTTCTTTGAGGTTCACTCGTTTCTGTGAAGTTCCTTCCTTTCTCTGAAGTTCCTCCCTTTCTTTGAAGTTCCTCTCTTTCTTTGAAGTTCCTCTCTTTCTCTGAAGTTCCTCTCTTTCTCTGAAGTTCCTCCCTTTCTTTGAAGTTCCTCTCTTTCTTTGAAGTTCCTCTCTTTCTCTGAAGTTCCTCTCTTTCTTTGAAGTTCCTCCCTTTCTCTGAAGTTCCTCCCTTTCTCTGAAGTTCCTCCCTTTCTTTGAAGTTCCTCCCTTTCTTTGAAGTTCCTCTCTTTCTTTGAAGTTCCTCCCTTTCTTTGAAGTTCCTCTCTTTCTTTAAAGTTCCTCCCTTTCTTTGAAGTTCCTCTCTTTCTTTGAAGTTCCTCTCTTTCTTTGAAGTTCCTCTCTTTCTTTAAAGTTCCTCCCTTTCTTTGAAGTTCCTCTCTTTCTTTGAAGTTCCTCTCTTTCTTTGAAGTTCCTTTCTTTGAAGTCCCTCCCTTTCTTTGAAGTTCGCCATTTCTCTGAAGTTCCTGTCTTGCTTCAAGTTCCTCCCCTTCTTTGAAGTTCGCCATTTCTCTGAAGTTCCTGTCTTGCTTGCAGTTCCTCCCTTTCTTTGAAGTTTCTCCCTTTTTCTGAAGTTCCACCCTTTCTTTGAAGTTCCTTCTTTTCTTTGAAGCCCCCCCCCCCCCTCCCATTTCTCTGAAGTTTTTCCCTTTCTTTGAAGTTCCTCCCTTTCTCTGAAATTTCTTTTTCTCTGAAGTTCCTCCCTTTTTCTGACATTCCTTCCTTTCTTTGCAGTTCTTCCATTTCTCTGAAATGTTTCTTTTTCTCTGAAGTTCCTTCCTTTCTTTGCAGTTCTTCACTTTCTTTGGAGTTCCTTTCTCTGAAATTCCCCCCTTTCTCTGAAGTTCCCCCTTTTCTCTGAAGTTCCCCCCTTTCTCTGAAATTTCCCCCTTTCTCTGAAGTTCCCCGCTTTCTCTGAAGTTCCCCGCTTTCTCTGAAATTCCCCCCTTTCTCTGAAGTTCCCCGCTTTCTCTGAAGTTCCCCGCTTTCTCTGAAGTTCCCCGCTTTCTCTGAAGTTCCCCTTTCCTGAGTTCCCTTTCTCTGAAGTTCCCCCCTTTCTCTGAAATTCCCCCCTTTCTCTGAAGTTCCCCGCTTTCTCTGAAGTTCCCCCCTTTCTCTGAAATTCCCCCCTTTCTCTGAAATTCCTCCCTTTCTCTGAAGTTCCCCCCTTTCTCTGAAATTCCCCCCTTTCTCTGAAATTCCTCCCTTTCTCTGAAGTTCCCCCTTTCTCTGAAATTCCCCCCTTTCTCTGAAGTTCCCCCCTTTCTCTGAAATTCCCCCTTTCTCTGAAGTTCCCCCCTTTCTCTGAAATTCTTCCCTTTCTCTGAAGTTCCCCCTTTTCTCTGAAATTCCCCCCTTTCTCTGAAGTTCCCCCTTTCTCTGAAATTCCCCCCTTTCTCTGAAGTTCCTCCCTTTCTCTGAAATTCCCCCCTTTCTCTGAAATTCCCCCCTTTCTCTGAAGTTCCTCCCTTTCTCTGAAATTCCCCCCTTTCTCTGAAGTTCCTCCCTTTGTCTGAAATTCCCCCCTTTCTCTGCAATTCCCCCCTTTCTCTGAAATTCCCCCCTTTCTCTGAAGTTCCTCCCTTTCTCTGAAATTCCTCCCTTTCCCTGAAATTCCCCCCTTTCTCTGAAGTTCCTCCCTTTCCCTGAAATTCCCCCCTTTCTCTGAAATTCCCCCCTTTCTCTGAAATTCCCCCCTTTCTCTGAAGTTCCCCCTTTTCTCTGAAATTCCCCCCTTTCTCTGAAATTCCCCGCTTTCTCTGAAATTCCTCCCTTTCTCTGAAATTCCCCCCTTTCTCTGAAATTCCCCCCTTTCTCTGAAATCCCCCCCTTTCTCTGAAGTGCAGCAGTGAGTTCTCTACAATGCATTGTGACCTATCTCAAACAATTTCAGATCAGTTTGTGAACATTGCTGCTGGACATCCAGCAAACAATCCTTCAGAATGAAGGTGGACATACTTCAGAATAAAGGTGGACATACTTCAGAATGAAGGTGGACATACTTCAGACTAAAGGTGGACATACTTCAGAATGAAGGTGGACATACTTCAGACTAAAGGTGGACATACTTCAGAATGAAGGTGGACATACTTCAGACTAAAGGTGGACATACTTCAGAATGAAGGTGGAGATACTTCAGACTAAAGGTGGACATACTTCAGAATGAAGGTGGAGATACTTCAGAATAAAGGTGGACATACTTCAGAATGAAGGTGGACATACTTCAGACTAAAGGTGGACATACTTCAGAATGAAGGTGGAGATACTTCAGAATAAAGGTGGACATACTTCAGAATGAAGGTGGACATACTTCAGACTAAAGGTGGAATACTTCAGAATGAAGGTGGAGATACTTCAGAATAAAGGTGGACATACTTCAGTAATAAAGGTGGACATACTTCAGAATAAAGGTGGACATACTTCAGAATGAAGGTGGACATACTTCAGAATGAAGGTGGACATACTTCAGACTAAAGGTGGACATACTTCAGAATAAAGGTGGACATACTTCAGAATAAAGGTGGACATATTCATTTTTAGAAACTCCCGAGAAATACGCTGCTTTGGACAATGTCATCACGCTGAAACTAGTGAAAGTGTTCGCTACCGCCCACGTTACTTGAACAATGTATGCCAGGTACTGGAAAGTTTGCTTTCATTGGAAGTGATTCATTCAGTTAGCGTGCAAACATGTGAAGTACACGTTTCTGTCTTTCCGAATCATTCACTTAGCACACCGCGGCAAAAACGACAATAACTGCCAGTAAACAACAGCTGTTGTGTTTGTATCTGCCAACTTTTCTCTTTAAACATGACCACTGGATCCAATATTCGATCGAGTTTCCAGCATCCCTCCCCCCCCCCCTCCCCCCAACCCCACCTCAATCCCCACCCTCTCGCCCCCATTAAAATGAAATAATCACCTGAGCGTACACATTGTCTGTAGTTGATCCCATAGTAAACATACACACACACACACACACACACACACACACACACACACACACACACACACACACACACACGTGTGTATGTCTGTGTCTGTCTGTTTGCACAAACACACCTTCGTGTGTGTGTCTGTGGATTGTGATGGTGTTGTTGTGTTGCAGGTGAGTGTGACCTACCTCCCTTTTTCACACTCTTCCAATCGCTAAGAAAGAGAGGGTACCCAGAGAGTGTGAATTTGTATGGTATGTACGTAGTGTGCAATGCTGAAGCACACTATCTGGTTTTTAGGATGTCATGGGTTAAAGTCCCACCGAGAAGACTCCATGTTTTTTTTTTTTTTCTCCGGTGGAAAAGCCTGTCTGTGCGCCCAGCATCAGTGGGTACATGACTCAGTCCTGTCTGTGCGCCCAGCATCAGTGGGTACATGATTCAGTCCTGTCTGTGCGCCCAGCATCAGTGGGTACATGATTCAGTCCTGTCTGTGCGCCCAGCATCAGTGGGTACATGATTCAGTCCTGTCTGTGCGCCCAGCATCAGTGGGTACATGATTCAGTCCTGTCTGTGCGCCCAGCATCAGTGGGTACATGATTCAGTCCGTGGCAGTCTGGTGACTGCTGCGACAGCATCTTTCGGCCATATTCAGTCCATGGGAACCTGGCACTTTTAACCTAACCATAGGACCTGATTTAAAATAAGAAACATGAAAAAAAATACTTAGTACCGCCGAACGAAAGAGACCAACCAGTTTCACGACAAAACACGACGCGTTTCGACATCTTTGGTCTTCTTCAGGAAAGACGAACAACAGTGAAGACAACGAAAACGAAAAACGAACAATCACTTACAATGAAAACGAAGAACGAGCAATCACTTATCTCCTGACCTTGGGCGCAAAGTGTGCTTTTGAGCAGATAAGTGATTATTCTTTCTTCGTTTTCATTGTCTTCAGTGCTGTTTGTCTTGCCTGAAGAAGACCACAAAGGTCGAAACGCAACCTGCTTTGTCTTGTATTTCACTTATCTCTTTCGTTCGGCGAAATAGTACTTTTATTTTTTTTTTAGTTTGTTTCAATTTCCGCCTGCAGTCGCCTCACGTTGGCACCAGCCATTAGAAAAGTCCATCCACAGACGATCATACAGGCATTGTGTGTGCTCCTTGTTATGGAAGAGTTGTGTATTAGAAAAGTCCATCCACAGACGATCATACAGGCATAGTGTGTGTTCCTTGTTATGGAAGAGTTGTGTATTAGAAAAGTCCATCCACAGACGATCATACAGGCATTGTGTGTGCTCCTTGTTATGGAAGAGTTGTGTATTAGAAAAGTCCATCCACAGACGATCATACAGGCATTGTGTGTGCTCCTTGTTATGGAAGAGTTGTGCATTTTCCAGCCTGTCTTGAAAGCATTGAGAGGATCTGTGAGTGTCTGAGACAGAGGAGATTCGTTCATTGTAGCTGGGCCCTGGAAAGCGGAGGACCTTTCGATTATCATCTTTGTTTTTCTTTTTTTTTTAAGCAGATCGATGAGGATGATGAAGATAATGGTACGGATATCCATTTCAGTCTGAGACTGCATGGCAGGGCTGTACACTACGTTTAATTTCATTGTAAATCCCGGCATCAACCAGGCCAGAGACTTACAGATACCTGCAGTATTGGTCAGGAAATTTAAGCAACACTCTCAGAGAAGCATCCATTAAGTGGATGAAACTCGACTGTGTGGTCCCAGTCTTCCAAGTTGAGCCCGCAGCAAACTCAACTCTGGGTAGGAGCTGGTCGAGGTAGAAAAATCCCACATGAATCTGATGGGAATCGAACCCACGACCTCCTAGCCGGGAGTCCGCGACGCTGATCACTTCGCCACGGCGGCTGGTTCCAGTGATAATCTTTGGTTTCATTTATTATCAGACAAAGATGTGCAGATGCAAAAATAGAATTCCGACAGATTGTCTGGCACTGGAGCGGAACGGCAGCAAAGAAGATGGGTGAAGTTTATGACCCATCCTCTTAGACACTGGCATCCAGAGAATGCTCAAGTCCAGCGACTTGTTTCAATTTGATGGGCGATACTGACATCCACAGAATGCTCAAGTCCAGCGACTTGTTTCAGTTTGATGGGCGATACTGACATCCAAAGAATGCTCAAGTCCAGCGACTTGTTTCAGTTTGATGGGCGATACTGACATCCACAGAATGCTCAAGTCCAGCGACTTGTTTCAGTTTGATGGGCGATACTGACATCCAAAGAATACTCAAGTCCAGCGACTTGTTTCAGTTTGATGGGCGATACTGACATCCACAGAATGCTCAAGTCCAGCGACTTGTTTCAGTTTGATGGGCGATACTGACATCCACAGAATGCTCAAGTCCAGCGACTTGTTTCAGTTTGATGGGCGATACTGACATCCACAGAATGCTCAAGTCCAGCGACTTGTTTCAATTTGATGGGCGATACTGACATCCACAGAATGCTCAAGTCCAGCGACTTGTTTCAGTTTGATGGTTGCGATACTGACATCCACAGAATGCTCAAGTCCAGCGACTTGTTTCAGTTTGATGGTTGCGATACTGACATCCACAGAATGCTCAAGTCCAGCGACTTGTTTCAGTTTGATGGTTGCGATACTGACATCCACAGAATGCTCAAGTCCAGCGACTTGTTTCAGTTTGATGGTTGCGATACTGACATCCACAGAATGCTCAAGTCCAGCGACTTGTTTCAGTTTGATGGTTGCGATACTGACATCCACAGAATGCTCAAGTCCAGCGACTTGTTTCAGTTTGATGGGCGATACTGACATCCAGAGAATGCTCAAGTCCAGCGACTTGTTTCAGTTTGATGGGCGATACTGACATCCACAGAATGCTCAAGTCCAGCGACTTGTTTCAGTTTGATGGTTGCGATACTGACATCCACAGAATGCTCAAGTCCAGCGACTTGTTTCAGTTTGATGGGCGATACTGACATCCACAGAATGCTCAAGTCCAGCGACTTGTTTCAGTTTGATGGGCGATACTGACATCCACAGAATGCTCAAGTCCAGCGACTTGTTTCAGTTTGATGGGCGATACTGACATCCACAGAATGCTCAAGTCCAGCGACTTGTTTCAGTTTGATGGGCGATACTGACATCCACAGAATGCTCAAGTCCAGCGACTTGTTTCAGTTTGATGGGCGATACTGACATCCACAGAATGCTCAAGTCCAGCGACTTGTTTCAGTTTGATGGGCGATACTGACATCCACAGAATGCTCAAGTCCAGCGACTTGTTTCAGTTTGATGGTTGCGAACACCGGATCTTAAAAAAAAAAAAAAAAGGAGCAGATACTTACAGTAGGAAAAAAATCTGTGCAAATTAGATCAATTGTCATTTGGAAAACTTAGCTAATTACTCTATTGATCTAGGGGGGTGGGGGGGGGGGGGGCTGGAGGGGGCGCTAACGTAAATCAAATGGTCTCTATTAAAGGCATGTTACTGAAGGAAGGACTTCCCTGTCGGTAATTGTAGACGTCTACTTCAAAAAATAACTTTCAGTTATTGTTTCTCTCGAGGATTGAAACTTTTAAAAGAAAAATGACTGTTCAGAATCACTGCGTTTTGACTTCTTTGGTCTTCTTCAGGCAAGGCAAACAACATCAGGACACTGAACAGGAAGAAGGAACAATCACTTGTATCTTCAAACTGACCGCTAAGTGGATGTGGAGTGGGAAGAACGAACAATCACTCATCTCCTCAAATTGGGCACTAGATGGATAGAGTTATAAAGATGCCTTGAGGTTGACGGGGCGATAATAGTTAAAACTAAGCCTTTTCACTCCAGGACTCTGTGTGTGTGTCTGTGTATGTGTCCGAGCTTAATCTAGAGCGCGGGATTGGTACAATCCCCCGAAAATCTGTTTCTTCCCGCAATTATCGAGTCTTAACGCGGGCAGACTCCCGCACATTTGCAGAACTGCCCACCCTGTTCACTGATCGTTGCGGGCGCTCGTTTGTCGTCTGCTTGAAAAACTGAAACTAGGACTGAGCAGGAGCGAACGATTTCTTGATATTTCATTGGCTGTTAGTGTAAATCAACCCATCGGCGGTGTTCATCTCCTCCATCTCGATCACCGACGAGAAGTTGCGAGAGTTTAAGGCGCCATATTGGATATTTTCCAAAATGAAGCGTGCACCCACCCTATTCGACTTCGACTTTCATGGAGGAAAAGTGAAAAAAAAAGATACTGTGCCATGCGAGGGTGGAGAAGATCATGAAGAAACCGCGACTACATCCAAAAGCTCGGAGAAGCAGCCCGAAAAGAGTGCCAGTGCAAGGGAACACCGGTTTCAAGACGGTTGGCTGAAGAAGTGGCCCTGGATGTCTAAGCTGAAGACCGGTGGGATGCGATGTGAATTGTGTTTGAAACACAAGAAACCAAACGTATTTACGTCGCCCCAAGGTGATTGTTTAATCTAGATGATTTGATCAAGGTGTGTTGAAGTCTGTGTACAAAGGTGGAGGAGAGAGAACTATAAAATATATGTTCTGGCTCACCCACCTCCGCCAGCTCCAACCGGCTCAAGCCGGTTTCGCTGTTGCTCCGCTGGCTTACCCAGAACATATATTTTATAGTTCTCTTATAGTAAACACTTTACAAACATACATAATGTGTAGGATTATCTGTTTTTAACACTAATTTAGAAAACTTTTGAGACTTAAGTTTTTGCTTAATCCTTCGTTTTTCTTGATCAAATAACATCATTCTCACGCATACATTCATCAAATGTAAAATAAATTTCTGCAAAACTCTTCACATCTGGCCGCATTACTGATCACCTCTGGATCTCACTTGAGACCCTATGGCGCCCTAGGGCCCCAAGCCAGACCCAGAGGGTCACATATAACACGGCCAGATGTGAAGGGTTTTGAGAATATGCCTCCAACAGTAGTATACTTTTATACTTGTTTGCCTGCTTTCTATTTGTCTAATTTGGGCAATCCCTCACCCCCTTTTTAGTGGCTCTTCCAGATTTGGGTTTACGGGCGTTTATAGCCGCGCCAGTGACCCAGACAACACAACACATGTGGTTTACGGGCGTTTATAGCCGCGCCAGTGACCCAGACAAACGAAACACGAAATGGGAAGAGTCACTAGAGGGCAGGGAAGAGGGCAAATTTAGACTTTTGCAATACCATGACAACCAAATATTTAAAACTACTGCAGGCATATCCCCAATGTTGTTATCTTCAAGATTTATATATATACTGTACACAAACAAACGCTTACAATTACATGGTGTCTACTTGCCTAGAGTAAAGTTGTTTTTATTTTGTTAAAACAACACCAAAAGCTAATTAACAAAGTGCATCTTACCTTACTTTTTAGTCACTACTTTTTAATCAAATTTATTTTAAATACTTTATTAGATTGAATATAAAAATGCTGCTTTTAATACATAAAATTGGGAAAAGAAATTATTTTGGGGTGGGGAATTTAGCCGCCTAAATTTATACAATGACGTCTAACGCCTGCACTAAACGACGCCGGTGGGGAATTTAGCCGTCTAAATTTATACAATGCCGCGTGGCGGCCTGCAGTAAACGACGCCCTTACATCCATTATGTGTAACTTGACACGAACCCGGAAACAGTGCGGCGCTTCGACTCGGCTATTGTGCAGTTGAGTAAGCCGTGGCTAGACATGTCTGACCTAGATACTACATAAAGGCAGAAGTGAAGAGGAGTTGTCTCCCCGGAAAAGAATGTAACAATTAATTGTAAAAAAAATCGTCATTAAGTCGTTCTAGGTTCTTATTCAAGTCGGCATCACGTTCTTATTCAAGTTCTCATTTAAGTTCTTAACAAGTTTTTATTCAAGTTCTTATTTAAGTTCTTAACAAGTCAACATCAAGTTCTTAACAAGTCATCATCAAGTTCTTAACAAGTTCTTATTCAAGTACTTATTCAAGTACTTATTCAAGTTCTTAACAAGTCGTCATCAAGTCGTCATTAAGTTCTTATCAAGTCGTCATCAAGTTCTTATCAAGTTCTTATTTAAGTTTTCATCAAGTCGTCATCAAGTCGTTATCAAGTTCTTATTCAAGTCACTTATAATTATTTATTAAGTTCTTAACATATTATTGCATATCAAATGGATCAAAATGAGGTTTTGTTGTTGGCAGTTCTGGCATGCTTTTTTGTTCGGCTTCTGTATTTAGTGGCTGAGATTTTTTGGACTGCTTTGGTTTTTGCTGGCGTTGTTTATATATTTTATAACCGTAATAACCACCCCCAGCAGCAATGACGCCAAAAATGACAACTGTTTTAAATTCAATATTCCATGACGACTTTGGTGTTGTTGTAGGTCTTGAATCAACTTGTGTATTTACAGCTGGCATTGAAACAACTGTTGGCGTTGGCGGTGTTATGTTTTCATTATGAGTTACATTCTGTGATTGTAACATTAATTTTCTTTGTTTGTTCCACTCTGCTAATTTTTTTCCTGCTGCAACGCGCCCAGGATGAGGAGGCTTTTTACTGGTCACTTTCTCCATCAATGTTTTCTGATTCTGCTGATTTTCTGGCTCGGTCATTTTGAAGGGAAACAAAATCTATATGATTAAAAGTAATTAATCCCATGATTAATGGCGATAACAATGTTCCAAATCTGTAATACAGATCACATCCTAGAGACTCTAATGACTTTGTTAAAACGGGATCCTGCGTTAAATCATACATAAAATCTTGTTCAGAATCAGTGGGAGCAAATCTACTAACTAGTTTAGTGTACAAACTAAGAACCGTTTGCCCAACACTTTTTACCATTCTTGACCCCAGTTGCGCTTCATACCTGTTGTGATACTTTACAATGTCTTGTGGCGACATTTGTTGTATCTGTTCTATGCTGAATTCATTTCCAAGGTACTGTTTTGTTTTTCCACATGCTGCCAAAGAATACAGCCTTTCCTTTTTGGGCATAATAGCTTGGTCATCAACTTGATCATTTGTAATAATAAGTTCAGGAAGTAGATCATCGCAGTTCATGTTTTATTAATAAATAAATATTATTTTATTTTTAAAAAATGAGCACCGAAAAAACTGTTGCCAACCTTGTATACCATTCTGCTGTTATTGGAGGCCTAAGTGTAGGATACACAATGCTTGGTAAAAGCTTGTTAAGAATGAAACCAGCAGATCTTGGCAAACTAGATTTTGAAGACTCAGCAAAGTGGTTTGCTGTCATTACAGCTTCGTTGGCTACGAAAGACTTTCTAGTTAAGCAAGGAATAATTCCAGAAAATATAAATATGTAAAAATATAAAAATGGCTTCACTCGTAATGATGATAGGCGGCGCAGTGGTTAATGCGCTTGCTTTTAGCGGAAGTAATTACGCGTTTAGTAAACTACAAAATAACGATGAGAGAAAAAGACATAACAGAGCTATGGAGCAACTAGCCGCTGCACAAGACACCTATGAAAAGCAAAGAATGGAGCAGTTAGATTTTATTAACGACAGACTTAAACAACAGGGACATGCAGCTTACACATTTAAAGATGTTGACCAGGCAATAAAAGAATATTTTCTAGTAACAGGCAAACAAGTTGAAACATTGCCCCCACCAAAATTTAGCGATTACTATCAACCATCAGAAAAACAAAAGACGCAAGAAATATTGTTTATTGTTGTTGGCATGTCTGCTGTGTATTTTGTTGCACAAAGTATTGGCTGAATAAAAAATGAACAAGATCTATTATTCACCAAAAGGATATTGGAAGGGAATCACGGCAATTAAAAAGCTAAGCCAAGCAGCTGGAGTCAGTGAACAAACAGCAAAAGAATGGTTATCTAAACAAGCGATTTGGCAAATTTATCTACCAGCGCCTAAACGAATACAGAGACCACACTTTGTGAATACAATACCGAACGACACCCATCAAATGGATCTTCTATATTTACCCCATGATACGATTAGACGAAAAAGATTTAAGTACGCACTTACAGTCATTGATATAGCTTCAAGATACAAAGATGCGGAACCATTAACACAAAAGAGTGCTTCTGCTGTTGCTGTCGCTATACAACTGATATATCAACGAGGACCCTTAACTTATCCTCGCATGATTCAAGTCGATGATGGAAAAGAATTTAAAGGTCAAGTAAATCAATTATTGTTAAAACATAGAGTTACCATTAAAAGAGGCATTCCAGGAGTTCACAGATCACAGGCTTTGGTTGAAAACTTTAACAAACAGTTATCTGAAAGACTTTTCTCCTACCAGTATCACAGAGAGCTGATTGACAATTCTCGCAACACAGAATGGGTTAGAAGACTGCCCTCAGTTTTGCGCGCAATGAATAATGAAGAATTTAAAGGTCTAAAACCAGTACAAGCAATCAGAAAACAAACAATAAATGTTGTTGAAGGAGAGTCTTCATCAAGCAAACTATTACCATTTGGTTTGAAAGTGAGATACCTTTATTCACCGGGAGAAGCGGAAGGGGACACCCGCATCAGGGCAACAGATCCAGTTTGGAGTGTTGATCCATATGAGATAAAAAGAATTGTAAAGATGAATCCGCCTGTGTATTATTTACGAGAAACTGACACAACAAAACGACCAGCCCCTCAAAGATCTTTTGTGAAAGAAGAACTGCAAATAATCCCGCCAGACACAGTTCCGCTTAATTAATTTACGTAAATATATTTGAGTTTAAAATGGAAGCTCAAAAGAAAAAGAGTTTTCAAAATTAATACGTCAATTATCTGCTTATAATATTATTATCAAAAAAATATTTAAGAACATTGACAATCTTATGCTAAAACAGCCAGACAATCGCTTACTACCCCAATCCCTAGATTCTGATATTTTGATATGGAAAAATCAAAATCTTGAAATGATAAAAAAAATTAAAGCACATTTAGCAGTAATGAATGAGAATAATAATGATTTGGCTATACTGGATAATGATATAGTTGAGCTTCTGATAACACTTGACCAAACAGAAACTCCATGAAGACATATGATTATACTATTCTCCAATGCCCGATTGCATATGAAAACTCTGGATTAACAAACACACGTTTTGTGTTTGTTCTATCTAATGACTTCTTTGTTACAACAGTTGTGTTGATCTCATGTAGATTAGATCGTAGTTTTACGTTGTCATGATGAAAAGTCTTATTGTCAAACAATGCTTCTTTATAGTTGTCATGGGATATGCTTGACTGCACAACACTACGAGATATTCCCTTTGCTTTTTTAACAACTTTTTTTTGGCTTGAAAGACTGTACATTTTCGACCTCAAACCAACAAACTCCTTGATCACCCCTCCAGATAATTCATCCTTCATCTTACCTAAAACCTTCTTATTAATATCTGAATGCAAAGGTGAATCTTTAGGGTAATCAGATGTGTCGTACCATCCAGCATGCCCTTTAGCCACTTCTAATTCCATGTCTTTATAGATATCTTCAGTAGGGATGTCGATTACAAAGGAATCTGTATCTGTGTACAGAACTCTGGACTCAGGATACAAGGGCTTAAAGTAGTCATAAAGAAATTCTAACATCAAAAGCTTTGATAATTCTAAAACAGTAAACCCAATAAAAACGGGCTTATCCAATTTGACTTTCTTTTTTTTCATCATTATGCCAAAAAGCTGAGCATGAAATCTTCTGAAGTCCTGATAATTAGGTTTTGACACCAGCTTAATTGCATCGTTCTCTCTGGTGACCAATCTAACATCTTTGCGCTTGTGCGGATTCTCCATAGTCTTTCCAAAACAGCTGTTGTTCATCAACTTGAAAAAGTCTTTTTCTGAAGCATCTGTGGATTTAGTTCTGAGATCAGTGTTCTTCATTATGTATGGTTTCATGAACTGTTCTTGATCAAAAGCAATTATACGATGAACAGCTGTCAACTTCAAACCATGTCTTAAATAAAATTGTAGAAGCCTGTAATGGCAGACATAATTTTTTTTGTCACGAAGATTAGGCACAAGTTTAGGCGGTTCTGTTTTTGTCATCTTTAGACTTTCTGCTGCTAATGGATAGTCATTATGGTAATCATGGTGTTCCTGAGGATATTCTAAGTCAACTTCTAGAATGTATCCACACTGTTGATCTGGCGTCAAACTGCCCAACCACTTTAATGCTTTTTGAATATTATTCGTATCTGTGTACATTTTAAAGTTACGTAATGGAAGTGATTGCGCCATTGCCCATCCATACAGATTGTTTGCATCTAAATACATGAGATAGTTAGACCTTTTACTTGGATCATAGTCGTCCAAGTATTTGTTGTTTGCTTTACAGTAATGGTGCGACGCCATACTAATTCCTCCACGCAATCCGTTTTCAATCATCTGAAGCATTGGCAGGTCAGACAATAAATCAATTTGTACTCCAGTAAATGTTAAGAAAGCGTCCCAGCTCATCCCAGGCGCAGAAATATAATGCGCAGGATCCAGGCTGTAATGTTTCATGCAGGTCTTCCTATAATTTTCAAAGACGTCCGCCAACAAACAGGTATCCGCCATTAAATAGGAATCATGATAGTCTCCCATCGTTTTACACTCTAACTTCTGCCACGCATCTTGAGCATGCTGGTAATCAGAATCACTGATGTCCTTTCCTCTGAGACTAGAAAAGAACGCACCTTTAGGCGGAAGGGCTGGCTCTTCAAACCTTTCCCAGCTGTTCATGTACTCATAAGGATAAACGCCTTTTCTAACAAGTGTTGGGTCAAAATATTCTTCCGTTATTGGGCAGGACTTTAAGGATCCTGCTAGTGACTCTAATGAACCCATCATGTGTTGCATCGAGTCGTAGAAAGCATGTTATTTAAAGTGAAACACATGTACTTTTCTGATGACTGCGCAATGCATGACACCCTGAAGTCGCTGGTTACTGCTTGCAATATAAGATGAGAGTCGTAACCTCGCAAGTTATGAAAGAATATAGGAAGTCTCCAAGTCTTTGGTTCAAACTTTAGTTGAAGATTGCAATTGTTATGCGCTGCTCCTCTGAATTCTCCGCTAATGTGATCATGATCTCTTACTGTTGGGTTTAAACTTTTAGGTGTTAGCTCTAAACCACAAATCCAACAGTGAGTGGCTGATTCATACTGTTGTTGGTCTTCAGGCGTCATTATGATTTCAGATAAGTTTAGATTATTAGAACAGGCATTACGCACTTGCTGCATGCGTTTTAAGAAGTATTTTGCAGCATTTGGTCCTCTGTATAATTCTGGCTTTGAATGGGCGCCATCCGACCTAACAATGATGAAGGCAAATGAGCAAATCTGATGATTACTCATTAAGACTGTTTTAGGAAGTTTCTGTAGGGTTGGTCCTTCATAAGGAACAATGAGTGATTCGAAGTCTGCATAAACAACATATGGACTAGTTTGCAACCGTTTCCAGTTCTTAAAACTAACTTTACTGCCTTCTCCGGGCGTAATTAGTTCTGTATCACAGTCAACTGGACTGAGACAATGTTTTACATGTTCGTTCGCAGCTTGAACGGATGGAATTCTCGTTAAACATTTTCTACAAAAATTTTGTTTGCCACAATATTTTGTAGTATGCGCCAACAGTCTACTCATTGTGCGTATTAGAGTGTAGTGCAACCCATTAAGGCTTTGCATTAGGAGTAAGTCTACATGGTGTTTGGTTGGTTCGCCTATTGTTGGACTGTTCTTTGATACTCTAATTGGCAGAAGGTTGGTTTCTTCAGACCATGTGTAGACATTAACAGTTATTGGTGGATTTTGTTTTTCAAACTGATCAATTTTGTCTACAGCCATAGGAAATTCAAGACCGTTAAAGTTAAGATCATTGGCCCACTGTAAATAGTTAGATACTCTCTCTGCATTTTTGGCAACGTGATGCAGCCTAGCAAGAACGCACCACATAAAACATTTGTCGTCTGAATTCTTTATGTTCAGAACTGCTTTCTTTGCAACTAATGTTGGAGACAGTGGAATGTAAGACTTGCCTACAATTGGCTCATACTTAGCCTGTCTTAATCTGATGTCTAGGACTTCACCCTCTGACCAACCAGAGCCTCTCATTTTAGCTGCTTCAGAGGCTTCATTAAACTGTGTAAGAAGTTGATCTGCCCAACCAGGTGTTAAGTCATTATGAGAAAGAATAGTCTGCTGTTTAGTTGAGACCCAGACTTCTAGATTTTCTTCGTTTATTGTTATATAGTCGATTAAAACAACTAACCTTACTTTAACTGGAGGGTTTATTGTTAGTTTACTTGGAACTTGAGAAATAGCATGTACAACGCTTGCCTGTACGTTTGTTGGATCAATAACTTCTAAAACGACCTCATTTAAAGCTTTTGACAAACGCTCTTCCTCGAGCATTGCTTCAAACAATTCATCTGAACCTTCATATATCTTATCCATGCTGAGTTTCTTTTCTAACTCAAAATATTTATTTAAATTAAAAAAAAATACTTAATCAGAATCAATATCAACGGTCTTTTTGTGCTTGGACTGTAAACTAAAGTATAAACGCCCTTTGGGGTTGTTAATGTGAGCTGTTTAGAACAGAGTTTAATGTTTCGTTTACTTTTTTTAAACATTCCTTTTTTATCTGGTCGGTGTCTGGCTGTTGAGAAAAAGTTGCCCTTGCCTTTCTTTGAAGATCAAACTTTTGTCTTTTGTAGTCCTCAAAATCAGCCTGTAGGCGACTAAATTCTTCATCCGTGATGTTCGAGTCGGCAAGTGCTTTATTTATTGTCAGTTTGAAGGAACTAAGTTTAGCTGTTATTAGTTGAACCATAGCTGTGTGCTTTTGAAGTTTAGTTTTTATTTTTTTGCTGGCAGCACTTACAGCCAATGAACACAGGCCAAGAGTTAAAGACACACCACCTAGAGGTATAGCTACCGGTGCACCTACGCCTGTTGCTAAGAGACCTACACTTGTTCCTGCTGTTAAAGCACTAACCGCCGATGCTCCAGTATTAACATATGTAACAGCATTAAAGACAGCAGAATACCTTCGTTTGGTTTTGCTGTATTTTGAAAGGTCCTGCTCTAGTTTTTGTTGCATTTGTGTAATGTTGGTTAATCTGAAAGTTTTTATGTCTACAGCAGCAGAATTGCCTACTATCTCTTCTTTGGGCACTTTTGGATAAGTCGTAACAGACATGCTTTTTTAAAATAAAAATAATTTAGTATTGGATATCTTTTAATCTGTTATCTTGAATATTCAGCTGCGCATCATATATTAAAAACAAATGTACATTAAGTGGTTTATCACTCTCTTTTTCTTTATCAATTTGAATGTTTATTACGTCTTTAACTGTTCTCCCACTCCCATGCAACTGATTATCCTCTGTTGACCTTAGGTCAATCCATAAACCGTATTTCGTTGTTAAATATTCATCAAGTCTAACACTGTGAAGGTGTAGATCTTTAGACACAAGGTCTACTGTTGGACTTCTAGACCTCCCGCCTCCAAACAATTTTCTTATTTCATCAAAATGATGATAAGGTTTAAGCCCGCTACCGTAGACTTGGTTAGGACTACCCTCAATTGAACATTGTACTTTCGTTATTTTAGGATTGATAAACTTTTCACTTTGTCTTTGGTATGGTTCTTTATCATCTTCACACAGCAATAAAATACCTTTAAGTGATCGTGCTGCGGCGCTAAAACTAAAATTCCATATAGTGTCTGCTCTGCTTTTAGGATATTTTGAATGATGAATCACTCTTTCGTAATATATTGCTAATTTTGACTGATATTGTTGCTCAATCAGCCTTGCTAAGTTAGGGTTGCTAACAATGTCAAACTCTAACGAGATGTCGAAAATGCTGTACTTGGAATCAGTGTCTGTAGATTTAATGACACGTTTGTATTCATTAAAAGTTAGTTCATATGACAATCTGTCTTTTAATGCTCCTTGAAAGTATGGCGCATGCGCTTTTAACAACTCAAAATCTAAGGGTATAGAAAAGCGATTTCCATAAGCAAAACTTACAGCTTCATACTTGTTGCCGGCTTTAGCGTCTTCGGCGTCTATTCTGTGTTTTAGTGCTTCGTTATTTTCGATTCCTTGAAACGCAAGATCGGCCCTTTCATTATCGGTTAGCCATAGATCACAATAGATTAAAAATATGTCTGCATTGTGTAAAGAAAATATTTCTTGCCCCTCAAGTTTTTATAGAAATTTTCTTAACGATTGCCCGTCCCAGATTCTGAACTACTGTCCTGTTTACGTCTGTTGCTGAATCAAGTTCTATTTTGAAAGTAAGCCGTGCAGATCCCGGCACAATCACTTCATCTGCTCCTAGGTCTGGAAATTTAACAGTAAGAATTTGATCTGAATCAATAGTAGATGGATTATTTGGAACAATAATATTCTGTTTATTTCCCTTCACGCCAAAGGGCTCTTTCAGTCTTCTATGCGGGTCAAGAATCGAGCCATATGCTTGTGACATTTTTTTTATAAAACAAAATAAAAAGTTAATTATTTAAAAACATGGCAGAAGAAGATTATGATGTTTTTGATCCTGGAGACGACATGAGTGAAATGACTCCTTTGACACATCCATTACAATCATTGCGGCGTGAATTAACAGAAAGTAAGGTCAAATCATTTTACGAAAGTTTAGGTCAAGAACCTCCTGATTTTATAGACCCTAATGATTTTGAAACAAAAGATGACCATTTGTTTGTAAAAAACGACGAAGGACAACTTGTTCAGCTTACAACTAAACCAGACTCATCAAAGTTTTTAAAAAAGAGTACAATTAGACAAAGGCTCAGTGTGCGCGATCAAAATCGCCTTGGCATTACTAAACCAAAATTAGATAGGGAAGCAGTTGCTAAACTTCAAAACACACTACAAGAACTCCCAACAGAAAACCAAATTCAAAACATACCCCTTAAAGATTTAAGCCCAACAGCAGACAAAATAATAGAAGCAGAAACCAGTTTTTCAGAAGAAACAGTATTAAAAACTATGCAGGATCCGCCGCTACCTATGAGAGAAATAACGGCCCTTGATCATGCTTTGAGAAGCATCAGGGGTGAGTTAACAAACAATTTAGCAAAACTGGGTGAACTAGATGAGCATATAAAAAGAGAAAAAGAAAAACTAGTTGAGGCTGATGACCACAACTTAGGACCTGGTGTTAAAGAAAGAATAACACAAAGACTAAAAGATCTTGAACAAGAGAGATCAGCAAGACTAGAAGTGTTGTCTACTAACCGAGAACAATTACGAACTCAAGTGAGCAGAATAAGAGAAACTATCCAAAGAATTTTATATGAAGACACGACGCTAGCAGAACGAATAAGAACACTGTTTAGAGAGCAAGGCGTCACATTAGCAAGTGTTATAACAGCCTTAGGATTTGCAATAAGTACACTGGTGTTGGCTATTACAGGCGGCGGTGGTGGGGGAGCAGTGCCACCAGGCCCGCCAACTCCGTCGTCAGATAAATCATGGGTAAAAAAACAACTTGATCATCTTGCAAGTTTATTAAAAAAATTAGCCAGTAAGGCAATAGATTCTTTGCCTGGTATAATAGGAGGGATCGTTAGCTGGCTTTTGTCTGCCGCAAGTAAAGTAGTTGGCTTTATGGCTGAGCACTTATGGGCATTAGTTGTCTTAATAGTTGGGTTACTTTATAGTAAGATAAAGACCAAGTAATCCTAGGGCAGTTAATCCAATAACAAGTGCCGTCTTTTCATATTCATGGTCATTATTTTTTGAGGCCACGGGGATTGGATGGGGTTTTGAGGGGGGCTCGGGGATTGGTGGGGCTTCTTTTTTTATTGCTATTGCTGGCTTAGAATTTATGTCGTTTTTTCCGACCTTCTCTTCATTGCCAGCCACAAGGATTTCATTATTATAGTTTATTATTGTTTCTATCTGAAGTCTGAGGTCAGAAGGCAGCATGTATAAACCAGTGCCAACAGCAAAGTCTACTTTTGATCTTGCGTATTGCAAAACATTTTGGTACCTTTTAATACTTGAAGGCAAATCAATTGCAGAATTAATAGAATCCTCTAAATTTGCTAAATACTGTTTTTGGGCGTCAAAGCCAGTAGAAGGATCAATTATGTTTGATCTCGTTTGTGCTTGCGAACCTAGCAAACACCAAACATAAGTACGAATGGAGTCGTTTATTCGTTCTATTCCCGCTCTAGTTAGGCCCTTAGAGGTATCCAAAATAAATGTTGTCCATGCTGTTTTATGCTCTTGCTCTATGGACCCGAGGTGAACAGTTGTGTCTGAAGAGAAAGATGTGTAAGGAGGATTCCAATCATAGTTATACTTTCTGTGCACGCCCCAAAAATAAAGCGTGCCTAAACCATGATTAAGATCCAACTTTTGTCTAAAGTCTGTCTTTGGGTCAATATCAAATTCGTTACAGATCCTTTCAAAAGCCTTGTAATCTATTCTGTTGCTGAATGGATTAAACGTTTTGTCATTTGGTAATGGCGCTTGCAGTTCAGATAAAATACGTCTGAAGGTGTAATAAAAATGAAATCTATACACTGACCTCACCAAAGGATCAGGATGATTTAAATGATCAGCATACGACACTCCACACCCAGTTGATGCACAAAACACAGCAAAGTTTAACTGGTTCTGATAAAACTGCATCGGATGACTAAACCACACTTTCGGGATGTAGTCGTTTTTAATAGGAGGGTTAAGATATCTGTTCAATGGAGTACTAACCTTTACTTGAAAGGTGTCAGACTGAGTCACAGAAATGTCGAGAGTATCAGTTGTTATATCTTTAGGACTGTAGTGAGGTCCAACAGAATATTTTGCATTAGTATATTTGAATGCACTCATTTTTAAATTTGTTTTAAAAATGTTTGTAACAATAACAACTCAAGACAGTCCTTCGTTTTTAGAATATGCTATTGATAATAACTGCGGAACCCGAAGGGTTGCACTCCATGAAATTTTTTACAAAGTCGTATGGTTTAATATAACTGAATCCAAGGAAAATAATAAGATTAAAAAATTTGATAATAGAGGAAACTTAGTTAGCCAGTTAACCATACCTGATGGTTATTACGGGTTTTGCTCGCTGAAAGAAGCAATGAGTAACTTCGACATTACTCTCAAACTTAACAATGCAAATTTGAAAATAATGTTGACATTCAAACCTGAAGAAGAAGTAGACCATTACCTTTTTGATGTAGAGCTAGCTAAAATGTTAGGCTTTGCAACTGACAATCATGGTTTTAGAGTTACATCAGACGAAACTACTTATGAGGGAGAATATCCGCTCGATCTTGCATTACATTCATTACTCTATGTTCATTTGGACGAGCTGAGCACTGATGAAAACTTATATGATGGAAGGCCCTCAACTGTTTTAAGAGCTCTTCCATCAGGGAAAGCTGCATATTGCGATTATGAAATTATACAATTCCCTAATTTACAGTTTAAAAGATTAGCTTGTGGGAGGGTCAGATCATTTAATATAAAGATCACAGATAAAACAGGGAAAGTCGTGAAATGTGATAACCTGCACATTGTTTTAGAAATAAAATAATACGTTGTTTTAAAAAATGTCACGTGGACCAGAAGAATCAGGAGTTACATTAGCGCCTGAGAGGTGTGTAACTTTAGAATTAAAAGACCTTGCAGACGTTGAGGACTTTGAACAGAACGGTGAGATAGGCACTTTGTATGGTTTTGAGTACACTAAAGATGGTTATTATAAGCGCAAAGAGGTTGACGACAACAAAAGGTTTCCTAAACTAGAACAACTACGCAATCTAGAAGCAAATAATACAGGTCAGTATGAATATAAAATAGTTCGAAAAACTGACAATAAATGGCACTTAGAACCATATTTTGAATGGGACATAAAATTTGAATTCTTAAGCCCATTTACATTTTTGACCGTCAAAAAAGTTTCAGAAAAGCATTGAACTCTGGCCCTTTACATGTAAGTCTTATGCCAGAGGACAACAGTCGGAAAGAGATCGAAATAAAGCCGTTTGGGGACAAACAGTACATCCTCCACAGAAGAGAATCGGTTTTAAAGAAAGCTTCTACAAAATTACAGTTCATTCCACGCACAAAATTAGGAGACACGTTCACAATGATATTTAAAATTTCTGTC
>CM065730.1:71142325-71154825 GCA_033310375.1 Conus canariensis
ATCGGTGATGTTCATCGTCATGATCATGATCATCATCATGATCATCATCATCATCATCATCATCATCATCATCATCAACGCTGTCATTACTGTAAGGATGGTGAATTTAATTATACCTGTCAGCTCTCAGGTCTGTACCTGATCGGTGATGTTCATCATCATCATCATCATCATCATCGTCATCATCATCATCATCACATCATCATCATCATCATCATCAGCCCACAGGTCGGTACCTGATCGGTGATGTTCATCGTCATCATCATCATCATCATCATCATTATCATCATCAGCCCACAGGTCTGTACCTGATCGGGGATGTCCATCATCATCATCAATATTATCATCATCATCATCATCATCATCATCATCATCATCATCATCATCATCAGCGCACAGGTCTGTACCTGATCGGGGATGTCCATCAGCAGCAGCAGCAGCAGCAGCAGCAGCAGCAGCAGCAGCAGCAGCAGCGCACAGGTCTATACCTGATCGGTGATGTTCATCATCATCATCATCATCATCATCATCATCATCATCATCAATTATCATCATCATCATCATCAGCCCACAGGTCTGTACCTGATCGGGGATGTCCATCATCATCATCATCATCATCATCATCATCATCATCATCATCATCATCATTACCATCATCATCAGCCCACAGGTCTGTACCTGATCGGGGATGTCCATCATCATCATCAATCATCATCATCATCATCATCATCATCATCAGCCCACAGG
Organism: Conus canariensis; assembly: GCA_033310375.1. Taxonomy (NCBI): domain Eukaryota; kingdom Metazoa; phylum Mollusca; class Gastropoda; order Neogastropoda; family Conidae; genus Conus; species Conus canariensis. Next base: position 71,143,073 of record CM065730.1, read on the forward strand.
TCTGTACCTGATCGGGGATGTCCATCCTTACGGCCAGTGGTGGCAACGCCTGCTGAGAGACGTCAGAGGGGTTCGCTTTGTCCACAGGTGCAGTCTCCATGTCCGTCTGTCTGTCTGCCCGTTTGTCTACCCCGTTTGTTTTCATGCCCGCTTGTCTGTCCGTTTGTCTCTCTGAGCTCTCTCTGTTTTGTACCCACACGATTTTGCCTTAGTTTGTATGCATGTTTGACGAAACGCGATGCACACGACGACATCGAGGCGAGAGTTATCGAACCTTTATTAAACTTGTGATGTGTAACCATTCTGTGTGCGCGCGATGACCAAAGAGCGACAACTCTCGCTAACTCGTGCGAGCGAACACGGGCGTTGGAACAAGAAACCACCCTCTGAAGAAAAAAAAATGGAAAAAAAAAAGACGGAGAAAGAGCTTGAATTTGTGCCAGATTATGCCGATGTATCAGTTTTGAAAGTTATTTCTATTCGGAGAAACCTTTTTTTTTTCGGTAGGTACAGTAAGATCAGGTAGACCTGTTTCTCTGATGTACTGACTGTGGAGACAAACAAGACACCCATGCCCCGCTTCCACTTGGCACACATGTTGTGGAAAAGACGCTGACTTTAGTGGAAATGCACACCAGTAGCAGTTTTAGGATAACCAGGTCTGCCTGTGCGTGTGAGGTCCTGGCTGTTGTTTGTTCTAAACTGTATAACCTTTGCCTTACCCTCTCTGTATGCAAAATAGTTCCCAGCTTTTGGCGCTAATACCTTGCTATGAACGTGTGCGTTTGGTTCCCCAGAGTATGTCTGTATATCCAAATGTATGTCTATGTATTCCCAGTCTATGTCTGTATATCCCAGTCTATGTCTGTATGCCCCAATGTATGTCTGTATATCCCAGTGTATGTCTGTATATCCTAGTGTATGTCTGTATATCCCACTGTATGTCTGTATATCCCAGTCTATGTCTGTATATCCCAGTGTATGTCTGTATATCCCAGTGTATGTCTGTCTACCCCAGTGTATGTCTGTATACCCCAGTGTATGTCTGTATACCCCAGTGTATGTCTGTATACACCAGTGTATGTCTGTATACCCCAGTGTATGTCTGTATAACTCGTGCCATGCTGTGAAATGTTGGTCTTCTGTGCTATATATTTCATGTCCTGTCTCTCGTCATGTCTTTGAATTCTGTCAGTCTTGGAACTGTGAATGTCGTCCTGTCTCTCACCTTTGAATTCTGTCAGTCTTGGAACTGTGAATGTCGTCCTGTCTCTCACTTTTGAATTCTGTCAGTCTTGGAACTGTAAATGTCGTCCTGTCTCTCGTTATGCCTTTGAATTCTGTCAGTCTTGGAACTGTGAATGTCGTCCTGTCTCTCACCTTTGAATTCTGTCAGTCTTGGAACTGTGAATGTCGTCCTGTCTCTCACCTTTGAATTCTGTCAGTCTTGGAACTGTGAATGTCGTCCTGTCTCTCACCTTTGAATTCTGTCAGTCTTGGAACTGTGAATGTCGTCCTGTCTCTCACCTTTGAATTCTGTCAGTCTTGGAACTGTGAATGTCGTCCTGTCTCTCACCTTTGAATTCTGTCAGTCTTGGAACTGTGAATGTCGTCCTGTCTCTCACCTTTGAATTCTGTCAGTCTTGGAACTGTGAATGTCGTCCTGTCTCTCGTCATGCCTTTGAATTCTGTCAGTCTTGGAACTGTGAATGTCGTCCTGTCTCTCACCTTTGAATTCTGTCAGTCTTGGAACTGTGAATGTCGTCCTGTCTCTCACCTTTGAATTCTGTCAGTCTTGGAACTGTGAATGTCGTCCTGTCTCTCACCTTTGAATTCTGTCAGTCTTGGAACTGTGAATGTCGTCCTGTCTCTCACCTTTGAATTCTGTCAGTCTTGAAACTGTTAATGTCTGCTTTGTTGGACTGTTTACTTTGCTTGCAGACCCTGTCTCTGTCTGTCTGTCTGTCTCTCTCTCTGTCTCTGTCTCTGTCTCTCTCTGTATCTCTCTGTCTCTGTCTGTCTGTCTGTCTGTCTGTCTGGTCTCCCCTCTCTCTCTCTCTCTCTCTCTCTCTCTCTCTCACTGTGTATGTGTGTGCGTGTGTGTGTGTGTATGTCTGTGTCTGTATCTGTATCTGTCTGTGTTTACCAGACCCTGGATTAGCACGTTGGGCGGCCAGGCGGTGAAGTTCAAGCACCACATATCAGACGTTGTCCGCCTGCAGGTGCTGCTGCTGAACGGAGGCATCTACCTGGACGCCGACATGGTCATGGTCCGTGACCCAGAGCCGCTGCTGAAATACGACCTGACCTTGGGGCTGATCGAGAACGCCACGGGCATGGGCAACGCCTTCGTGGTGGCTAAACGGAACAACGCCTTCATCCAGGACTGGTACGACCGCTACAACCGCTACAACAACGTGCAGTTCTTCAACAATTCTCTGTGGGTGCCCCGGGACATGTGGCACAAGAACCCCGGCCGCGTGCACATGGAGAGCGCCAGGCTGTACCGGCCCAACTGGTTCGAGGCGGACAAGCTCTTCAAAGGCTGGGACTACGACTGGACGCAGAACTATGCCGTGCATGTCTGGACCAACGGGAACATCGTGCCTGCCTCGGAAGCGGAGATTCAAACCTCCAACACCACCATCGCCAAAGTGTTCAGGAACGCCCTGTACGGGGACCCCGCTCCTAGGTGGTCCAGATAGTTGTTGCGTGGACCGTCGTTGGAGAACTGACCGATGACGTCAAAGGTCAATGAGGTCAAGGGTCAGTGTAGTGAATGGCGTCACCAGGGGTCGGTGGGGTCAAAGGTCAATGTCGTTCATGGTTTGTGTGGTCAGACGTTAAAAGAATGATGGTCGATAGTCAGTGGGGTCAAGGGTCAAGGATGAGCGTAGTCAGTGGTCTGAGTAGTCAAGGGTGAGTGTAGTTGGTGGTCAGCGCGTTCAGTGAAGTTACTGATCAGTTGGGTCAAGGGTCATTGTTGGTAATGGTCAGTGTGATCACAGATCAATATAATGAATAATATGAGCAATGTTGCTAATAGACGGTGGGGTCAAGGGTCAGTAAAGTTAATGGTCAGTGAGGTCAAGAGTCAACATAGTCACTCCTGTGTGGTCAGTGTAGTTAAAGGACAGCATGGCAATGGTCAATGTGGAACATGGTCAATGTAGTAAAATGTCAGCGGAGTCATGGATCAAGGTCGTTACCGGTCGATGCGGTCAAGGTCAGTGAAAGCAATATTCTGTGACGTCACAGGTAGATATGTATTCTGGCCGAAATGGTCAATGTAGTTAACGACCAATGTATGGTCAAAGGTCAATGTAGCACATGATTGACATGGTCGAGGTAGTTCATGGCCAGGTGTAGTTAATGTAGTCGATGGATGGCGTGGCCAACGTTGTTAATGGTCAGTGTCGTCAAGGGTCAATGTAGTAAAGATCAATGCAGTTCACAGGTCATTTTCAACACGCCGCGTATATGTAGCAATTGGTTTTCACAGAAAATGTTAACTGATGAGTAGCCTCTGGGATATTGTTTATTTTCATTTCATTTATTTATTTTCCTTTAGAATAAGCTGACAGGGACTGTAAAATAAGTCTGTTTATATGTCACGAATCTGGTGCAGTTCATACTTTAACAATGTTTAACAATGTTTAACAATGTACTTTTCGAGAGGTTTGCATATGATGACCAGATTGGTAACGAAGCATTGCTTCCCGTAAAAAAAATCCACAGGCATACTGTATATTCAGACAAAAGACACAGAACTAGAGCGCAGATGCAAACTTTCAGTGTATTTTTTAAAATGGTTTTGCACAGTAGTCCCTCTTATCTAGAATCCAGACGCCAGCTTGTGTGGTTTCTTTAGACCCTGATTTGGTAGTGGACAGTACTGCGATAGAAAAGTTTGAAAGATTCTGACTTCTGCAGGAGCGCTGAAGGTGTGTCAAACAACAGTCTTGTCTGCACACCTTTTTTTTCTATCTTGGGCCTGATTTGTGGTATGAACTTCCGTTTCCAGTCCGTTGTGCTTTGTCACATGCTATCTTTTAGATAAAGGCTAACCCCCCACCCACCCCTCTCCTCTCCACCGTGTACTTCATCCTGTCATTGATTTCGTGGACACAGTTGCTGGTAGTTTTCATGCTATGTGTGTGTGTGTTGTGTGTGTGTGTGTGTGTTGTGTGTGTGTGTGTGTGTGTGTGTGTGACTGAGTGTATGTGTGTGTGTGTGTGTGTGTGTGTTGTGTGTGTGTGTGTGTGTGTGTGTGTGAAGGATGGACGGAGGAGGACTGTGGGGTGGGGCTGGGAGGTGAATGGAATAGGGGGATGTCAACTGCCGGTGTTTTTATTTATGAGCGTTTGGCAGGAGTCATAGTAGACAGGTGTGTGAACACATTCTCTCTCTCTCTCTCTCTCTCTCTCTCTCTCTCTCTCTCTCTCTGTGTGTTTTTATTTTTTAAATGCTCTGAATGCAGCAGAACTGTACTGCATGTAAATGTTCATAATTCAAATGATAATGATGATGATGATGATTGTGATACCATCATCATCATCATTATCATCATCATCATCATCATCATCACCATCATTATTCTTACTATTATCATTATCATTATTATTGTTGCTGTTGTTGTTGTTCTTCTTCTCTTCTTCTTCTTCTTTTTCTTCTTCTTCTTCTTCTTCTTCTTCTTCTTCCTCGTCTTCTTCTTCTTCTCGTTATTAGTATTGTTGTTGTTCTTGTTATTATCATTATAATTATTGTTGTTGCTGTTGTTGATCTTTTAGTTGTTGTTAATCTTCATAATCATTGTTGTCTTTATCGTTACTTCCTGTTGTTTTCGTGTATTGTTGCTTCCTTTAGCATGATTTTTCTTGTTGATGTATTGCTATTGTTATCCTTGTTATTATCATAAGGAGAAAGGAAGAAGGGGAGAAGAATTATTGCCATTTTCGACGGTATTCTGATGTCATACCCCCCCCCCCTCCCCTGCAGAGGGAGGAGATCTCTAAGCTCATCTCAGCTGCTGTTCTAGTGTTGGGGCTGATGCATTGTTCTGTCCTCCCTGTACAAGACCACATGGTCGAAACGCCTAGCTCATGCGTTGTCACGTGTCTGTCCATTTGTTTTGGCAGACCATATGACTGTGTGTGTGTGTGTGTTTTTTTTTTTTTTTTTTTTTTGCTGTTGTTATTTCACAGTGTCCAATTGCCGAACTTGTGAATTGTAAATGTTTTTGTTGATCACATTATCATTCCATAACTTATTGGTTCATGTAAGAAATGGGAACCTAAGAAACAGATCAAAGAAATGAATAATAAAGAAGTATTACAAAAATGAAACAGCACAGTTTGGTGTGTGTGTGTGTGTGTGTGTGTGTGTGTGTGTGTGTCTGTGTCTGTGTCTGTGTTGTGTGTGTGTGTGTGTGTGCTGACAGTGGCCATGATACCATCAGTGTGTTCCAAACTCCCTGTCTTTGCCACACAAGTCTGCAGGTAGAAGGTGAGATTAACGTCCTAAATAATACCGATCAAAAAAGTCAAAGACCAAACACACAATGTTCCTTTGATGTCTTCAAACACACAATGTTCCTTTAATGCCTTTCTTTTCATTTTTTTTTTTTTTTTTTTTGCCTGTCTGTGAGCTTTTTTTTTAATCTGTCCCATCTCCTAAGCCATCTCAGTGGCATTGAACCCACGCTTCTCGTTCTGACTCCCCCCCCCTCCCCTCCCCCTCCCGTCCCCCTCCCGTCCACAGCCACAGCTTGGCCTGTCCCGTCAGAGCCCTGGCACGCGCTATCCACATGAATCAGTCACTGCCAAGTCGTCATGAGGCAACCCACCAGAGGAGACACTGCACTGCTGCCCAGTCACTTGTATATCTAATCACTGTGGTTATCCGTCTGCGACTCTTGATCTGAAAGGACATTTGATCTGAAAGGACATCTGATCTGAAAGGACATCTGAAATTGCTGTGTAGATGTGTCAGGTGCAGGGTACACGGGCAAGCTCGGAACATCCTTTGGGGGGGGGGGAGGGGGAGGGCGGGGAGGGGGAGGGGGGGGGGTCTCCTTGTATGCTCTGTGTACTCTGAGTTGTCATTTCTGCTAGGCGATTCGGTGTCGTTAGCAGCATTTGTTTGGAATTGTGGGCCTGTAGTTATTTCATCGTAGCAGCGAAAGTTACCCTACTTGTTTAATTACTGCTTACTGTTCCCTGCCTGATTAAAGATTTCCTTTCACACCAGTAATGTTGAATTACTGCTTACTGTTCCCTGCCTGATTAAAGGTTTCCTTTCACACCAGTCAAATTGATGTTACCTGTATTTGTTACTGTCCGCCCGTGTGGTTGTTTGACTATATCCAAGATCGAAAAGGCTGTGCCAGTCTTGAATACATGTGAATTTGTATTTGTTCATTTCTCCAATTATTTTGTAAATGTTTCAGGTACAAAGTATATGGGCGAGCTTGGAACATCGGAGGATGGCTCCTTATTTAAGTAGTCATTTGCGCTGGGTGATTTGGTAAACAAAGAAAATTTAAAACAGAATGTGTATGCAAGAAGCCCGTCCTATGATGGTCAGAATGAACGTGTGTTGGAAGAACAACAACAATGGATATAATACGTGTGCCTTGCTCTGAAAAAGCCGCGTTCGTGCTTTCTGTCATGGAAAATTAGTGCATACAGGTGCACGTTTTGTATGGTAGTTTTGAGCCATTGGCGCGCTGGAACGTCTGAGAAGTCATGACGTGGGATCTTTACATTGGAACGTCTGAGAGAGGGAAGTCATGACGTGGGGTCTTTACATTGGAACGTCTGAGATAGGGAAATCATGACGTGGGGTCTTTACATTGGAACGTCTGAGAGAGGGAAGTCATGACGTGGGGTCTTTACATTGGAACGTCTGAGATACGGAAGTCATGACGTGGGGTCTTTACATTGGAATGTCTGAGAAAGGGAAGTCATGACGTGGAGTCTTTACATTGGAACGTCTGAGAAAGGGAAGTCATGACGTGGGGTCTTTACACTGGAACGTCTGAGAGAGGGAAGTCATGACGTGGGGTCTTTACACTGGAACGTCTGAGAGAGGGCAGTCACGACGTGGGATCTTTACAATGGAACGTCTGAGAGAGGGAAGTCATGACGTGGGGTCTTTACATTGGAACGTCTGAGATAGGGAAATCATGACGTGGGGTCTTTACATTGGAACGTCTGAGAGAGGGAAGTCATGACGTGGGGTCTTTACATTGGAACGTCTGAGATAGGAAGTCATGACGTGGGGTCTTTACATTGGAATGCCTGAGAAAGGGAAGTCATGACGTGGGGTCTTTACATTGGAACGTCTGAGAAAGGGAAGTCATGACGTGGGGTCTTTACACTGGAACGTCTGATGAGAGGAAGTCATTGACGTGGGGTCTTTACATGGAACGTCTGAGAGTGGAAGTAATGACGTGGGTCTTTCATGGAACTTGAGAGGAAGTCATGAACGTGGGTCTTTACACTGGAACGTCTGAGAGGAAGTCATGACGTGGGGTCTTTACATGGAACGTCTGATGAGAGAGAAGTCATGAACTGTGGGTCTTTTACACTGGAACGTCTGAGAGAGGGAACGTCATGACGTGGGGCTCTTTACTATTGGAACGTCTGAGAGAGGGAAGTCATGACGTGGGGTCTTTACATGGAACGTCTGAGAGGGAAGTCATGACGTGGGGTCTTTACATGGAACGTCTGAGAGAGGGAAGTCATGACGTGGGGTCTTTACAATTGGAACGTCTGAGAGAGGGAAGTCATGACGTGGGGTCTTTACACTGGAACGTCTGAGAAGAGGGAAGTCATGACGTGGGGTCTTTACACTGGAACGTCTGAGAGAGGGAAGTCATGACGTGGGTCTTTACACTGGAACGTCTGAGAGAGGAAGTCATGACTGGGGTCTTTACATTGGAACGTCTGAGAGAGGGAAGTCATGACGTGGGGTCTTTACATTGGAACGTCTGAGAGAGGGAAGTCATGACGTGGGGTCTTTACATACTTGAGAGTAACGTGTCTGAGAGAAGGAAGTCATGACGTGGGACTTTACATGGAACGTCTGAGAGAGGGAAGTCATGACGTGGGGTCTTTACATGGAACGTCTGAGAGAGGGAAGTCATGACGTGGGGTCTTTACATGGAACGTCTGAGAGAGGGAAGTCATGACGTGGGGTCTTACATGGAACGTCTAGAGAGGGAAGTCATGACGTGGGGTCTTTACACTGGAACGTCTGAGATAGGGAAGTCATGACGTGGGGTTACATTGGAACATCTGATAGAGGGAAGTCATGACGTGGGTCTTTACACTGGAACGTCCTGAGAGAGGAAGTCATACGTGGGGTCTTTACATCGGAACGTCTGAGAGAGGGAAGTAATGACGTGGGGTCTTTTACATTGGAACGTCTGAGAGAGGGAAGTCATAACGTGGGTCTTTACACTGGAACGTCTGAGAGAAGAAAGTCATGACGTGTGGTCTTTACATTGGAACGTCTAGATGAAGGAAGTCAGGACGTGGGATCTTTACATTGGAACGTCTGAGAGAGGGGAAGTCATGACGTGGGGTCTTTACACTGGAACGTCTGAGAGAGGGAAGTCATGACGTGGGGTCTTTACATGGAACGTCTGAGAGAGGGAAGTCATGACGTGGGGTCCTTTACATGGAACGTCTGAGAGAGGGAAGTCATGACGTGGGGTCTTTACATTGGAACGTCTGAGAGAGGAAGTCATGACGTGGGGTCTTTACACCGGAACGTCTGAGAAGGGAAGTCATGACGTGGGGTCTTTACATTGGAACACCTGAGAGAGGGAAGTCACTGACGTGGGTCTTTACACTGGAACGTCTGAGAGAAGAAAATCATGACGTGGGTCTTTACATTGGAACGTCTGGAGAGAAGGAAGTCAGGATGTGGGGTTTTTACATTGGAACGTCTGAGAGAGGGAAGTCATGACGTGGGGTCTTTACACTGGAACGTCTGAGAGAGGGGAAGTCATGACGTGGGGTCCTTTACATGGAACGTCTGAGAGAGGGAAGTCATGACGTGGGGTCTTTACATTGGAACGTCTGAGAGAGGGAAGTCATGACGTGGGGTCTTTACACTGGAACGTCTAGAGAGGGAAGTCATGACGTGGGTCTTTACATGGAACGTCTTAGAGAGGGAAGTAATGACGTGGGGTCTTTTACACTGGAACGTCTGAGATAGGGAAGACATGACGTGGGGTCATTTACATTGGAACGTCTGAGAGAGGGAAGTCAGACGTGGGGTCTTTACACTGGAACGTCTGAGAGAGGGAAGTCATGACGTGGGGTCTTTACACTGGAACGTCTGAGAGAGGGCAAGTCCGACGTGGGATCTTTACATTGCAACGTCTGAGAGAGGGAAGTCTGACGTGTGGGTCATTTACATGGAACGTCAGAGAGGGAAGTCATGACGTGGGGTCTTTACATTGGAACGTCTGAGAGAGGGAAGTCATGACGTGGGGTCTTTACATTGGAACGACTGAGATAGGGAAGTCATGACGTGGGTCTTTACACTGGAACGTCTGAGAGAGGGAAGTCATGACGTGGGGTCTTTACATTGGAACGTCTGAGAGAGGGAAGTCATGACGTGGGGTCTTTACACTTGAACGTTCTGAGAGAGGGAAGTCATGACGTGGGGTCTTTACATTGGAACGTCTGAGAGAGGGAAGTCATGACGTGGGGTCTTTACATTGGAACGTCTGAGAGAGGGAAGTCATGACGTGGGTCTTTACCATGGAACGTCTGAGAGAGGGAAGTCATGACGTGGGTCTTTACACTGGAACGTCTGAGAGAGGGAAGTCATACGTGGGGTCTTTACATGGAACGTCTGAGAGAGGGAAGTAATGACGTGGGGTCTTTACATTGGAACGACTGAGAGAGGGAAGTCAATACGTGGGTCTTTACACTGGAACGTCTGAGAGAGGGAAGTCATGACGTGTGGTCTTTACATTGGAACGTCTGAGAGAGGGAAGTCATGACGTGGGTCTTTACATTGGAACGTCTGAGAGAGGAAGTCATGACGTGGGTCTTTACATGGAACGTCTGAGAGAGGGAAGTCATGACGTGGGGTCTTTACATTGGAACGTCTGAGAGAGGGAAGTCATGACGTGGGGTCCTTTACATGGAACGTCTGAGAGAGGGAAGTCATGACGTGGGGTCTTTACATTGGAACGTCTGAGAGAGGGAAGTCATGACGTGGGGTCTTTACATGGAACGTCTGAGAGAGGGAAGTCAGACGTGGGTCTTTACATTGGAACGACTGAGAGAGGGAAGTCATGACGTGGGGTCTTTACACTGGAACGTCTGAGAGAGGGAAGTCATGACGTGGGGTCTTTACATTGGAACGTCTGAGAGAGGGAAGTCATGACGTGGGGTCTTTACATCTGGAACGTCTGAGAGAGGGAAGTCATGACGTGGGGTCTTTACATTGGAACGTCTGAGAGAGGAAGTCATGACGTGGGTCTTTTACATTGGAACGTCTGAGAGAGGAAGTCATGACGTGGGGTCTTTACACTGGAACGTCTGAGAGAGGGAAGTCATGACGTGGGGTCTTTACATTGGAACGTCTGAGAGAGGGAAGTCATGACGTGGGTCCTTTACACTGGAACGTCTGAGAGAGGGAAGTCATGACGTGGGGTCTTTACATGGAACGTCTGAGAGAGGAAGTCATGACGTGGGGTCTTTACATTGGAACGTCTGAGAGAGGGAAGTCATGACGTGGGTCTTTACATGGAACGTCTGAGAGAGGGAAGTCATGACGTGGGGTCATTACACTGGAACGTCTGAGAGAGGGAAGTCATGACATGACGTGGGATCTTTACATTGGAACGTCTGAGAGGGAATCATGACGTGGGTCTTTACACTGGAACGTCTGAGAGAGGAAGTCATGACGTGGTCTTTACATTGGAAGTCTAAGGGGGAAGTCATGACGTGGGTCTTTACATGAAGTCTGAGAGAGGGAAGTCATGACGTGGTCTTTCACGAACGTGAGAGAGGGAGTCAAGACGTGCGGTCTTTACATGGAACGTCTGAAGAGGGAGCAGATGGATTTTACATTGACGTCTGAGAGGGGAATCATGACGTGGTCTTTACACTGGGACGCTGAGAGAGGAAGTCATGCGGGGTTAATGGACCTGAGAAGATTGACGTGGTCTTATTTGACGTTTGAGAGGGGAAGATAGTGGCTACTGGAACTTGAAAGGTCTGACGTGGTTTTCATTGGACGCTGAAGGGAGTCAGGTGGTTTACTGAGTCTATAGGGGAATATGACTGGTCTTACACGACCTGAGAGAGAATCATACTGGTCTTACATGACGTTAGAGAGGGAAGTAATACGGTCTTACATGACCGAAGAGGGAGTAAGTGGGCTTTACATGAGTCGAGAGAAAATGACGGTTACTGGAACGTAGGAAGAATCAGATGGTTTTACTGACCTAGAGGAAGTCTACGGGGGTCTTACAGGAACGTAGAGGGAGTCATGCGGGCTTTCTGGACGTCTGAGAGGAAGTCAGACGTGGGTCCTACGGACGTTGAGAGGAGTATGACGTGGGGTCTTTACACTGGAACGTCTGAGAGAGGGAAGTCATGACGTGGGTCTTTACACTGGAACGTCTGAGAGAGGGCAGTCACGACGTGGGATCTTTACATTGCAACGACTGAGAGAGGGAAGTCGTGACGTGGGGTCATTACACTGGTACGTCAGAGAGG
>CM065730.1:71159825-71162325 GCA_033310375.1 Conus canariensis
CTACACACATTACCAACGAGAAGTACAGCCGTTCACCAGGTGTCCGTGTGGAATGTGCAGGTAGGGATTGAGGTGTAGGGGCAAAAGACACCCTGATGCAGGTAGGGATTGAGGTGTAGGGGCAAAAGACACCCTGATGCAGGTGGGGATTGAGGTACAGGGGAAAAGACACCCTGATGCAGGTGGGGATTGAGGTACAGGGGCAAAAGACACCCTGATGCAGGTGGGGATTGAGGTATAGGGGCAAAAGACACTCTGATTTCCTCAACGACATGCATCAGTTGTTTCCCGTGCCCCTCTGTTCAGGCCTGATTCTACCCAATCCCCCCCCCCCCACCCCCACCCCGCCCCTCCCCCTCCACCAAACGTTTTCAATAGTATTTAAATCGGGGTTCTCCAACAGCTAGAATACATTCATTTCAATAGGTATTTGAAATAACTCCGCTAGATAAATTGAATAAACGAATAACAAGACAAAACACGACGCGTTTCGACTTCTTAGGTCTTCTTCAGACGAGATAAATAAAACAGGACAACGAAAAGGAAGAACGAGCAATCACTTCTCTTCAAGAACGCCCATCTTGCGCTGAATTTGAGAAGAAAAGATTGCTCGTTCTTCATTTTCAATGTACTGAGTATGGTTTACCTTGCCTGAAGAAGACCTAAGAGGTTGAAACGCGGCGTGTTTTGTCTTGTGATTTGTTTGCCCATGTTAACTGGTTGAGTTATTTCAGTACCTTTTAAAATGTGTTGCAGTTTCCACATGCAGTCACTTCATTTTGCAACGAACCCTCAACAAACTTAGAATGGTATTTTCGCTGTAACACTGTAGAGTGAAATTGTAGGTGTGTGTGCCAAGAAACTGGACGCGTTTGACACCAAGTGCCTACGTAAGGTCTTGGGCATCAAATGGTCAGACTTTATAACAAATGAAGAGGTCAGGGAGAGGTCCAAACAGCTCCCCGTGTCAACCATCATCTGCAGACAGCGCCTCCGCTGGCTGGGTCATGTCTTAAGATTACCCTCATCAAGACCTGCAAACCAAGCCATTAAATGGACCCCAGAAGGCCAGAGAAAAAGAGGACGACCCAGGATGAGCTGGCGACAGACAGTGGAAAGAGACCTCCGACTCGTTGACAGAGGATGGAGTGACACCAGCTGAGGACCGTGCACAGTGGGGCGCCTTGACTGCCTCATGCGTCACAAGACGCGGGAGCATCTAAGCTAAGCTAAGCTAAGGCCAAGGCAGCTGACGACAATCCAAGTCTTGTCGGAGACTTTTGTCACCACAACGAGCCACAAGTTTTGGTTAAGAGCTACGCTTCTAGGTGTCTATGTTCCCATTACATCGACCAGAGTATCGACACCGCTGTATTAGATGCCCTCCTAAACTATGACCCAAGCTTGCACACGTGGCACGTGATCATCGTGTGTTCTAAGGCATGCAGGCTCATAGTGTCTGCATCTTTTCTCCGAATCTCCGCTTTCCGGCAATCGTCATGTGTCATGTCTGCGCCTTCTTTTTTTCTCTCTTCGTGCTTCTTTCAGAGGAGACGGCTGTTCCAACAAACTTTCATTCACCCCTTTTATAGAAATGTATTACGTATGCGCATGCACTTCCTATGAACTGAATTTAAACTGGTAATACGTAGGGCTCAGGTTAGGATTAGGTTATAGGGTCAGGTTACGGTTGGACTAGGGTTAGGGTTTGGGTCAAGGTTAGTTTATGAATAAATCAGGGTCAGGATCAGAGGCAGGGCATGCTCAGTTTGCCAGCACACCCAGTGTGGAAGGAGGTAATTAGAACAGCCCGCTTCCGGATGTGCAGAGAAATGGAGGTGTGACCTTGACATTTGCCCATTTCCTGTCTTTGCCCGACAGGAGCACCACCTGAGAAATGTCATAGAAAAAACACTTTCCAGCGCCACTCTGCTGTCTTATGCTGTCTAGATCTATCCACACCTGGCTGTTTTGCTGTCCTGTCTGCCTTCAAGATCATTCCAGTGCAGTTCGTAAAACTTGATCCGGAATTCTTCTACAGACTTCCTTGCTGGACTATTTCGCCACTCTGTCCTTGATCCGGAATTCTTCTAAAGACTTTCTTGCTGGGACTATTTCGCCATTCTGTCCTGTAATCTGTTTGTCTTCTAAAGACTTTCTTGCTGGGACTATTTCGCCACTCTGTCCTGTAATCTGTTTGTCTGCTAAAGACTAGAATGCTTTCACTATTTCTTCATTCTTTGTCCTATCATCTGTTTGTCTGTTTTGTATGCGGAAATAATATCCGTCCTTTTTAAAGAGTTATTTCTTCACAATCTGCATCAGTCTCTGACCTGGCCAGTCTCTCAGTCTTGATCGTCCTCCATTTTCCGTGGATTCTCTGCTGTTTCTGAGATTGTTCCGTTTAAGAAACGTGTGATTTGTAGACCGACAATTCCCTGACACTTTCACTGTTCGAACTGGACAGCATAGGGCTTTTACTCGTAAATCTAACATTAAT
>CM065730.1:71172325-71174825 GCA_033310375.1 Conus canariensis
GAAAGGTAGGAAGGAGTTAAGCCATTCAGAGATTTAAAGCACAGTAAGGACAGTTTGTAGTCTATTCGTTTATCGACCGGCAGCCAGTGAAGAGAAAGAAGTAAGGGAGTGACATGAGGGGATCTGGGTTGTCTGAGAATCCTACGAGCAGCTTTGTTTTGTACTTTCTGGAGACGACTGAGAGGATGCTTTTGGTCAATATACTTTATGATAACATTTTGGTTAATATACTTTATGATAACATTTTGGTCAATATACTTTATGATAACATTTTGGTCGGTATAACGGACTATGAACATGGACCAAATGGAATATCCATGTGTCTGTGGAAAGCGTTTCGCTACCACCCGTGGCATGAAGATCCACAGAACAAAGATGGGATGTGTGAAGACTCATCTGAATGAGCAGCAGCGCACTGCATCAGCAGATAAGACGTCGGAAGACCAAGGCCAGGATTTAAACCACAGTGCCAAGGACATCCACGCTGTTGGTTCGGATGAGGAATTTGCACAGGCCCTCGATGCCAGGCGCCTGAAACTCAACCTGCCACGAGCAAACGAAACTGAAGATTGGGAGAAACTGGATGCAAAAATCGTCCAAAGACTCGATGCACTGATAGGGAAAAGCACCCTGGAACACAAACTAGCCACATATGGGGACATTGTGTATGCCACATGTAGAGACGCCTATGGAGCAAAACTACCCAAAGAGAAAACACCTCCAAAGAAATCCAGACGCCAAGAAAAGATGGACAAGATCAGGGTCCAAAAGAAAAACCTCAAGATGCAAATGAAGACCGCACTGCCAGCTGAAAAACAAGGCTTGGAAAAACTGTGGAAAGACCTGAAAGAAAAACACAGCGCCCTCAGCAAAGCGGAATCTGCGAGGAAGAGGAAGAGCAAAAAGAAGAAGACACAAGAGCGCTTCTTCAGAGACCAGTTTGCCAGAACACTGTTTGAGCAGCCAAAATCTGGGACCCTAAGTGTGGACAAAGGAGTTCTTGAGCAGCATCTGAGGAAAACATACTCTGACCCACAGAGCAAAGCACCACTCGACATTCAAGGTCTGGTGTGGCCAACCAACCCTGAGGAACAGTTCAATGGCAAGCCTCCAACGTTGGCGGAAATCAAGAAGGTGGTCGACAAAGCCAGAGCCAAATCATCACCAGGGCCAAACGGAATACCTTACCAGCTTTACAAGAAATGTCCCAAGGTGCTGGAGTGGCTCCACAAGCTGCTGCGATCGGCTTGGAGAAACCAGAAGATCAGCGGCCAGTGGATGACGGCAGATGGTGCGTACATCCCCAAAGAGCAAAACTCAAGTGACATCAGCCAGTTCAGGCCAATATCACTACTGAACGTCGAAGGGAAAATCTTCTTCTCTGTCATGGCAGCAAGGCTGACCAAGTACCTGATGGAAAACAAGTACTTGGATGTGTCAGTCCAGAAAGGTGGCATCCCAGGCGTGGCTGGCTGTGTAGAACACGCCACAATGATCTGGGACGCAATCCAAAAAGCAAAAACAGAAAAGAGAGACCTGGACGTAGTGTGGCTTGATCTGGCAAACGCATATGGATCTGTGCCCCATGAGATGATACAGTTGGCTCTTGAGATGTACCATGTGCCAAAAAACATCCGCGACATGCTCAAGAAGTACTTCAATGGCTTCTCAATGCGGTTCTCTACCAAGGAGTACACAACAGACTGGATCAACTTGGAAGTGGGTATTGCAATGGGCTGTGCAATTTCCCCAATACTGTTCGTGCTGGCAATGGAACTCATCTTGAAAGCAGCAACAAACAACGCGAGACAAACAGACCTTGGCGATGGATACAAGATGCCTCCTCTCAAGGCCTTCATGGATGACACTACAGTGATTTCATCCAGAGAAGACGAGACACGTCATGTGCTGGAGAGGCTGGACGACATAGTTGCCTCATCCAGAATGAAGTTCAAGCCAAAGAAATCACGGAGTCTCTCACTGAGGAAAGGAAAAGTGGCCGGATCTGTGGTCTTCAGTGTTGCCAACCAGGCCATTCCAACAGTCACAGAAGAACCAGTCAAGAGCCTTGGAAGATGGTATGATGATACGCTGAAAGACACACAAAGAGCAAAAGAAACCAAGCAGATGGCGGAGGAAGGCTTGGAGACCATTGACCAGTGTGGGCTCCCTGGCAAATACAAGGTCTGGTGTCTGCAGTTCATGCTGATACCAAAGCTGCTATGGCCTCTGATGATATACGACATCTGCACCAGCATAGTGGAGGCAATGGAAGCCAAAATCAACAAGTTCACAAGGAAATGGCTTGGTGTCCCACCCTGTCTGACTGACATAGCGCTGTACTGTCGCCAAGCAAAGCTGAAACTACCACTGAAATCCATCCTGGAGGAATACAAAGCAGGGAAGATCAGACTTCAAAGCATGCTGGAGGACTCAGGAGACAAGGTGGTAGAAGCAATCAAGCCCCAGCTGAAGACAGGCAGAAAATGGAAAGTTCAAG
>CM065730.1:71179825-71209825 GCA_033310375.1 Conus canariensis
GAGAGTTAATCTGCTGGTAATTAGTTTGGTCTGAGGGGTGGGGAATGGGAGAGTTAATCTGCTGGTAATTAGTTTGGTCTGAGGGGTGGGGAATGGGAGAGTTAATCTGTTGGTAATTAGTTTGGTCTGAGGGGTGGGGAATGGGAGAGTTAATCTGCTGGTAATTAGTTTGGTCTGAGGGGTGGGGAATGGGAGAGTTAATCTGTTGGTAATTAGTTTGGTCTGAGGGGTGGGGAATGGGAGAGAATGGGAGTAGATAGGCCAGGGGGAGAATGGTAATCTGTTGTGCAGCAAAGTGTTGTGCTCGAGGATGTTGAATGGCAAAGAGTTAATCGTGATGTTATTTGGTCCAAAGTGTTGGCATCGGTGATGTTGATATCTGCAGTGTTAGTTGATGCTGAGTGTTGAATGGAGAAAGTGTTGAGCATGCGCTATTGTTGATTTCAGCCAAAGTGTTGTGCATCGATGATTGTTGATTGTAGCCAAAGTGTTGTGCATCGCTGATTGTTGATTGCAGACAAGTGTTGTGCATCGCTGATGTTGTTCCATGTTGTGCATTCTGTTGTTGCCAGTTTGATTACCTGTATTTCGTTGTTGTTGTTGAGTACCGGTGTTTGCATCGATTGCTTATCGTTCTTCGTTGATACCTGTATTTCGTTGCTTCGTTTGATACCTGTATTTCGTTGCTTCGTTTGATACCTGTATTCCTTGTTTGTCGTTTGTGCTTCGTTGATACCTGTATTTCGTTGCTTCGTCTGAGTACCTTGTTAATTATTCCGGATTGGAAAGACTTAGGGCAGGAGAAAGAGGAGGGGGAGAAGAAGGAGGAAGGAAGGGGGAGGAGGAGGAGGAGGAGGACGAGGAGGGGAGAAGGTGGAAGAGGAGGAGGAGGAGGAGGAGTAAGGGGAGGAGCAGGAGGAGGAGGAGAAGGAGGAGGAGAAGGAGGAGGAGGAGAGAGGGAGGAGGAGAAGGAGGAGGAGGAGGGGAGAAGGGGGAGGAGAAGGAGGAAGATGAGGTGGAGGAGGCAGACAGACAGACAGACGGCGACATTACTAAGCTAAATTCTCTGCCAGTCCCATCCTATCACAGGGACGCTGTCATATTGCACTGAAGAATATACTATCACAAGGATGCTGTCATATTGCACTGAAGAATATACTATCACAAGGATGTTGTCACACTGCACTGAAGAATATACTATCACAAGGATGCTGTCATATTGCACTGAAGAATATACTATCACAAGGATGTTGTCATACTGCACTGAAGAATATACTATCACAAGGATGCTGTCATATTGCACTGAAGAATATACTATCACAAGGATGCTGTCATACTGCACTGAAGAATATACTATCACAAGGATGCTGTCATATTGCACTGAAGAATATACTATCACAAGGATGCTGTAATATTGCACTGAAGAATATACTATCACAAGGATGCTGTCATATTGCACTGAAGAATATACTATCACAAGGATGCTGTCATACTGCACTGAAGAATATACTATCACAAGGATGCTGTAATATTGCACTGAAGAATATACTCACCACTCGCACTCAAGGGGTTAACACCCCTGCCCCCTCCCCTCCCTGCCTCTTCACTGTTCAAATCAATACACCTTAAAAGGTACTACAATTTTATCTGAACTGTGACGAGAGTTGGAGGTGGGTCGGTCAGAATTAGAGATAAGTCTAAACATTCAATGCTGGTTAAACAACAAAGAACTGTCACAAGTTAAGTGCACTATCACACATCAACTTTGCTTGTTTATACAAGGTTGAAATATTCCAACCCATGTCACTAAGTCAGTTCTGGCTGAATGAATATTGTCCCCACTGTTTCATCATTTGAGAAAGGTAAAGTTCTGGATGAGTTGAGTTGGAGTCCACTTGGAATATCAGAACTTACCTTAACAACACATGAAGCCAAAGAAACCCTGGCAGGCAGTGCGTGCGTCCCACTATCAGTCCGTAGTAATTTCAGTTCAGTTCAGTCATGATGAATAAACCATCCACTCATAACCACATATCGCAACCAGTCAACGAAGGGAATAAACCATCCGCTCATAACCACATATCGCAACCAGTCAACGAAGAATAAACCATCCGCTCATAACCACATATCGTAACCAGTCAACGAAGGGAATTTATTCATGGTGGTCTGTAACTTTCTCCTTTGAAAGAAACATCTGATGCAAAATACCACTCACCGGACGTACTATTTTAGGCCTGCTGTTACCCACCTTCTCAAAGCTCCAGCGTTGTTGATTCATTCTGCTGCACCGCCATCACTCTCCCCTACTGCATCATCCTTCACTGTGCATGATCCAGAATTGTCGTAGTAAAAAAAGGCATTCTGTTTTGTTCACTCTTAAAACACCGGACAAGAAAGCTTGACAGACAGATGGATGCCGTACTCTCAGCTCATACAGAAAGCTGGACAGACAGATGGATGCCGTACTCTCAGCTCATACAGAAAGCTGGACAGACAGATGGATGCCGTACTCTCAGTTCAAACAGAAAGCTTGACAGACAGATGGATGCCGTACTCTCAGCTCAAACAGAAAGCTGGGCAGACAGATGGGTGCCGTACTCTCAGCTCAAACAGAAAGCTGGACAGACAGATGGATGCCGTACTCTCAGTTCAAACAGAAAACTTGACAGACAGATGGATGCCGTACTCTCAGCTCAAACAGAAAGCTGGGCAGACAGATGGGTGCCGTACTCTCAGCTCAAACAGAAAGCTTGACAGACAGATGGATGCCGTACTCTCAGTTCAAACAGAGAGCTGGACAGACAGATGGAGGCTGAACTCTTAGTTCAAACAGAAAGCTGGACAGACAGATGCAGGCTGAACTCTCAGTTCAAACAGAAAGCTGGACAGACAGATGGAGGCTGAACTCTCTGTTCAAACAGAAAGCTGGACAGACAGATGAAGGCTGAACTCTCAGTTCAAACAGAAAGCTGGACAGACAGATGGAGGCTGAACTCTCTGTTCAAACAGAAAGCTGGACAGACAGATGGAGGCCAAACTCTCAGTTCAAACAGAAAGCTTGACAGACAATGGATGCCGTACTCTCAGCTCAAACAGAAAGCTGGACAGACAGATGGATGCCGTACTCTCAGTTCAAACAGAAAGCTTGACAGACAGATGGATGCCGTACTCTCAGTTCAAACAGAAAGCTGGACAGACAGATGCAGGCTGAACTCTCAGTTCAAACAGAAAGCTGGACAGACAGATGGAGGCTGAACTCTCAGTTCAAACAGAAAGCTGGACAGACAGATGGAGGCTAAACTCTCAGTTCAAACAGAAAGCTGGACAGACAGATGGAGGCTGAACTCTCAGCTCAAACAGAAAGCTGGACAGACAGATGCATGCCGTACTCTCAGTTCAAACAGAAAGCTGGACAGACAGATGGAGGCTGAACTCTCTGTTCAAACAGAAAGCTGGACAGACAGATGCATGCCGTACTCTCAGTTCAAACAGAAAGCTGGACAGACAGATGGAGGCTGAACTCTCTGTTCAAACAGAAAGCTGGACAGACAGATGCATGCCGTACTCTCAGTTCAAACAGAAAGCTGGACAGACAGATGGAGGCAAAACTCTGAGTTCAAGCAGAAAGCTGGACAGACAGATGGAGGCTAAACTCTCAGTTCAAACAAGTCTCAAGGATGTACTGAGAGCCAGCATGGACACTGAATGTGATCCAGGGAGAAGAACCATGGCATGAGGTTTGTCAGTACATCATTATACTGTTCAAAGTTTAAAGTGCATCACTATACTGTTCAAAGTTTGAAGTGCATCACCATACTGTTCAAAGTTTGAAGTGCATCACTATACTGTTCAAAGTTTGAAGTGCATCACTATACTGTTCAAAGTTTGAAGTGCATCACTATACTGTTCAAAGTTTGAAGTGCATCACTATACTGTTCAAAGCTTGAAGTGCATCACTATACTGTTCAAAGTTTGAAGTGCATCACTATACTGTTCAAAGCTTGAAGTCTGGATTGAGCAGATAATCTTGAGTACACGCAGTTCAAGATCCAGGACAAGACTTCAGTAGTTTCCAAACGGAGTGACTGAGGGCGGAAAATGAAGCAAAATTTGAAAGAGAGGGGGTTAGTTACCGCCAAGGACACAGACAAACAAAGTACAGGACAAAACACAATGCATTTCGAACTCTTGGGTCTTCTTCAGGCAAAAACAAATAACATTTAGGAAAGTGAAAACGAAGAACGAGAAACCACTTACCTTCGTATATTGAATATGAGAAGATAAGTGAGATGTGTTTGGTCTGGTGTTTTGTTTGTCTATGTCCTTGGCGGTAAACTACCCCCCCCCCCCCCCCCCTCTTTCTGAATAAAGACTCCAGTAGGCGAACATTGGTAGAAATTTTACCCTTGGCTGTTACAACTCGCCAAGGTCGTCAGTCGAAGAGTCTATCATATTCTGCTGTTCAATCGCCTTGTGTGGAAGAATATACAGTGCTGGTGCAGTTGTCCGGTGGGTTTAATCGTGTTCTCAGAACATTGCATACCTTCAGCAATGAATCAGCAACCCCATTTCTGACAAATCCGACTGACTCAATCATTGAAGTCCAACCACGTCTGGAATCCGACTGACTCAATCATTGAGGTCCAACCACGTCTGGAATCCGACTAACTCAATCATTGAAGTCCAACCACGTCTGGAATCCGACTGACTCAATCATTGAAGTCCAACCACGTCTGGAATCCGACTGACTCAATCATTGAAGTCCAACCACGTCTGGAATCCGATTGACTCAATCATTGAAGTCCAACCACGTCTGGAATCCGACTGACTCAATCATTGAAGTCCAACCACGTCTGGAATCCGACTGACTCAATCATTGAAGTCCAACCACGTCCATTTAGCCGCTCCACAGAAGTCTCAAGGCAGTCGTTTGAATGTCAGGACATTCAGCATGACAAGAAATACACTGTCTTCAAATCACTATAGTCTCAAGGCTGTCGTTTGAATGTCAGGACATTCAGCATGACAAGAAATACACTGTCTCCAAATCACTATAGTCTCAAGGCTGTCGTTTGAATGTCAGGACATTCAGCATGACAAGAAATACACTGTCTCCAAATCACTATAGTCTCAAGGCTGTCGTTTGAATGTCAGGACATTCAGCATGACAAGAAATACACTGTCTCCAAATCACTATAGTCTCAAGGCTGTCGTTTGAATGTCAGGACATTCAGCATGACAAGAAATACACTGTCTCCAAATCACTATAGTCTCAAGGCTGTCGTTTGAATGTCAGGACATTCAGCATGACAAGAAATACACTGTCTCCAAATCACTATAGTCTCAAGGCTGTCGTTTGAATGTCAGGACATTCAGCATGACAAGAAATACACTGTCTCCAAATCACTATAGTCTCAAGGCTGTCGTTTGAATGTCAGGACATTCAGCATGACAAGAAATACACTGTCTCCAAATCACTATAGTCTCAAGGCTGTCGTTTGAATGTCAGGACATTCAGCATGACAAGAAATACACTGTCTCCAAATCACTATAGTCTCAAGGCTGTCGTTTGAATGTCAGGACATTCAGCATGACAAGAAATACACTGTCTCCAAATCACTATAGTCTCAAGGCTGTCGTTTGAATGTCAGGACATTCAGCATGACAAGAAATACACTGTCTCCAAATCACTATAGTCTCAAGGCTGTCGTTTGAATGTCAGGACATTCAGCATGACAAGAAATACACTGTCTCCAAATCACTATGGAAAAGATCAGTGAATTTCTTTGGCTATGGCATGAAGTCGTTAATGCTATAACTGTCATTCGCTTGGGTTGAGATACATTATGCCACCTTCCACCATTTGCATCACACGCTTAATGAGTAATGGAGAGTGTGCATTGTCCACCAAAAGTGGCAGAAGCGCCATTTTGTCGTCTCTTTGGTGATCACTGTCTTATTCACTGACATGGTATGCTCCCATGAAACAATTTCCCATCATCTTCCAATCAGCAATCAATGTGAGTTTTCACTGTTTCTGGCCAGTTGCACTGTTCACAATGTTGGTGTGATTCTCTACTCGCAGGGGGTGTACAGAGCCCAAATATAGGATGGATTACAAGTTCTTTTTCAGTTGTACATGAGAGGCGAGTGCCCATGGAGTGGGAAATGATAAAAGTCACCTTCCTTGAACTGCATTTTGAATGAATGCAACTTCTGTGCTGGACTCAGCATCAGATCTTTGTTGAACTACTGGTATGCTGGTTACACGACAGGAGTCATGAGCTGGTGTGGAGCTCAGGTTGTGATCAGTGTTGTGGACATCAGGTTGTGATCAGTGTTGTGGAGCTCAGGTTGTGATCAGTGTTGTGGAGCTCAGGTTGTGATCAGTGTTGTGGAGCTCAGGTTGTGATCAGTGTTGTGGAGCTCAGGTTGTGATCAGTGTTGTGGACATCAGGTTGTGATCAGTATTGTGGAGCTCAGGTTGTGATCAGTGTTGTGGACATCAGGTTGTGATCAGTGTTGTGGACATCAGGTTGTGATCAGTGTTGTGGAGCTCAGGTTGTGATCAGTGTTGTGGACATCAGGTTGTGATCAGTATTATCAAACATAGCAACAGTAAATGCATGTTTCTCAAGTTGTGGGGGAATAACACCATCTTCATTGTGGAGCACATTGTGATTACAATGCCATTTGAAATGCTTAGCACCCTATTTTATGACACTGACTGTCTGTGATTACTATGCCATTCAAAATGCTGAACACCCTATTGTATGACACTGACTGTCCTAAATTGTACAAAGTGTCAACAATCCCCTGTTTGCTGGCTGTGGCGTGCACTTTCAGTCCTGAAATATACAGGAACTGGTGTTTCTTTTTCCTTGGAATGGTAACGACTGGTTTCTCTGTGAGGTTTTCTTCCTTGGGATGGTAACGACTAGTTTCTCTGTGAGGTTTTCTTCCTTGGAATGGTAACGACTAGTTTCTCTGTGAGATCTTCTTCCTTGGAATGGTAACGACTAGTTTCTCTGTGAGGTCTTCTTCCTTGGAATGGTAACGACTAGTTTCTCTGTGAGGTCTTCTTCCTTGGAATGGTAACGACTAGTTTCTCTGTGAGGTCTTCTTGGTGCAGACTTTCTGCTATTAAATGCTAGAAAGTTGAGACATCGTCGATACTGCTTGTGATTGCTTTGGATTCCGCACGGTTTCTTCTTGTGTTTATTCCCTTGCGTTCAGTGAAGTTCCAGGTCCATCTGAAATCACATTAACAGGAGGTTTGAACACAGATAGTGCGGCATGTTTTTGGCAGTTAACTGAAAAGTTTCCATTGAAAGTTGACTGTGTTAGAAACTCATCTCTGCGGACAATTTCAGCAGCATACGCAAGCACCAGAGCATCAGAATCATGGTCAATAACTCTGTTTAGAGCGTACTCCCCATCCAGCTTAAAAACAAGGGTGTGGTCTTTTCCACAACTTATGTTACTCTCTTCTAACTGAAGATAAACAGCCAGTAGGTTTCAACCGAGTTTTGCAGAGTGCACGTTACACTAAATTCCAAGGCCTTTAAGTGTCATCTTGTGCAGTGAATATCACTGTGGCATTGCACACACAGGAGCTGTCACTGAGTGATTATCAAAACTCTGACTATATGACACCAAATCAACAAAACTATATGGCACCAAATCAACAAAGACTATATGGCACCACATCAACAAAGACTATATGGCACAAATCAACAAAGACTATATGATACTGAATCAACAAAGACTATATGACATCACATCAACAAAGACTATATCACACCACATCAACAAAAACTATATGGCACCACATCAACAATGACTATATGGCACCACATCAACAAAGACTATATGGCACCAAATCAACAAAACTATATGGCACCAAATCAACAAAGACTATATGGCACCACATCAACAAAGACTATATGGCACCACATCAACAAAGACTATATGACACCGAATCAACAAAGACTATATGACACCACATCAACAAAGACTATATCACACCACATCAACAAAGACTATATGGCACCACATCAACAAAGACTATATGCACATCAACAAAGACTATATGGCACCACATCAACAAAGACTATATGGCACCACAATCACAAAGAGTATATGACACCAAATCAACAAAGACTATATGACACCAAATCAACAAAGACTATATGACACCACATCAACAGAGACTATATGGCACCACATCAACAAAGACTACATGGCACCGAATCAACAAAGACTATATGACACCACATCAACAAAGACTATATCACACCAAATCAACAAAGGCTATATGACACCACATCAACAAAGACTATATGACTCCAAATCAACAGACTATATGACACCACATCAACAAAGACTATATGGCACCACATCAACAAAGACTATACGGCAACACATCAACAAAGACTATATGGCACCACATCAACAAAGACTATATGAAACCGAATCAACAAAGACT
Organism: Conus canariensis; assembly: GCA_033310375.1. Classification (NCBI taxonomy): domain Eukaryota; kingdom Metazoa; phylum Mollusca; class Gastropoda; order Neogastropoda; family Conidae; genus Conus; species Conus canariensis. The sequence continues at coordinate 71,188,314 of CM065730.1, forward strand.
ATATGACACCACATCAACAAAGACTATATGGCACCACATCAACAAAGACTATACGGCAACACATCAACAAAAAAAGACTATATGGCACCACATCAACAAAGACTATATGACACCGAATCAACAAAGACTATATGACACCACATCAACAAAGACTATATGGCACCACAAGATTTCAATCAACAAAGACTATATGGACACCAGAATTCAACATAAAGACTATATGCACCAATCAACAAAGACTATATGGCACCACCAACTATTGACACAACACAAAGACTATATGGACCACGACAAAATAACCCCCCAAACAAAGACTATATGGCACCACATCAACAAAGACTATATGACACCGAATCAACAAAGACTATATGGCACCATCAACAAAGACTATATGGCACCGATCAACAAAACAATGCAAACAAAGACAATACAAACAAAATACTATATGACACCGAATCACAAAGACTATATGGCACCACATCAACAAAGACTATATGACACCAAATCAACAAAGACTATAATCACCACCAACAACCCAAACAAAACCAAATCAACCACCACAAGACTAAGCCAACAAAGACTATATGACACCAATCAACAAAGACTATATGCACCGACATACAACAAAGATATATGACAATAACAAAGACTATATGACACACCACATCAACACAAATACTATATGGCACCACATCGAACAAAGACTATATGGCACCACATCAACAAAGACTATATGCACCAATCAACAAAGACTATATGACACCACATCAACAAAGACTATATGCTCCAACATCAACAAGACTATATGGACACCACATCAACAAAGACTATATGGCACCACATCAACAAAGACTATAGGCAACACATCAACAAAAGACTATATGGCACCACATCAACAAAGACTATATGACACCGAATCAACAAAGACTATATGACACCACATCAACAAAGACTATATGGCACACATCACAAGACTAATACACGATCAACAAAGACTATATGGCACCACATCAACAAAGACTATATGGCACCACATGAACAAAGACTATATGAACCACATCAACAAAGACTATATGGCACCACATCAACAAAGACTATATGACACCGAATCAACAAAGACTATATGCACCACATCAACAAAGACTATATGGCACACATGACAAAACTAATACACGATCAACAAAGACTATATGGCACCACATCAACAAAGACTATATGAACCGAATCCAAAATACATGGCACCACATCAACAAAGACTATATGGCACCACATCAACAAAGACTATATGACACACATCAACAAAGACTATATGCACACATCAGCAAAGATATTGACACCACATCAGCAAAGACTATATGTCAGCAATCCTAGACTTATGACACCACATCAACAAGATATATGGCACACATCAACAAAGATATATGACACCACATCAGCAGAGACAGTTCATGAAAAACAGAAGTGCCTTCATGTCCTGATGACCTCCTTCTCTGAACCTGTAACGCGCCAATGGACGATTGTAGCAATTGAAATAATACACGATTGTAGCAATTGAAATATACACGATTGTAGCAATTGAAATAATACACGATTGTAGCAATTGAAATAATACACGATTGTAGCAGTTGAAATGATACACGATTGTAGCAATTGAGATAATACACGATTGTAGCAATTGAAATAATACACGATTGTAGCAATTGAAATGATACACGATTGTAGCAATTGAAAAAATACACAATTGTAGCAATTGAAAAAATACTGAGAATCTGCTGCAACCATATCCTCAGCTGTCATTTTCTAAATCCAGCATTGGTCATTAAGCACACTTTCAGCAAATCTAACGTCATTATCCAAACCATACCATAGATGTCTTGTATGGATGGCTAGAGCTCTCATCACAGAAACACAGTTTAGATGCCATTGGACCATCTGTCTTTGGTGGATTTCATCACAGAAACACAGTTTAGATGCCATTGGACCATCTGATGGTCGTGTCTTTGGTGGATTTCATCACAGAAACACAGTTTAGATGCCATTGGACCATCTGATGGTCGTGTCTTTGGTGGATTTCAGGAGCTCTGTGTATTATCTGCCTTCCGTCCCCACCCCCACCCCCGCCCCCTTTCCCCCATCAATCTGTCAAAGGTACATTAACTCCATTGATCATGACTGACGTATGCCATGAAGCGCTGTCTCGTTAGTGTCTACATACAGGATTTTGGGTTTCAGATCTGAGGATGATAAAATTTGGTTTGTTTCCTCTTGACGAAGAACACAGGCAGTCCAATCTATGACGGATGCTCTAGATGTTGATGGACCAGCAGAAGGATCAACCTGTCTATATTTTCTAGCCATTATGTATCCTGCAGGGAGGGGCACAAAAAAGGCAAAACTTGGTCACCGTTATACACGTGGACAAGAAGGGAGAGGAGAGGACCCCCTCCCCCACCACCACCATCACCACCACCACCATCACCACCACCACCGGCTGTCAGCTAAAAGTTGGACCCCCATTGTTTCACGACCCCCGGGCGGAAAATTAGGTCCGTAAGAAATATGTTTTCCGAACGCGCGTTTTCCTTTCCGTAACTAGGCCCTTGCCTCTGTCTGTCTGTCTGTCTGTCTCTCTCTCTCTCTCTCTCTCTCTCTCTCTCTCTCTCTCTCTCTCTCCCACACACACACACACACACACACACACACACACATACACGCACATACATACACACACTCAGTCTCTCTCTCTCTCTCTCTCTCTCTCTCTCTCTTGCTTGCTTGCTCGCTCCTCTCTCGATCTCGCTCTCGGTCTCTCTCTCTCTCTCTCTCTCTCTCTCTCTCTCTCTCTCTCTCTCTCTCTCTCTCTCTCTCTCTCTCTCTCTCTGCATGTACACACTTTGGTGATTTAACTTGTCCAATATGTAAACAAGTGAAAGAAGAGGAGATGCATTTTGCCTTGTGTTGTCCTGCACTACATAGTTTTTAGAGTACATCATAGATAGATAGATAGATAGATAGATAGATAGATAGATAGATAGATAGATAGATAGATAGATAGATAGGTACATACATACATACACACATACATACATACATACATACATACATACATTACATCATACATACATACATACATACATACATAGACAGACAGATAGATTTAAGTACAATCAATACCCAAGTATTACAAGATTATGTTTACATTCAGCATCGAATAATGAACGAACAACTAGACACCTGTCCATTTTCTTTTTCAAAGCGATTTGTGTTTACATTTTAGAACGGCTGTTCCGCTGTATCCCTTCTATGAGGGGCAATGATCTATTAATGAATGAACTTCCCTGTCTCTGCATACATGCCTCTCTCTCTCTCTCTTCTCTCCTTCTCTCTCTCTCTCTCTCTCTCTCTCTCTCTCTCTCTCTCTCTCTCTCTGTTACAGAGTGATTGTGAAAACAACTTAAAATGTATTGCTAAATTTATCGCAGAAGCAAATATTCTTCGAAAAAGGAAGCTTTTCAATACTTAAGTAGAATTAATGTTCTTTCTTATTAAGTCCTATTGTCCTCTCAACTGATTGACTAGGCCTGTTGGTCGCTTGCTTTTTATGATGTTTACTAATTTCTGTTTGCTTTCTGATTCTCTTTAATTTTGATTTTTCTTAATTTTGTTCAAGCAGTGTTCCCCATGTCAAATAGCAGGTTTTGCTGATGACATTAAACTGTATTCATTGTCATTGTCATTCTCTCTCTCTCTCTCTCTCTCTCTCTCTCTCTCTGTGTGTGTGTGTGTGTGTGTGTGTGTGTGTGTGTGTGTGTGTGTGTGTGTGTGTGTGTGTGTGTGTGTGTGTGAGTGATCTTTCTTTTTGGGAGTTTATTTCCCTCGTGATAATTCTATGCTCTACCTTGTGGTGCATGGTGTAAGGTGTTCTTGTTTGTTCGTTCCTCTTTTATTCATTTACCTTGATGAGTTTCGCTCGTGATATATGCTCTACTACCCTCTCCCTTTACCCCCACTCCCCCCCTCCGCCCTGTTTCTTCCCCTTGCCTTGCTCCTTACATCCTACGTTCACATGTTTTCCATTGCGTTCATAGTCAGTACCGTTTACAGTAAGTATGTTTTCCATTGCGTTCATAGTCAGTACCGTTTACAGTAAGTATGTTTTCCATTGCGTTCATAGTCAGTACCGTTTACAGTAAGTATGTTTTCCATTGCGTTCATAGTCAGTACCGTTTACAGTAAGTATGTTTTCCATTGCGTTCATAGTCAGTACCGTTTACAGTAAGTATGTTTTCCATTGCGTTCATAGTCAGTACCGTTTACAGTAAGTATGTTTTCCATTGCGTTCATAGTCAGTACCGTTTACAGTAAGTATGTTTTCCATTGAGTTCATAGTCAGTACCGTTTACAGTAAGTATGTTTTCCATTGCGTTCATAGTCAGTACCGTTTACAGTAAGTATGTTTTCCATTGCGTTCATAGTCAGTACCGTTTACAGTATGTTTTCCATTGCGTTCATAGTCAGTACCGTTTACAGTAAGTATGTTTTCCATTGAGTTCATAGTCAGTACCGTTTACAGTAAGTATGTTTTCCATTGCGTTCATAGTCAGTACCGTTTACAGTAAGTATGTTTTCCATTGCGTTCATAGTCAGTACCGTTTACAGTAAGTATGTTTTCCATTGCGTTCATAGTCAGTACAGTTTACAGTAAGTATGTTTTCCATTGCGTTCATAGTCAGTACCGTTTACAGTAAGTATGTTTTCCATTGCGTTCATAGTCAGTACAGTTTACAGTAAGTTGTGTTGAATTGTGTAAGATTTTCTTGTTTGCTTGTTTCTCTTATATGTACCTGCCTTGATTGGTTGCTTGTTTTTTTCTTTTGCTTCGGGGAAAAAAAAACATTCCCATTTGCTTATCTCATTACCTGGAGAAATAAAGTTCATTCGTTCGTTCGTTCGTTCGTTCGTTCGATGTCTCTCTCTCTCGCTCTCTCTCTCTCTATCTCTCTCTCTCTCCTCTCTCTCTCTCTCTCTCTTCCCCCCCCCCCCCCCCCCCTATGCTGCTAGCTTCCGTCAGGCATTCTGCTAGATTGCATTGTTTTGTGATGGTTTCTGTATTGTGTAGGAAGGGGGCATAACTTGGCCTGTTGTACTGTGTTACTTTGTATTGTGTAGAAAGGGAGCGTGACCTGGCCTGCTGTACTGTGTTTTACTTTGTATTGTGTAGGAAGGGGCGTGACTTGTCCTGCTGTACTGTGTGATACTTTGTATTGTGTAGGAAGGGAGCGTGACTTGGCCTGCTGTACTGTGTTGCTTTGTATGGTGTAGGAAAGGGAGCGTGACTTGGCCTGTTGTATTGTGTGTTACTTTGTATTGTGTAGGAAGGGGGCGTGACTTGGCCTGCTGTACTGTGTGTTACTTTGTATGGTGTAGGAAGGGAGCGTGACGTGGCCTGCTGTACTGTGTGTTACTTTGTATTGCGTAGGAAGGGGGCGTGACTTGCCCTGCTGTACTGTGTGTTACTTTGTATTGTGTAGGAAGGGGCGTGACTTGTCCTGCTGTACTGTGTTACTTTGTATGGTGTAAGAAGGGAGCGTGACATGGCCTGCTGTACTGTGTGTTACTATGTATTGTGCAGGGAGGGGGTGTGACTTGGCCTGCTGTAATGTGTGTTACTTTGTATTGTGTAGGGAGGGGCGTGACTTGGCCTGGTGTACTGTGTGTTACTTTGTATGGTGTAGGCAGGGGCGTGACATGGCCTGCTGTACTGTGTGTTACTTTGTATTGTGTAGGAAGGGGGCGTGACATGGCCTGCTGTACTGTGTGTTACTTTGTATGGTGTAGGAAGGGAGCATGACGTGGCCTGCTGTACGTGTGTGTTAGTTTGTATGGTGTAGGCAGGGGCGTGACCTGGCCTGCTGTACTGTGTGTTACTTTGTATGGTGTAGGCAGGGGCGTGACATGGCCTGCTGTACTGTGTGTTACTTTGTACTGTGTAGGAAGGGAGCGTGACATGGCCTGCTGTACTGTGTGTTACTTTGTATTGTGTAGGGAGGGAGCGTGACTTGGCCTGCTGTACTGTGTGTTACTTTGTATTGTGTAGGAAGGGGCGTGACTTGGCCTGGCGTTCTGTGTGTTCCTGTGTATTTAAACCCAGATCATTGGCTGAGCTGTTAGTGTGCGCCCCACAATCCACCATCGTGTTGTCAGCGATGGCCAGTGTTGTGTTGACAGAAACTGAACGTAGTGAACTATTTCACAGTTAGAACTGAACGTAGTGAACTATTTCACAGTTAGAACTGGAAGATGTCAGCGATGGCCAGGGTTGTGTTGACAGAAACTGAACGTAGTGAACTATTTCACAGTTAGAACTGAACGTAGTGAACTATTTCACAGTTAGAACTGAACGTAGTGAACTATTTCACAGTGAGAACTGAACGAGGTGAACTATTTCACTGTGAGAACTGAACGTAGTGAACTATTTCACAGTTAGAACTGAACGTAGTGAACTATTTCACAGTGAGAACTGAACGAGGTGAACTATTTCACAGTGAGAACTGAACGTAGTGAACTATTTCACAGTGAGAACTGAACGAGGTGAACTATTTCACAGTTAGAACTGAACGTTGTGAACTATTTCACAGTGAGAACTGAACGTAGTGAACTATTTCACAGTTAGAACTGAACGTAGTGAACTATTTCACAGTGAGAACTGAAAGATTTCTTTCAAGGCGACTTGTATGCAATGCATTGCGCTCCACACTTTACATTGAGTGTGTGTGTGTGTGTGTGTGTGTGTGTGTGTGTGTGTGTGTGTGTGTGTGTGTGTGTGTGCGTGCGTGTGCGTGCGTGCGTGCGTGCGTGCGTGCGTGCGTGAGTGCGTGCGTGTGTGTGTGTGTGTGTGTGTGTTTGTTTGTGTACTTATGGTGTGTGTGTTTGTATGTGTGTGTGTGTGTGTGTGTGTGTGTGTGTGTGTGTGTGTTTGTTTGTGTACTTATGTGTGTGTGTGTGTTGTGTGTGTGTGTGTGTGTGTGTGTGTGTGTGTGTGTGTGTGTGTGTGTGTGTGTGTTTGCACATAGAAGGGGGAGACATGGGAAGGGGGTGAAAGCGGGCTGGAGGGAGGGTGAGGGAGAAGGGGGGGGGAGTGTAAGTCAGTGTGTGTGTTTGTTGACTGTGTGCAGTCGTATGAACGTGCCGTAAAGCGCTATAGAAATACCGTAGTAGCAGTAGTAGTGGTAGTAGTACAGTAGCAGCATTAACAACAATAGCAGAGATAGTAATGGTAATAGAAGTAGTGGTAATGGTGGCTAGTAGCATGGGTGGTGATGGTGGTGGTGTTGGTTGTGGTGGTGGTGGTAGTAGTAGTAGTAGCAGCAGCAGCAGCAGCAGCAGTTAGTAGTAAGTAGTAGTAGTAGTATGTAGTAGTAGTAGTAGTAGCAGCAGCAGCAGGAGCAGTAGTAGTAGTAGTAGTAGCAGTAGTAGTAGTAGTGGTAGAAGCAGCAGCAGTAGTAGTAGCAGCAGCAGCAGCAGTATCAGTAGTAGAAGTAGCGTGATGATGACGATGATGATGTTGGTGATTACTGTTGCTGTTATTGTTTCTCCTCCTCCTTCTCCTCCTCCTCCTGTTCTTGTTTGTTGTTATTATTGTTAATATCATTTTTATTGTCATCATTATATTCAGTATCATTATCATTATTATCATTATTATTGTTGTCGTCATCATCATCATCATCATCATCATCATCATCATCATCATCATCATCATCATCATCATCATCATCATCGTTATTATTGTTATTGCTATTATCATTATCATCATCATCATCATTATTATATTATTATTATTATTATTATTGTTGTTGTTGTTGTGGTTATTGTTGTTATTATTATTATTATCATCATCATCATCATCATCTTATTATCATTATTATTAATGTTGTTGTTGTTATCATCATCATTATTATCATCAATATTGATATTGTGATGATGATGATTGATGATGATGATGATGATGATGATGATGATGATGATCATTTTCGTTATTATTTTTGTCATTATCATTATTGTATTATTATTATTATTATTTATTATTATTATTATATATTTTATTATCTTATTATTATTATTATTATCATTGTTGTTGTTGTTATTATTCTGTTATTATTATGAAACATTGTTCGTTCCATATCATTGGACGAGTGGTAAGCATTCCATCCCCACGCTGTGGCGTTTCCCAGTGTTTGATTTATCATCACACCAGTGGAACACACCTGGCTGTGGTCACCCAGTGCATCATGTTAATATACACCATAGTTACACACCTGGCTGTGGTCACCCAGTGTTTGATTCATCATCACACCAGTGGTACACACCTGGCTGTGGTCACACCAGTGCTTCATGTTAATATCACACCATAGTTACACACCTGGCTGTGGTCACCAGTGTTTGATTTATCATCACACCAGTGGTACACACCTGGCTGTGGTCACCCAGTGTTTGATTTATCATCACACCAGTGGTACACACCTGGCTGTGGTCACCCAGTGTTTGTTTATCATCACACCATAGTTACACACCTGGCTGTGGTCACCCAGTGTTTGATTTATCATCACACCAGTGGAACACACCTGGCTGTGGTCACCCAGTGTTTGATTTATCATCATCACACAGTTACACACCTGGCTGTGGTCACCCAGTGCTCCATGTTATCATCACACCATAGTTACACACCTGGCTGTGGTCACCCAGTGTTTGATTTATCATCACACCAGTGGACACACCTGGCTGTGGTCACCAGTGTTGATTTAATCACACCAGTGAACACACCTGGCTTGGTCACCCAGTGTTTGATTTATCATCACACCATGTTACACACCTGGCTGTGGTCACCCAGTGTTTGATTTATCATCACACGAGTGGAACACACCTGGCTGTGGTCACCCAGTGTTTGATTTATCATCACACCAGTGGTACACACCTGGCTGTGGTCACCAGTGTTTGATTTATCATCACAACCAGTGGTACACACCTGGCTGTGGTCACCCAGTGTTTCATTATCATCACACCAGTGGTACACCCTGGCTGTGGTCACCCAGTGTTTGATTTATCATCACACAGTGGTCACACTGGCTGTGGTCCCAGTGTTTGATTATCATCACACCGTGGTACCACCTGGCTGTGGCACCAGTTTGATTTATCATCACACAGTGGTACCACCTGGCTGTGGTCACCCGTGTTTAGTTATCATCACACCATGGACCCTGGCTGTGGTCACCAGTGTTTATTATCATCACACAGTGGAACACCCTGGCTGTGGTCACCCAGTGTTTGATTTATCATCACACCATGGTAACACCTGGTGTGGTCACCAGTGTTTGTTATCATACACCATGGAACACACCTGGCTGTGGTCACCCAGTGTTTGATTTATCATCACACCAGTGGACACTGGCGTGGTCACCCAGTGTTTGATTTATCATCACACCATAGTTACACACCTGGCTGTGGTCACCCAGTGTTTGTTATCATACACCATAGTTACACACCTGGCTGTGGTCACCCAGTGTTTGATTTATCATCACACCAGTGGATACACACCTGGCTGTGGTCACCCAGTGTTTGATTTAAATCACACCAGTGGAAACACCTGGCTGTGGTCACCCAGTGTTTGATTTATCATCACACCATAGTTACACACCTGGCTGTGGTCACCCAGTGTTTGATTTATCATCACACCAGTGGAACACACCTGGCTGTGGTCACCCAGTGTTTGATTTATCATTCACACCAGTGTACACACCTGGCTGTGGTCACCCAGTGCTTTGTTTTATCATCACACCAGTGTTACACACCTGGCTGTGGTCACCCAGTGTTTGATGTTATCATCACACCAGTGGTAACACACCTGGCTGTGGTCACCCATGTGTTTGATTTAGAATCACACCAGTGTTCACACCTGGCTGTGGTCACCCAGTGTTTGATTTATCATCACACCATGGTACACACCTGGCTGTGGTCACCCAGTGTTTGATTTATCATCACACCAGTGGTACACACCTGGCTGTGGTCACCCAGTGTTTGAGTTATCATCACACCAGTGGTACACACCTGGCTGTGGTCACCAGTGTTTAGTTATCATCACACCAGTGGAACACACCTGGCTGTGGTCACCCAGTGTTTGAGTTATCATCACACCAGTGGTACACACCTGGCTGTGGTCACCCAGTGTTTGATTTATCATCACACCAGTGGTAACACCTGGCTGTGGTCACCCAGTGTTTGATTTATCATCACACCAGTGGTACACACCTGGCTGTGGTCACCCAGTGTTTGATTTATCATCACACCAGTGGTACACACCTGGCTGTGGTCACCCAGTGTTTGATTTATCATCACACCATAGTTAAACACCTGGCTGTGGTCACCCAGTGTTTCAGTTATCATCACACCAGTAGGTACACACCTGGCTGTGGTCACCCAGTGTTTCAGTTATCATCACACCAGTGGAACACACCTGGCTGTGGTCACCCAGTGTTTTGATTTATCATCACACCAGTGGAACACACCTGGCTATGGTCACCCAGTGTTTGATTTATCATCACACCAGTGGAACACACCTGGCTGTGGTCACCCAGTGTTTGATTTATCATCACACCATAGTTACACACCTGGCTGTGGTCACCCAGTGTTTGATTTATCATCACACCATAGTTACACACCTGGCTGTGGTCACCCAGTGTTTATTTATCATCAACACCATGTGAACACACCTGGCTGTGGTCACCCAGTGTTTGATTTATCATCACACCATGGTCACACCTGGCTGTGGTCACCCAGTGTTTGATTTATCATCACACCATAGTTACACACCTGGCTGTGGTCACCCAGTGTTTGATTTAGAATCACACCAAGGAACACACCTGGCTGTGGTCACCCAGTGTTTGATTTATCATCACACCATAGTTACAGACCTGGCTGTGGTAACCAGTGTTTGATTTACATCACACCATGGAACACACCTGGCTGTGGTCACCCAGTGCTTCTGTTATCATCACACCAGTAGTTACACACCTGGCTGTGGTCACCCAGTGTTTGATTTCATCATCACACCATAGTTACACACCTGGCTGTGGTCACCCAGTGTTTGATTTATCATCACACCAAGTTACACACCTGGCTGTGGTCACCCAGTGTTTGATTTAGAATCACACCAGTGGAACACACCTGGCTGTGGTCACCCAGTGCTTCATGTTATCATCACACCATAGTTAACACCTGGCTGTGGTCACCCAGTGTTTGATTTATCATCACACCATAGTTACACACCTGGCTGTGGTCACCCAGTGTTTGATTATCATCACACCATAGTTGAACACACCTGGCTGTGGTCACCCAGTGTTTGATTTATCATCATGCCTAGTGACACACCTGGCTGTGGTCACCCAGTGTTTGATTTATCATCACACCAGTGGTACACACCTGGCTGTGGTCACCCAGTGTTTGATTTATCATCACACCATGGTACACACCTGGCTGTGGTCACCCAGTGTTTCGTTATCATCACACCATAGTTACACACCTGGCTGTGGTCACCCAGTGTTTGATTTATCATCACACCAGTGGTACATACCTGGCTGTGGTCACCCAGTGTTTCGTTATCATCACACCAGTTACACACCTGGCTGTGGTCACCCAGTGTTTGATTTATCATCACACCATAGTTACACACCTGGCTGTGGTCACCCAGTGTTTCAGTTATCAATCACACCAGTGGAACACACCTGGCTGTGGTCACCCAGTGTTTGATTTATCATCACACCATGTAACACCTGGCTTGGTCACCCAGTGTTTGATTTAATATCACACCAGTGGAACACACCTGGCTGTGGTCACCCAGTGTTATTTATCATCACACCATAGTTACACACCTGGCTGTGGTCACCCAGTGTTTGATTTATCATCACACCATAGTTACACACCTGGCTGTGGTCACCCAGTGTTTGATTTATCATCACACCAGTGTACACACCTGGCTGTGGTCACCCAGTGTTTGATTTAATCACACCAGTGGACACACCTGGCTGTGGTCACCCAGTGTTTATTTATCATCACACCATAGTTACACACCTGGCTGTGGTCACCCAGTGTTTGATTTAATCACACCAATGGAACACACCTGGCTGTGGTCACCCAGTGTTTGATTTATCATCACACCATATTAAGATGCTGTCCCGTGTTGTTAATACACTAACACCCTGGCTGTGGTCACCCAGTGTTATGTTTATCATCACCATAGTTACACACCTGGCTGTGGTCACCCAGTGTTTGATTATCATCACACCATGGTACACACCTGGCTGTGGTCACCCAGTGTTTGATTTATCATCACACCATAGTTACACACCTGGCTGTGGTCACCCAGTGTTTATTATCATCACACCAGTGGTACACACCTGGCTGTGGTCACCCAGTGTTTATGTTATCATCACACCATGGTACACCTGGCTGTGGTCACCCAGTGTTTGATTATCATCACACCATGTTACACACCTGGCTGTGGTCACCCAGTGTTTGATTTATCATCACACCATAGTTACACACCTGGCTGTGGTCACCCAGTGTTTGATTTATCATCACACCAGTGGTACACACCTGGCTGTGGTCACCCAGTGTTTGATTTATCATCACACCAGTGGTACACACCTGGCTGGGTCACCCAGTGTTTGATTATCATCACACCAGTGGAACACACCTGGCTGTGGTCACCCAGTGTTTGAGTTATCATCACACCAGTGGTACACACCTGGCTGTGGTCACCCAGTGTTTGATTTATCATCACACCAGTGGTACACACCTGGCTGTCGTCACGCAGTGTTTCAGTACACACCAGTGGAACACACCTGGCTGTGGTCACCCAGTGTTTCAGTTATCATCACACCAGTGGTACACACCTGGCTGTGGTCACCCAGTGTTTCAGTTATCATCACACCAGTGGAACACTCGTGGCTGTGGTCACCCAGTGTTTGATTTATCATCACACCAGTGGTTCACACCTGGCTGTGGTCACCCAGTGTTTCAGTTATCATCACACCAGTGGTACACACCTGGCTGTGGTCACCCAGTGTTTGATTTATCATCACACCAGTGGTACACACCTGGCTGTGGTCACCCAGTGTTTCAGTTATCATCACACCAGTGGTACACACCTGGCTGCTGTCACCCAGTGTTTCAGTTATCATCACACCAGTGGTACACACCTGGCTGTGGTCACCCAGTGTTTCAGTACACACCAGTGGAACACACATGGCTGTGGTCACCCAGTGTTTGATTTATCATCACACCAGTGGTACACACCTGGCTGTGGTCACCCAGTGTTTCAGTTATCATCACACCAGTGGTACACACCTGGCTGTGGTCACCCAGTGTTTGATTTATCATCACACCAGTGGTACACACCTGGCTGTGGTCACCCAGTGTTTCAGTTATCATCACACCAGTGGTACACACCTGGCTGCTGTCACCCAGTGTTTCAGTTATCATCACACCAGTGGTACACACCTGGCTGTGGTCACCCAGTGTTTCAGTACACACCAGTGGAACACACCTGGCTGTGGTCACCCAGTGTTTGATTTATCATCACACCAGTGGTTCACACCTGGCTGTGGTCACCCAGTGTTTGATTTATCATCACACCAGTGGTACACACCTGGCTGTGGTAATCCAGTGTTTGATTTATCATCACACCATAGTTGCACACCTGGCTGTGGTCACCCAGTGTTTGATTTATCATCACACCATAGTTACACACCTGGCTGTGGTCACCCAGTGATTGATTTATCATCACACCAGTGGTACACACCTGGCTGTGGTCACCAGTGTTTGATTTATCATCACACCATAGTTACACACCTGGCTGTGGTCACCCAGTGTTTGATTTATCATCACACCATAGTTACACACCTGGCTGTGGTCACCCAGTGTTTGATTTATCATCACACCATAGTTGCACACCTGGCTGTGGTCACCCAGTGTTTGATTTATCATCACACCATAGTTACACACCTGGCTGTGGTCACCCAGTGTTTGATTTATCATCACACCATAGTTACACACCTGGCTGTGGTCACCCAGTGTTTCATTTATCATCACACCAGTGGAACACACCTGGCTGTGGTCACCCAGTGTTTCAGTTATCATCACACCAGTGGAACACACCTGGCTGTCGTCACCCAGTGTTTCAGTACACACCAGTGGAACACACCTGGCTGTGGTCACCCAGTGTTTCAGTTATCATCACACCAGTGGTACACACCTGGCTGTGGTCACCCAGTGTTTCAGATATCATCACACTAGTGGAGCACACCTGGCTGTGGTCATGACACTGGTCATTCTTTGACCACAACTTTTTGCAGCCTATGACGCAGCATTCATCGGGGCTAAACTGTAGTTAAATTTTCTGGGAGAGAGAGAGAGGAGAGAGAGAGAGAGAGAGAGAGAGAGAGAGAGAGATGAATGAATGATTTAATTAATTAATGAGTTAATGAAGTAAGCTTGCAAATCCCATTCTCATGCAGGGGTAACGGTGGGGGTGGGGCTGTTCGGGTGACAGAGAGAGAGAGAGAGAGTGAGAGAGAGAGAGAGAGAGAGAGAGAGAGAGAGAGAGAGAGAGAGAGAGAGAAGGTGTTCTGTATATCAAAGCCTCACCGATCCGTTCCCAAAGCGTTGATAAACACACATACTTACAGACCCCAGTAGACCCCCACGTGATCAAGCAGCACACACTGATCCCTTTCGTGTGTGTAACCCCAGCTCACTACTCCCCCCCCTCACCCCCCTCCCACTTCTGACCGCTTTTCCTCTCAGTCTCTCGGCCGGTCTCTCTCTCTCTCTCTCTCTCTCTCTCTCTCTCTCTCTCTCTCTCTCTCTCTCTCTCTCTCTGGGTTTGGACTGTGCTCATACAACTATGATCACTTCTCCTTCCTCCTTCCTCCATGGTCGCCCTAATGCTGATTGCTATCAAGGAAGTACGATGTTTGGGCATTTCGCTCTGCGGTTTGTCAAGTCTGAAGAAGAGAGTTGGCGGAAATTTACGTGTTTATTTTGTGTTGTATGTGTACAATCTGCGTCTTTTTACACTTTTGTTTTGGTGTCTTGATTTGTCGTTTGCTTAGGGTTTTGTTTTTGTTTTGTTTTGTTTTGTTTTGTTTGTTTCGTTTTGTTTTGTTTGTTTTTCAGTAACTCTGCAGTCTGTTTCACTGTCTGTACGCTGTGATCTTCAAAGCGTGAAATCCAGTGGAGATACGCACTCATCAGTCATCTGTTTCACTGTCTGAACGCTGTGATCTTCAGAGCGTGAAATCCAGTGAAGATACGCACTCATCAGTCATCTGCTTCACTGTCTTTACACTGTGATCTTAAAAGCGTGAAATCCAGTGGAGATACGCACTCATCAGTCATCTGTTTCACTGTCTGAACGCTGTGATCTTCAGAGCGTGAACTCCAGTGAAGATACGCACTCATCAGTCATCTGTTTCACTGTCTGTACGCTGTGATCTTCAGAGCGTGAAATCCTGTGGAGGTACGCACTCATCAGTCATCTGTTTCACTGTCTGTACGCTGTGATCTTCAGAGCGTGAAATCCTGTGGAGATACGCACTCATCAGTCATCTGTTTCACTGTCTGTACGCTGTGATCTTCAGAGCGTGAAATCCAGTGAAGATACGCACTCATCAGTCATCTGTTTCACTGTCTGAACGCTGTGATCTTCAGAGCGTGAAATCCAGTGGAGATACGCACTCATCAGTCATCTGTTTCACTGTCTGTACGCTGTGATCTTCAGAGCGTGAAATCCTGTGGAGATACGCACTCATCAGTCATCTGTTTCACTGTCTGTACGCTGTGATCTTCAGAGCGTGAAATCCAGTGAAGATACGCACTCATCAGTCATCTGTTTCACTGTCTGTACGCTGTGATCTTCAGAGCGTGATATCCTGTGGAGATACGCACTCATCAGTCATCTGTTTCACTGTCTGTACGCTGTGATCTTCAGAGCGTGAAATCCAGTGAAGATACGCACTCATCAGTCATCTGTTTCACTGTCTGTACGCTGTGATCTTCAGAGCGTGAAATCCTGTGGAGATACGCACTCATCAGTCATCTGTTTCACTGTCTGTACGCTGTGATCTTCAGAGCGTGAAATCCTGTGGAGATACGCACTCATCAGTCATCTGTTTCACTGTCTGAACGCTGTGATCTTCAGAGCGTGAAATCCAGTGGAGATACGCACTCATTAGTCATCTGTTTCACTGTCTGTACGCTGTGATCTTCAGAGCGTGAAATCCAGTGAAGATACGCACTCATCAGTCATCTGTTTCACTGTCTGAACGCTGTGATCTTCAGAGCGTAAAATCCAGTGAAGATACGCACTCACCAGTCATCTGTTTCACTGTGTGTACGCTGTGATCTTCAGAGCGTGAAATCCAGTGAAGATACGCACTCATCAGTCATCTGTTTCACTGTCTGAACGCTGTGATCTTCAGAGCGTGAAATCCAGTGGAGATACGCACTCATCAGTCATCTGTTTCACTGTCTGTACGCTGTGATCTTCAGAGCGTGAAATCCTGTGGAGATACGCACTCATCAGTCATCTGTTTCACTGTCTGTACGCTGTGATCTTCAGAGCGTGAAATCCAGTGGAGATACGCACTCATCAGTCATTTCAACGATTGCCATGGTACGTCCCACAGCTCTTCCTGCCTCCTGTCGCTCTCTTTGACCGTTTTCAGTCATTTCAGCAATTGCCATGTTACGTCCCACAGGTCTTCCTGCCTCCTGTCGCTCTCTTTGACCGTTTGGTCAGAGGGATGGTGGAGGGGGTTGGGGTGTGCAGGGAGGGATTGTTGAGGGTGGGGGTGGGGTGGATGGAGGGGAAGATGGAGGGTGACGAGGAAGCAGGTGTGTGAAGGACAGTGGAAGAATTCCTGCAGTGCTGCCGCTGCTTCTCTGTGGCAGGGAAAGTTTCTGATAGGGACCAATGGAAGTGTGGGGACAGGGCTTCTCTGTGGCAGGGAAAGTTTCTGATAGGGACCAATGGAAGTGTAGGGACAGGGCTTCTCTGTGGCAGGGAAAGTCTGTGATAGGGACCAATGGAACTGTAGGGACAGGGCTTCTCTGTGGCAAGGAAAGTCTGTGATAGGGACCAATGGAACTGTAGGGACAGGGCTTCTCTGTGGCAAGGAAAGTCTGTGATAGGGACCAATGGAAGTGTAGGGACAGTGCTTCTCTGAGGCAGGGAGAGTCTGTGATAGGGACCAATGGAAGTGTAGGGACAGTGCTTCTCTGTGGCAGGGAAAGTCTGTTATAGGGACCAATGGAACTGTAGGGACACGGCTGACTTGAAATATCAACATGGTTTGGGAATGGAATGAGGTTAGAGAGAGAGAGAGAGAGAGAGAGAGAGAGAGAGAGAGAGAGACAGACAGACAGACAGACAGACAGACAGACAGACAGACAGACAGACAAACAAACAAAGTATATTACATACCTTCACACCGGAATGATCCGAAAATGTATTCTCTGAAATAAAACTGCAGCCACAATGTCCAGCATTATGGTTTTAGGAGGAGAGGGAAGGGGCAGGGGGTCGGATCGGGTGGTCAAGGAAGAGAAAGTAGGGGGGGGGGGGGGCGGTAGTGGTCAAGGAGAGAGGGAGGGAGAGAAAGGGTGGGACGGAGAACAGCATTGTTTGAGAGCTAACCTGTTGTAGCAGAGCCAGAGGTTCGCTTGTACTCTTGCTGATGAGATTCCGCTGAAAACCGACGTTTTGGCGCCCTGTCTACGACAGGCTTAAGACGTTCAGCGAACGTGTGTGTGGCATGTCAGAGATTTGTTTGGACAGTCTCCTTGGTCAGTGATGTCAGTAATTCGATTCCCTCTCTGCCCATCCTTTTCCCTGGATCTCCAAATCCCAGCTGCAGGATACCCAGTCCACATGGATACCGCCTCAGAAATGTACCCTGGACTGTTTTGCCTCTTTTCATCATCTTCACATAATCTGGTGTCACGTTTGTTTGTTTGTTTGTATATTTGTTTGTTTTTAGCATCTGATGTGTTGTGATCTTGTGACGTGTTGTCTCTATTTTGTCGTGGGCGTGTTTGTCAATTCTTTAACATTGACGTGTTTGTCAATACTTTGACATTGATGTGTTGTCTCTACTTTGTCCAGGACGTGTTTGTCAATACTTTGACATTGATGTGTTGTCTCTACTTTGTCCAGGACGTGTTTGTCAATACTTTGACATTGACATGTTTGTCTCTACTTTGTCGTGGACGTGTTTGTCAATACTTTGACATTGACGTGTTTGTCAATACTTTGACATCGACGTGTTTGTCAATACGTTGACATTGACGCGTTTGTCAATACTTTGACATTGACATGTTTGTCAATACTTTGACATTGACGTGTTTGTCAATACTTTGACATTGACGTGATGTCTCTACTTTATCGTTGAGGTGTTGTTAATACTTTGACATCGACGTGTTTGTCAATACTTTGACATCGACGTGTTTGTCAATACTTTGACATTGACGTGTTTGTCAATACTTTGACATTGACGTGTTTGTCAATACTTTGACATTGACGTGTTTGTCAATACTTTGACATTGACGTGTTTGTCAATACTTTGACATTGACGTGTTGTCTCTGCTTTGTCGTTGAGGTGTTGTCAACACTTTGATGTTAACGTGCTGTGATGATCTTGACATTCATGAACTATTATTTCGACGTGTTGTCACTTCTTGTGACATGCAGTCACTGTTTTGACATGTCGTCACTGCTTTGACGTGTCATCTTTGCTTGGCGTGTCATCACTGCTTTGACTCGATGTCATTTTGTTCACGTGTAGTCACAGCTTTAACGTTGGCACATTGTAACTCGTTTCGTGTGTTTCAAAATTTGATGTGCCGTCACTACTTTGACGTGTTGTTACTACTTTGACGTGTTGCTAATACTTTGACGTGTTGTACTTTGACGTGTTGTTACTACTTTGACGTGTTGCTACTACTTTGACGTGTTGTTATACTTTGACGTGTTGTTACTAGTTTGACGTGCTGTCTTTACTTTGACGTGTTGTTATTACTTTGACGTGTTGTTACTACTTTGACGTGTTGTTACTAATTTGACGTGCTGTCTTTACTTTGACGTGTTTGTTACTACTTTGACGTGCTGTCATTGCTTTGACGTGTTGTTAATACTTTGACGTGTTTGTTACTGCTTTGACTTGTTGTTACTACTTTGATGTGTTGTTACTGCTTTGTCGTGCTGTTACTACTTTGATGTGTTGTTACTACTTTGACGTGTTTTTACTACTTTAATGTGTTGTTACTACTTTGAGTGTTGTTACTAATTTGTTGTGTTGTTACTACTTTGATGTGTTGTTACTGCTTTGTTGTGTTGTTACTGCTTTGTTGTGTTGTTACTACTTTGTTGTGTTGTTACTACTTTGATGTGTTGTTATACTTGACGTGTTGTTACTGCTTGTTACTACTTTGACGTGTGTTGTTACTGCTTTGATTGTTGTTACTACTTTGTGTGTTGTTACTGCTTTTGTGTGTTTTACTACTTTGACTGTGTTGTTACTCTTTGACGTGTTGTTACTACTTTGATGTGTTGTTACTGCTTTGTCGTGTTGTTACTACTTTGATGTGTTGTTACTGCTTTGACGTGTTGTTATATACTTTGATGTGTTGTTACTGTACTTTGTGTGTTGTTACTACTTTTTTGTTGTTGTTACTGCTTTGTATGTGTTGTTACTAAATTTGTTGTGTTGTTACTACTTTGAGTGTTGTCTACTTTGATGTGTTGTTACTACTTTGACGTGTTGTTACTGCTTTTTGTGTTGTTACTGCTTTGTTGTGTTGTTACTACTTTGTTGTGTTGTTACTACTTTGATGTGTTGTTACACTTATTGTTTTACTACTCTGACGGTTGTCACTGCTTTGATGTGTTGTTACTACTTTGTTGTGTTGTTACTACTTTGATGTGTTGTTACTACTTTGATGTGTTGTTACTACTCTGACGAGTTGTCACTGCTTTGATGTGTTGTTACTACTTTGTGTGTTGTTACTACTTTGATGTGTTTCTACTTGATGTTTTGTTACTACTCTGACGAGTTGTCACTGCTTTGATGTGTTGTTACTACTTTGTGTTGTACTACTTTATGTGTTGTCACTGCTTTGATGTGTTGTTACTACTCTGACGAGTTGTCACTGCTTTGATGTGTTGTTACTACTCTGACGTGTTGTCACTGCTTTGATGTGTTGTTACTACTCTGACGAGTTGTCACTGCTTTGATGTGTTGTTACTACTCTGACGAGTTGTCACTGCTTTGATGTGTTGTTACTACTCTTGACGAGTTGTCACTGCTTTGATGGTTGTACTACTTGACAGTTTGATGATGTGTTGTTACTACTTTGATGTGTTCATGTTATGTTACTACTCTGACGAGTTGTCACTGCTTTGACGTGTTGCTACTACTTTGACTTGTTGTCATTACCTCGACGTGACCACACTGATATATTGTTACTCCTTTGACATTTTGTCACTGCTTGATCAGTTGTCACTACTTTGGCATGAACTACTGTGAGGTGTTATTCCCCCTTTGACGTGTTGTTACCACACTGATATATTGTTACTCCTTTGACATTTTGTCACTGCTTGATCAGTTGTCACTACTTTGGCATGAACTACTGTGAGGTGTTATTTCCCCCTTTGACGTGTTGTTACCACACTGATATATTGTTACTCCTTTGACATTTTGTCACTGCTTGATCAGTTGTCACTACTTTGGCATGAACTACTGTGAGGTGTTATTTCCCCTTTGACGTGTTGTTACCACACTGATATATTGTTACTCCTTTGACATTTTGTCACTGCTTGATCAGTTGTCACTACTTTGGCATGAACTACTGTGAGGTGTTATTTCCCCCTTTGACGTGTTGTTACCACACTGATATATTGTTACTCCTTTGACATTTTGTCACTGCTTGATCAGTTGTCACTACTTTGGCATGAACTACTGTGAGGTGTTATTTCCCCCTTTGACGTGTTGTTACCACACTGATATATTGTTACTCCTTTGACATTTTGTCACTGCTTGATCAGTTGTCACTACTTTGGCATGAACTACTGTGAGGTGTTATTTCCCCCTTTGACGTGTTGTTACCACACTGATATATTGTTACTCCTTTGACATTTTGTCACTGCTTGATCAGTTGTCACTACTTTGGCATGAACTACTGTGAGGTGTTATTTCCTCCTTTGACGTGTTGCTACCACTTTGACGTGATTTTAGCACTCTGACGTGTTTATTCTACATTGCCATGTTCCCACTTCTTTGACGTGATGTTTCTACTTTGACGTTTTGTTATCACCCTGATGTATGGCTATATCTTTGACGTGTTGTCCCTTTGTGGTCAGACTGCCGCCATTTTGATGCCTTGATACTGCTTTAACGTATTGC
>CM065730.1:71214825-71244825 GCA_033310375.1 Conus canariensis
TCTGAGACGATCCCTGACAAGAAGAAATGATCGACAGGGACAGTTCACCGATCCGGATCTGCAACAGGGACCTGCACCACAGATCTGCACCACAGATCAGCAACGCAGATGTAAAGCACGGATCTTTATCACAGATCTGCACTACGGATCTGCAACAATCGGATTTGCACCATTGCTTGAACATAATTTCAGTATTCAATTTAGATGTCACAACTAATTTTATCTGTCTATGGAGACAGGGCAAGTCGTGCTATTTCTGGCGCACGCCATATTTGCTAAACAGTGACGGTCTTCTTAGTGAGACCAATTTCATTTCATTAAAAAAAAAAAAAAAAAAAAAGGGGGGGGGGTAAATTTCCCATAGCCTATTGGCCTTAGCAGCATAGCCTATTTGCCTTAGCGGCATAGCCTATTGGCCTTAACGGCATAGCCTATTGGCCTTAGCGGCTGGGAACTGTCAGAGGGTCTCCGTGTCAAAGGCACGGCATGATGGAAGGCAGCGCCCATCCTTCTCCTTCAACCCTCTCTGAACTGAATCCCGTGTCCTTGTCAAGCTGGGTGGACAGAGAGGGCTTTCAAACCCACAAACTCCACATTCACGAGTGGTTTGTCTTCACGACCGTCAGCGTTAATGTGGCCAGAACGCTGAATGGTTGCTTCGTTTTGGCTCTTTTATGTTATGATGTTTATCATAACGTTATGATTTTATGATTATTTATTATAACGTTATGATTTTTATCATACCGTTATTATTTTTATTACGAAAACAAAAATCACAACCCTGATGAACAAGATGGTCACAAAAACAAACATGACAACCCTGATGAACAAGATGGTCACAAAAACAAACATCATAACCCTGATGAACAAGATGGTCACGCAGGAGAGCAAGGGCATCTAGTATGATCTCAATGATCCTTAACTTGCCTGTGTTCCATCTAACATGATCCCAATGATCCTTAACTTGCCTGTGTTCCATCTAACATGATACGAATGATCCTTAATTTGCCTGTGTTCCATCTGACATGACCCAATGATCCTTAATTTGCCTGTGTTCCATCTGACATGATCCCAATGATCCTTAATTTGCCTGTATTCCATCTGACATGATCCCAATGATCCTTAATTTGCCTGTGTTCCATCTAACATGATCCCAATGATCCTTAATTTGCCTGTGTTCCATCTGACATGACCCAATGATCCTTAATTTGCCTGTGTTCCATCTGATATGACCCAATGATCCTTAATTTGCCTGTGTTCCATCTGACATGACCCAATGATCCTTAATTTGCCTGTGTTCCATCTGACATGACCCAATGATCCTTAATTTGCCTGTGTTCCATCTGACATGACCCAATGATCCTTAATTTGCCTGTGTTCCATCTGACATGACCCAATGATCCTTAATTTGCCTGTGTTCCATCTGACATGACCCAATGATCCTTAATTTGCCTGTGTTCCATCTGCCATGACCCAATGATCCTTAATTTGCCTGTGTTCCATCTGACATGACCCAATGATCCTTAATTTGCCTGTGTTCCATCTGACATGATCCCAATGATCATTAATTTGCCTGTGTTCCATCTGACATGACCCAATGTTCCTTAATTTGCCTGTGTTCCAAACTGGCGCCCAAACTTGAGGAACACAAGGCTGTGTTTTGTGTAACATGGGAGAGAAAAGTTAGGATCCTTAGCTGGGCTTAACTGTAATTATGATTATGATTATTATTGTTATTATAATTATTATTATATCATTGTTATTATTATTACCATTATTATTATATTGCTATTATTATTATTGATCCTCCGCCGCCTCCTCCTCCTCTTCTTCTTCTGTGACCGAATTAATTTATGTGCGAATTTCTTTTCTTCCCTCCAAGGATAGTGAAGGCAGGCACAGACAGAGTTACTTCCCATGTCATCTTCAGTAACAGGATAGGGAAAGTGATGAATTTGAATATTTATGTCAACAGAAAATGTTAACATTCAGTGAAACTATATTGCTTCACAGATAGTTATCACAGATAGATAAACATTATCTTCACAGTGAAATGCTTCACAGATAGTTATCACAGATAGATAAACATTATCTTCACAGTGAACACTTTCACTGGAAAACTAGTGATACTCTTGCTAAACGGGTCAGTCAGGGCTTGAATAACTCAGTTGGCAGAGTGCCCGATTCATGACCCAGGCATTGCAGGTTTGAATCTACGCCCCACCGTTTCGCTACGGGGAAAACCTTCTCCCGGAGATAACATTGGTTCTGACTCCATTTCTCGAAAAGTCCTTCGAATGAGACTGTAACCCAAGGTTCCGTGTGTGAACGCAGGCATGTAACAACATGTAAAATCCCGGAAGAGAATGCCAGTTTTGCCGCTGGAAAATACGTGGCATACTCCCTCCGTGTGAAAAATCGAAAGAATGAGCGATTAGGTGAATGAGACTGGAAACGACAGAACGTAGCGCCAGCAGGCAGCTCTTCAGTCGGCTCTACCCAGGTAGGCAGCCCGTTGTGTCAGCGAGAGCGTAGACTGAATAGCGCTTGGGGCTTGGTCTCTAGCCGGAGACAGGCGCTGTATAAGTACTCCCCATAATGATAAAAAAATAATGGATCCGCCTTGTGATCCGGATGCGGACAACAGATCCGCTTGTCCCTAGGCCTCACTCCTATTAATCAAATATTCGCTAAGTCAGAACAGAATGGTGTACCTTAGTTGTTCCTTGCACTACTTGATTACACACACACACACACACACACACACACACACACACTCCTCTCTCTCTCTCTCTCTCTCTCTCTCTCTCTCTCTCTCTCTCTCTCTCTCTCTGTCCTAAAGGTAAACAGTGTGTGTGTGTGTTTGTGTGTGTGTTTGTTTGTTTGTGTGTGTGTGTGTGTGTGTGTGTGTGTGTGTGTGTGCGCGCGCGCGCGCGCGCGCCCATGTTGTGTGTGTGTGTGTGTGTGTGTGTGTGTGTGTGTGTGTGTGTGTGTGTGTGTGTGTGTGTGTGATATTTTACGTAACTCTTCTATGATTATCAGTGTTCTGTCCAACTATTTGCTTTTCCTGCATTATGCTAACGCCAGCCGTCACGTGACCGAGTGGAGTGCTCTCCGTCAGTGTAGTTACAGGCCGGGCGACCCTTGTGACGTGTTCAGGCTGTTTTATTTATAGCTACAGAACGCGCGCGGCAATCTCCATTGTACCCATGACATAACTCTAAAGGCTTTATGGTCTTTGTCCACGATTGACAGTGTATTGTTGGTGTTTAGGCTCAGGCTTCGGCGATAATGTCAAAATCCTGGAAAATCAAACTCAGATTACCTTTCTACTTATGTTGGACTTGAAAACAGACAAAATGAAATGGATAGATAAATCCAGCCATAAATGAATTCTGTTCAGTTTCAAGAGGAGCTTTACATTATTACGATTTATTAAATCAAGACCCACCAGAACCAGGTTTTTGCAATAAATAGAATGTAAGACTACAGAAGGAGGTTATATGGATTAACATTTTTCACAAAGTCCGACAGATAAAAGACATTAAACTGAAATGGTTTCAAATGAGAATTATTAACAGAATATTGGCAGCCAATGTTGTTTTGCAAAACATGGGAACTGAAGAATCAGAAAAATGCTCTTTTTGTGAGAGAGAGAAAAAGAAAATATTCAACATATATTTTGGCACTGCCAGTATGTACAAAACTTCTGGCAAGAGTTTCAAAATGTGGTAAACAGAAAATGTAAAATTATACAACTGTTGCTTGATGAAAATATTGTTCTGTTTGGTTGTGATTGTAACTTTAAATCTGATAGAACGTTTGACCTAATCCTGCTACTCGCCAAATTTTATATTTATAAATGTAAATATGAAAAAAGCTTACCATCAATTCAAATCTTTATTGTATTTTTGAAAGCCAGATATGAAACAGAAAAGTATGCTGCTCTTTTTAACATGTCCCATGGACATTTTGTGACACAATGGATTCCATACTTGACGTTATTGGAGTAAAACACAAATCATCCATTGTATATAATAATAATAATGTATAATACTTATATAGCGCATTTCTTGTTACACAACTCAATGCGCTTACATCCACCATTTGCACTTATTCATCAACACTCGTTTACACAACGGGCTGCCTACCTGGGTAGTGCCGACTGAAGAGCTGCCAGCTGGCGCTTCATTCAGTCGTTTCCCGTGTCATCCAGTCAATATCGTTCACTCAGTTTCTTTACTTCCTTCATTCTTTTTTTCCATTTCTTACGCAGGGTGCATGCTGTGTGTAACGTGTCATCCATATATATAAAGGCTATAATCCAGTACCTGGCTATAAGTCCCGTGTACATTATGGTGTTAGGAGAATTTCTCACTTGATTTGAGTCAAGGGGCACCTAGACATGAAAAATCACGGAGGTGATCGGGCACCACCCTGGTACATTTTGCGTAATGGCCGATTCAAATATGGCCACCACCCGCCGCAGTGAAAATCCTAACTTTTGTGGTTTTGACAATATATGCACTTGTAACACTTGTAATCCAACTGATTCTGGTGTGCTGAGTTCATTTCTGGTATTATTTTGTCCATTTGGGGTCATTTTGACCTTCAAATGCCATGGTCAAGGTAATTTTCTTATACCGACAATCTTGACCGTAACCTGGCGATATTCTAGCAGTAACAACAGGGCTCCTATACATAATGCGACTAATTCTGACATGCATTTTCACTGTATGATTCACTATTAAAGATATAAGTCATTCTGATCTTGAATTCACAAGTGAACGCCATTTTTACCTATTCAACTAAAACTGTCTTTGCTGCTTTTTCACTTTTTCTTCTGTATTGTGTGGTCAATGACACATCCCAACAGAAACAGTAAAAAAAGTTCTCAAGTATGCAAAAAACATGCTCAATGCAACTGCAATTGTCTCTTTCCATCACTGATTGGAACATGGAGAATTATCTGCTTTTCCATGGCAGAATGTGACGCAGCAAACTCCAGCAGAACAGCACCCACACCGTCGAGTGTCACACTTGCCTGTGCACTTGCATATTGAGAGCAAAGTGGGTGGCAAGGGCTTCATGCATTTAGATGGCAACAGGGTGCCAAAATGTTGCTCCCACCCTTGTTCTAGTGGTTCTAGGTAGTCCTCACGTTGTTGACTGACCGCCCCAAGCAGATGGCATGCTTTGTGCACCAGAAAGGCTCCTCTGTGGATGTGGCTTCTGATGACACTGCTTGTGGGTGGGAGAGAGTCAATTCCAGCTGTAGCACTGCTGTAGTTCTCCACTCTGAGCTGGTTGAACGTTTCAGCAGTTGTTGTTGATCTGACACCCGCCCAGACATGTACAAGGTAAATTTCCGCCAGAGCTTCATCTTGCTCTGACAAGCTGTCTGTCTGTCCAAAGTTCGTCAGATACTATACAGGGTCAGCGGCCAAAGCAGCGTGCTTCGTCCCTACCTTATTCATACAGTCGTCTCCAGTCAGTATGTGTGCTTTGATCACTGACTTGGCCAGCAGTGCTCCAAGCCTAGAAACTGCTTGGTGCAGTGGAAGCATCCGCGGCTTCTCACCTGTGCCAAACTGCTGCCAGATTTCCTTCAACCCCAGCGCTTGGAACTGAGGGGTGTAGTGAAGCAGTAGTGTGAAAGTGTCCGTGTCATTGGAAACTACTATAACTCTCTTGCACTGTTTGACATGAACGGCCCACTCCACATCTACCACCAGTCTGGCGTCTGCCTCTTCAATCCAGCTGTGCAGGTCCGGGATTTCTTCACCGCCAGCTGCTTTGGCTGGAAGCACCTCATCATCAGAGACGACAGAGCTGGCGATGATAACAGGATTTTCTTCAGCTCGATTGCTCACCATATCTTGAACCAGCAGCTGAATATTCTGTTTGTTCTTCTTAGATGCCCAGAACTTGTCAAGCTGTCGAGGGATGGGTGTGTCTGCGTTCATGCCAATAATGTCAATGGGCGTCACATCAGCTCGCCTCATGCGCTCTCCTTCTTTCAGGGAAAGCTCAACGTATGAATCTAACACCAGGTGAATGTAGTCCGACTCATGGCAGAGGCTTGTGGCTGATGTGGTGACTGCAGTGACTACAGCACCGAGGGTAGAGAATTCTGCTAGCGGCATCTGTCGCATCTTTGACATGAAGTCTACCACAACATGAGTGGGAAGAAGAGACGTCTGATTCCATTGTGTGAGGTCCAATTCAGATTCAATTTCACCAACTAGTGTTGACTTGTTGACGTGAGTGGGAAGATCACCATCAAACAGTGGAGTCACTGGCAGCAAATCGTGAGCAAGTATCTGCTTGATGTCCATGCCACACTCCTTTGCAATGTCCATGGTTCTCTGTGCCTCCACAGCGTCCTTGGATGACAAATCCTTCTTTTCTTTGAGAATGGTTGCTGGTGTTTTCTGTGGCTGTTCGTTGAACTGGGGCAGCTTCCTCTTTGATACGGTTGCACTCATTTTCTTGGTCTTCTCGACCAGCACCTCCTGCCTGCATGACTGGTAGACACGCTCGCCATTCTCGAGACACTTGAGCAGACGCTCAGCCACTTGTCGGTCAACAGCCAGCTTGGTCAGCAGGTGATGCAGTGGCACGGGTTCTTGAACCACCACCGGGTAAGGATCCTGTCACTCCATCACAAAGTCCAGCAGCTTCTCCACATTTTGATTGAATGTGACACAGTGAGTAGAGCTCAGTGCATGCCGAAGATGACATTCTGTGTGGTTCATGGGGTGGTTGGTGGTGAGCTGGTTGAGGAGATTGTTTATACACCCAGTCTCGTGGAACAAGAATTCAAATTCTGCCACAGAACCGGCATTTCGTGTGGCTCCCACTACATAGTGACCTCCAGGACCCTTGGACACTCGCTGGATGGTCTGCTCAACCTTCATGTCGCCTCCGACAGCACAGAACCAGCCTGGACGATCCTGAACAACCCACTGGCCCATAGAGAAACGCCGATAGAGCTCAGGATGTGTGAACTCCAGCATCTTGATTTGCTCAAGATACCACGAGCCATAACGCAGGTAATTGATGCAGTCCAGTTCTGCAAAGATCGGCATAGAGTCCTCGACAGTAGCTACATATAGATTCCAGTTTCCTTCTCTGTCGGAGACAACAGCGTTTTTAATGACGGCGACCATCTGCAGCCAAACACCAAAGAATTGGCAGAGCTCAGACTTAGCCTCGCACTCCTTCTCAAACTCCACAAAGTCCTGATACAACTTCTCAACTTGTCCACTCAGGGTCTCGAACTCCTCTGGACAACGCGTGTTTGCAGCAAGTGAAGTTTGCAGAGCCTGCACCTGCTCTAGCTCTGGATATGCAGTTTTGTCTTTGTGTTGCCAGAACATCTGCCACTGGAGCGACCGGATCAGGTCCTCCACAATCAGCATTCCAGTAAGAGCTCGGACATAATGGTTGCCATTCAAGGCCGACTCGATCACGCCACGTCCAAACACGCCACATTCAACCAGTGCGTCGTCTAGGCCAGAACCTCGAAGTAGTTTGTCCTGGCACCTGAGCAGAATGCGAGTTCAGTGGAAGGGTCCCAAGCAGAGGAGCAGATCCTTGAACTGTTCTGTCTCATGCAGGTAAACATCGCGGCCACAGCAAACACGCCTTCATCGCACCATTGATGCTTGGTTCAGCTGTCTGCGACAACTTTGAAAGTTTGTGAGGCCGCTGACCCTGTACAGCATCTGACGAACTTTGGACAGACAGACAGCTTGTCAGAGCAAGATGAAGCTCTGGCGGAAATTTACCTTGTACATGTCTGGGCGGGTGTCAGATCAACAACAACTGCTGAAACGTTCAACCAGCTCAGAGTGAACTGCAGCAGTGCTACA
Source organism: Conus canariensis (assembly GCA_033310375.1). NCBI lineage: Eukaryota > Metazoa > Mollusca > Gastropoda > Neogastropoda > Conidae > Conus > Conus canariensis. Next base: position 71,222,703 of record CM065730.1, read on the forward strand.
GCTGGAATTGACTCTCTCCCACCCACAAGCAGTGTCATCAGAAGCCACATCCACAGAGGAGCCTTTCTGGTGCACAAAGCATGCCATCTGCTTGGGGCGGTCAGTCAACAACGTGAGGACTACCTAGAACCACTAGAACAAGGGTGGGAGCAACATTTTGGCACCCTGTTGCCATCTAAATGCATGAAGCCCTTGCCACCCACTTTGCTCTCAATATGCAAGTGCACAGGCAAGTGTGACACTCGACGGTGTGGGTGCTGTTCTGCTGGAGTTTGCTGCGTCACATTCTGCCATGGAAAAGCAGATAATTCTCCATGTTTCAATCAGTGAAAGAGACAATTGCAGTTACATTGAGCATGTTTGCTGCATACTTGAGAACTTTTTCTGTTTCTGTTGGGATGTGTCATTGACCACACAATACAGAAGAAAAAGTGAAAAAGCAGCAAAGACAGTTTTAGTTGAATAGGTAAAAATGGCGTTCACTTGTGAATTCAAGATCAGAATGACTTATATCTTTAATAGTGAATCATACAGTGAAAATGCATGTCAGAATTAGTCGCATTATGTATAGGAGCCCTGTTGTTACTGCTAGAATATCGCCAGGTTATGGTCAAGATTGTCGGTATAAGAAAATTACCTTGACCATGGCATTTGAAGGTCAAAATGACCCCAAATGGACAAAATAATACCAGAAATGAACTCAGCACACCAGAATCAGTTGGATTACAAGTGTTACAAGTGTATATATTGTCAAAACCATGAAAGTTAGGATTTTCACCGCGGCGGGTGGCGGCCATATTTGAATCGGCCATTACGCAAAATGTACCAGGGTGGTGCCCGATCACCTCCGTGATTTTTCATGTCTAGGTGCCCCTTGACTCAAATCAAGTGAGAAATTCTCCTAACACCATAATGTACACGGGACTTATAGCCAGGTACAGGACTACTATGACAACGGCCAGCTGTGGGTTTTGTGTGTGTGTGTGTGTGTGTGTGTGTGTGTGTGTGTGTGTGTGTGTGTGTGTGTGGTGTGTGTGTGTGTGTGTGTGTGTGTGTTTCTGTTTGTTTGTTTGTTTGTTTTTGTTACTTATGCATTTCTGATGTCTCTCCCTAAACCTTGCAGTGATTTAAAATAACTCTTTTTGTGACTTGATGTGCAAACAACTTGTTAATGAATTGTGTCCAATCACTTTGTTTTAATTAATCGAATATGATTACGATTTTGTTAGTCACTATCTTGTTTATAAATGTGAGTTGAGGTGCAAACAACTGTGATTATTTGGTTATGAATTATGTCCAATCATTTCGTTGTACTGAATCGACAACGCCTCTGTATTTGTGATCATTGTGTCTGATTTGTACTATCTGAATTTCAAAATAGAAACTTTTTTCATAAAAAAAAAAAAAGGAACAGGAAAAAAAATCCAGCCATAAATACATAAATAAATACAGAATTAAAGTGAACAAAGAGAGAGTAGAGGGAAGTTATAAAAAAAGAAATTCTTGTGGACAACTAGCCCTGTCAGACAACAACATTGATCTGCTTTGAATGCAAGACACCAGCCCTGACAATCAACAACATTGATCTGCTTTGAATGGAAGACACCAGCCCTGACAGACGACAACATTGATCTGCTTTGAATGGAAGACACCAGCCCTGACAGACGACAACATTGATCTGCTTTGAATGGAAGACACCAGCCCTGACAGACAACAACATTGATCTGCTTTGAATGGAAGACACCAGCCCTGACAGACGACAACATTGATCTGCTTTGAATGGAAGACACCAGCCCTGACAGACGACAACATTGATCTGCTTTAAATGGAAGACACCAGCCCTGAAAGACAACATTGATCTGCTTTGAATGGAAGACACCATCCCTGACAGACAACAACATTGATCTGCTTTGAATGGAAGACACCAGCCCTGACAGACAACAACATTGATCTGCTTTGAATGGAAGACACCAGCCGTGACAGACGACAACATTGATCTGCTTTGAATGGAAGACACCAGCCCTGACAGACGACAACATTGATCTGCTTTGAATGGAAGACACCAGCCCTGACAGACAACAACATTGATCTGCTTTGAATGGAAGACCAGCCCTGAAAGACAACAACATTGATCTGCTTTGAATGCAAGACACCAGCCCTGACAGACAACAACATTGATCTGCTTTGAATGGAAGACACCAGCCCTGACAGACGACAACATTGATGTGCTTTGAATGGAAGACACCATCCCTGACAGACGACAATATTGATCTGCTTTGAATGGAAGACACCAGCCCTGACAGACAACAACATTGATCTGCTTTGAATGGAAGACACCAGCCCTGACAGACAACAACATTGATCTGCTTTGAATGGAAGACGAAGAAACTATCGGTTGAAAGACAACAACATTGATCTGCTTTGAAAGGAAGACGAAGAAACTATCGGTTAAGTGACAACAACATTGATCTGCTTTGAATGGAAGACGAAGAAACTATCGGTTGAAAGACAACAACATTGATCTGCTTTGAATGGAAGACGAAGAAACTATCGGTTGAAAGACAACAACATTGATCTGCTTTGAATGGAAGACGAAGAAACTGTCGGTTGAAAGACAACAACATTGATCTGCTTTGAATGGAAGACGAAGAAACTGTCGGTTGAAAGACAACAACATTGATCTGCTTTGAATGGAAGACGAAGAAACTATCGGTTGAAAGACAACAACATTGATCTGCTTTGAATGGAAGACGAAGAAACTATCGGTTGAAAGACAACAACACTGATCTGCTTTGAATGGAAGACGAAGAAACTATCGGTTGAGGACAACAACATTGATCTGCTTTGAATGGAAGACGAAGAAACTATCAGTTGAAAGCAGCTGTATCAGAAGCCTGGTTGTGCAGCCTTTCTCTTTTTTCCACCCCTCAGTCTGTGAACGCATCGTCTTCACGCCTGTCATTTGGTCAACATCGCTTATTTCATGTACCTATCATGGTAAAGTTGACTGATATAAGCGGACGAATCGAGTCACTCAGTACATATCTTAAAACATGTTAATGAATGAGATAGGAAAAAGAAAACCAAAATACAAAAAAAAGGACCAAAAATGACGACGGCCACAACAACAACAACAACAGCAACACACACACACACGCGCGCGCGCGCTCGCGTGCGCGCGCGCACGCAGCACGCACGCACGCACACGACGCAAAACAGACAGACAGACAGGAGAGAGAGAGAGAGAGAGAGAGAGAGAGAGAGGTTTTAAACAACTGAAATTCTGTATCAAGTTCTGTGTAAAAGAACAACATAAATGAGGCGGGCGAAATCAAGCACTAAATAACAAATGAAGACAGAAAACTTTTGGTCTCATCACGAAACTGTAGTTTATGACTCCGAAAGAATGCTGTTTATGGCACCATGTCGCCCAGTATAAATGCAGGCACTAAGAACACGTGTGCCTTCTGTCTGCGTCGGTGCCAGTACACACAAGTATGCTTTCAGTCTACATTGGTGCTAGGCGAATTAGTGCGGTAAGCCACATTCCTTTGAAGTTACTTGCATGTCTTTCGCCTTTTAAGTGAACAAAAGTTGTCTTTCGTGTTGGTTGTTTTCCAGCTTCTTTCTATTTAGATCCGGAACTAAAATAAATGTTTTCCGTCAGGATTGAAAGGTCAGACACGAAATCTTGTTACTAATTATATACGGCTGTTGTTCTCTTATACAACGAGTTGTTACGTATTTTGATTAATGTTCAAATGCATACAAATTCCAATTCTCATTAACCGAGTCGTCTGCCTTTGAATGGAAGACACCAGCCCTGACAGACAACAACATTGATCTGCTTTGAATGGAAGACACCAGCCCTGAATGGCAACAACATTGATCTGTTTTGATCACACTAGATATTGTCAGCGACAGCTTTTATCATGACGAGGCTAAAAGCGAGTTCTTGTAATAGTGCAGTGAAATAATGAAAATTAGGATTATAAAAAATCTGATCACGTGCACATGCAAGTGTCGGTGTTGAATATGCGCCTAACTCTCCATAAGCTCTTAATCTATGCGTTGAATTACAGTTTGGAGTAGGCCCTGTGGGAATACGGTATTTTCCCATCTCTCTGCTTCCCAGCTAAACTCTTAATCTATGTGTTGAATTACAGTTTGGAGTAGGCCCTGTGAGAATACGGCATTTTCCCATCTCTCTGCTTCCCAGCTAAACTCTTAATCTATGTGTTGAATTACAGTTTGGAGTAGGCCCTGTGAGAATACGGCATTTTCCCATCTCTCTGCTTCCCAGCTAAACTCTTAATCTATGTGTTGAATTACAGTTTGGAGTAGGCCCTGTGAGAATACGGCATTTTCCCATCTCTCTGCTTCCCAGCTGAATCTTGGAGGCACTGCTTCTGTCTAAGATTCCACACTGAAGGTGTAAGGGTTCGGCTGGTTTCTGGTGAAGGAGGGACGAAGGTGTAAGGGTTCGGCTGGTTTCTGGTGAAGGAGGGACGAAGGTGTAAGGGTTCGGCTGTTTCTGGTGAAGGAGGGACGAAGGTGTAAGGGTTCGGCTGGTTTCTGGTGAAGGAGGGACGAAGGTGTAAGGGGTCGGCTGGTTTCTGGTGAAGGAGGGACGAAGGTGTAAGGGGTCGGCTGGTTTCTGGTGAAGGAGGGACGAAGGTGTAAGGGTTCGGCTGTTTCTGTGAAGGAGGACGAAGGTGTAAGGGGTCGGCTGGTTTCTGGTGAAGGAGGGACGAAGGTGTAAGGGGTCGGCTGGTTTCTGGTGAAGGAGGGACGAAGGTGTAAGGGTTCGGCTGGTTTCTGGTGAAGGAGGGACGAAGGTGTAAGGGGTCGGCTGGTTTCTGGTGAAGGAGGGACACCATGCACCAGAGCATCAGACGTGTTTCATGCAGCTTCTGTTGGATTTCAGTCAGCTAAGCCACTGCCCCTTACACTGGAGTACCCAGGTAGCCATAACGTGGAGTGCCCCGGTATCCATGACGAGGAGTGCCCAGGTACCCATAACATGGAGTGCCCAAGTACCCATAACACGGAGAGCCCAGGTACCCATAACACGGAGTACCCAAGTACCCATAACAAAGTGCCCAAGTGCCCAAAACATTGAGTACCCAAGTACCAATAACATGGAGTACCCTAGTACCCATAACATGGAATACCCAAGTACCCATAACATGGAGCGCCCTAGTACCCATAACATGGAATACCCAGGTACCCATAAGATGGAGTGCCCAGGTACCCATAAGATGGAGTGCCCAGGTACCCATGACAAAGTAATTTTGGAACTCCGTATTGTTAACTGATGGACGAGAAATACAATCTCCCATGGCATGTCTGAACAACTAGTTTTGGAGTGACAGTGACGAACTGGAAGCGCTGGTTCTAAGTCCGATCACATCAGTATTCTTTTTTTTAAAATTAAAAACAAGTATGTTAAGAATAACATCTACTGCCTTCAAAATCGCATATTAGCTCAACTGAAAATTCACTTGTAAAATAGAAATCCGTGTTAATATCAAATGCTGGCATAGCAAAACCAGATCCAACATAGGAGGTATTTTAAGGAGAACCATCTGTGAATATGCGTAGATGAGAAACCCTATTCGCGTTCTATCAGGTCCGTGGCATAGGATGTAACAGAGCATTATCGTTTGTACTGACATCCCCTTAAGAGTAGATGATTTCATCCTGCTCTGCCAACCGACCTTGAAGGATGTAAGTGGTTTGGAAGCGTGGTAATGTCATCTGGAGACAAATTACAGCGCTGAAACAATGCAGAAACAGTCGTATGAGCCAGGCACGTGTACTTTTGTTACGTATCTCTCTAGACACTCGAAGTACTCTGGTTCTTGCTGTCATAATACAGTCCTGATATGGCTCTTTGCGATCGGCTGGGCTGTAAGCTCTCATAGTAAAATGACATGTGCCGATTAACACGTTCATTTAAGTTGTTTCCTTGTATGTCAAATCAGTTGAAGCCCGTAGGGACGTCATAATGCAAGATTAAAAACTAACCAGTTGAAACTGCCGTTGATGCCGTAGGGACGTCATAGTGCAAGGTTAAAAACCAACCAGTTGAAACTGCCGTTGATGCCGTAGGGACGTCATAATGCAAGGTTAAAAACCAACCAGTTGAAACTGCCGTTGATGCCGTAGGGACGTCATAATGCAAGGTTAAAAACCAACCAGTTGAAACTGCCGTTGATGCCGTAGGGACGTCATAATGCAAGGTTAAAAACCAACCAGTTGAAACTGCCGTTGATGCCGTAGGGACGTCATAATGCAAGGTTAAAAACCAACCAGTTGAAACTGCCGTTGATGCCGTAGGGACGTCATAATGCAAGGTTAAAAACCAACCAGTTGAAACTGCCGTTGATGCCGTAGGGACGTCATAATGCAAGGTTAAAAACCAACCAGTTGAAACTGCCGTTAATGCTGTAGGGACGTCATAATGCAAGGTTAAAAACTAACCAGTTGAAACTGCCGTTGATGCTGTAAGAATACTTCTTGGCTACACGTTAACACTGGTTAGTTGATGTCAGTCTGCCTTTCATGCTGTAAGAATACTTCTTGGCCATACGTCAAAACTGGTTAGCTTGAGTCAATCTCCTTTCATGCAGTAGGAACACTTCTTGGCCATACATCAAAACTGGTTAGCTTGAGTCAATCTCCTTTCATGCAGTAGGAACACTTCTTGGCCATACATCAAAACTGGTTAGCTTGAGTCAATCTGCCTACCATGCAGTAGGAACACTTCTTGGCCATACGTCAAAACTGAACGAACCAGGCCTTAAACAAGATTACAGCCCCAGTTTATCAGAAGTATGCCAGAAAACACACACACACACACACACACACACACACACACACACACACACACACACACACACACACACACTCGCACTCGCGCACACGCGCGCACGCACTCACGCACGCACACACGCACGCACGCACACACACACACACACACACACACACACACACACACACACACACACACACACACACACACACACACACACTTCATCACTGGGGCAGGAATGGGACTGATAGGACCTCAACAGATTTTCGCACTGTTTCGTTGTACTGGCATATTCACCGGGATGACACGTATTTCTTTCAACATTTTTGTAAACCTCTGAGACGACTATTGGCATTGATAATCTTTTTTTTTTTTTTTAACTCAGAATGGACATATTTCTTTGCAGTTTGCAGTAAATGGAATGAGACAGGAGAATAGGTATCAGACAGCATACATTTTGTTTGGACTTATGTTTGTTTCTCTGCCTAAATTCTACTGCTTTCAACGATAGTGGTGTGTGTTTTCGCGCGTTGTATGCTATTGTCGGTCTGCACTCTGCACCAAACACTTGCTGGCACGTCTTCCATCAAATTCAACAGACGACCCAGACGCTGAACGGCTTGAAGGAATGTCAGGGAATTAATGGCGATGAAATGAACGGCTTGAAGGAATGTCAGGGAATTAATGGCGATGAAATGAACGGCTTGTGGGAATGTCAGGGAATTAATGGCGATGAAATGAACGGCTTGTGGGAATGTCAGGGAATTAATGGCGATGAAATGAACGGCTTGTGGGAATGTCAGGGAATTAATGGCGATGGAATGAACGGCTTGACGGAATGTCAGGGAATTAATGGCGATGAAATGAACGGCTTGAAGGAATGTCAGGGAATTAATGGCGATGAAATGAACGGCTTGAAGGAATGTCAGGGAATTAATGGCGATGAAATGAACGGCTTGAAGGAATGTCAGGGAATTAATGGCGATGGAATGAACGGCTTGACGGAATGTCAGGGAATTAATGGCGATGAAATGAACGGCTTGTGGGAATGTCAGGGAATTAATGGCGATGAAATGAACGGCTTGACGGAATGTCAGGGAATTAATGGCGATGAAGTGAACGGCTTGAAGAAATGTTAGGGAATTAATGGCGATGGAATTAACGGCTTGACGGAATGTCAGGGAATTATTGGCGATGAAGTGAACGGCTTGACGGAATGTCAGGGAATTAATGGCGATGAAGTGAACGGCTTGACGGAATGTCAGGGAATTATTGGCGATGAAGTGAACGGCTTGACGGAATGTCAGGGAATTATTGGCGATGAAGTGAACGGCTTGACGGAATGTCAGGGAATTAATGGCGATGGAATTAACGGCTTGACGGAATGTCAGGGAATTAATGGCGATGAAATCGAAGCGTTACTGTTCTTAAAAAAAAGAAAAAAAGGAACAGAGAAAAAGAAGAAAAGGGAACAAAGAAAAAAAAATGAGAGAAAGAAGGAAAGAAAGAAAGAAAAAAGGTAAACGTTTTGTTTCGTCGTAGTAGTAGAGTTCACATTTCTAAAAGCAGAAAGAAAGAAAGAAAGAAAGAAAGAAACAAACAAACAAAACAAAACAAAAACAAAGAACAACAAAAACAACAGCAAAAAAGCTTTGCAAGACAAAGAATTTATAAATCTTTGAGTGCCTCTATGGAAGTCGGTAGGTAGATACCAGCGCTTTGAAAGCCTAAGCGTTTCCTTATTTGAAGAATATACATTAACATCGTGTTAGTAGAAAGAAACTCGTGGAGAGCGTGGCAGCAGATAGTCCTCAGAAGAGAAGCCCCCTTCAAGCAAGTGTTTCGGCCCTTATCTCCTGACACTCTAGGGGGGTTGGGCCACACCCGGTTCATGACTCCGGATGTCCCTCTGCTGCCCCTTTTTTTCCCATCTTGGGACGAGCCATGGCTGGGATTCGAACCCATGACCCTCTGGACATGCTCATTTTCCACTTAATGACTCGCGCTTTAACCACTGAGCCACAGGGACACCTGATATTTGTAGGGAAATTAAGCCTTATGAAGTTCACTTTTGTTCCTCCTTGACCAGATCCAGCTTGAACACCTCTCTGCCGCTTCTGCCATTGCTTTCAGGGCTCTGGTTTTTTCCTTCCCTGCAACTGAGAGCTGTTTCATGAGGCTGTATGCAGACGTTCCTACAAACCCCCTAGCTCCAATTTCTGCAGTGAGGACTTTGACCTGATAGCCTTCTCTCCTCAGGCTGTTTGCCAGATCAGCATACTTTTCAGTCTTGTAGATTTGAGCTGCCTCCATTCTGTTCTCATATGGCACCGTGAGCTCGATCATGATCAGCTGCTTGGTTGACTTAGAGTGGACTACTATGTCTGGTCTCATGCCACTCTTGCTGATGATCTCTGGGTGACTCTTCCATTCTGGGAGGTCTGCAGTGCACTCCCAGTCATCTGCCCCGTCCAGCAGACTCTGCCTGCATGTTTCGAGTGGCACTGTTGTTCTTGGCCATGATTTGCTGCCTCCTGCCGTGAAGAATGTTGCGGGTGCTTTTGGAGTCCTGATTTTCCCTTTTGTGGTGTTGGTACTAGCCCAGACTACTTGTACAATCTCTTTGAGCACTTGGTTGTGCCTCCATGTGTACCTTCCTTGAGCCAGGCTACTTTACATGAGCTTAGGACATGCTCCACTGTTTGTTTTTTCATGGCAGAGGGGGCATGCAGGATCGTCTGTTTTCCCCCACTTCACCAGGTTTGCATTTGAGGGCAGAAGGTCATATGCAGATCTGAGAATGAAGCTGATCCTGAGAGGGGCCATGCGCCAAATGTCATTCCAAGTGAGACTTCTTTGGAGTGCATTCTCCCACGTTGTCCATTGCCCTTGCTGGCTCTGCTGGACTGCTTTTTGGAGTCTTTTTTGGTCTTCTTCTTTTCTCATCTCCTGAATCATCATGTCTCTTTTGGCTTTTCCTTTGGCCTTTGACCACCATTCAGTTTTGGTCACCCCCAGTCCTTGTCTGTTGGTCTGTGTGTGTCCTGTTATTTCTCTGATCTTGAGACTTTCTTTTGCAGAATCCATCGCCTCTTGAACTTTCCATTTTCTGCCTGTCTTCAGCTGGGGCTTGATTGCTTCTACCACCTTGTCTCCTGAGTCCTCCAGCATGCTTTGAAGTCTGATCTTCCCTGCTTTGTATTCCTCCAGGATGGATTTCAGTGGTAGTTTCAGCTTTGCTTGGCGACAGTACAGCGCTATGTCAGTCAGACAGGGTGGGACACCAAGCCATTTCCTTGTGAACTTGTTGATTTTGGCTTCCATTGCCTCCACTATGCTGGTGCAGATGTCGTATATCATAAGAGGCCATAGGAGCTTTGGTATCAGCATGAACTGCAGACACCAGACCTTGTATTTGCCAGGGAGCCCACACTGGTCAATGGTCTCCAAGCCTTCCTCCGCCATCTGCTTGGTTTCTTTTGCTCTTTGTGTGTCTTTCAGCGTATCATCATACCATCTTCCAAGGCTCTTGACTGGTTCTTCTGTGACTGTTGGAATGGCCTGGTTGGCAACACTGAAGACCACAGATCCGGCCACTTTTCCTTTCCTCAGTGAGAGACTCCGTGATTTCTTTGGCTTGAACTTCATTCTGGATGAGGCAACTATGTCGTCCAGCCTCTCCAGCACATGACGTGTCTCGTCTTCTCTGGATGAAATCACTGTAGTGTCATCCATGAAGGCCTTGAGAGGAGGCATCTTGTATCCATCGCCAAGGTCTGTTTGTCTCGCGTTGTTTGTTGCTGCTTTCAAGATGAGTTCCATTGCCAGCACGAACAGTATTGGGGAAATTGCACAGCCCATTGCAATACCCACTTCCAAGTTGATCCAGTCTGTTGTGTACTCCTTGGTAGAGAACCGCATTGAGAAGCCATTGAAGTACTTCTTGAGCATGTCGCGGATGTTCTTTGGCACATGGTACATCTCAAGAGCCAACTGTATCATCTCATGGGGCACAGATCCATATGCGTTTGCCAGATCAAGCCACACTACGTCCAGGTCTCTCTTTTCTGTTTTTGCTTTTTGGATTGCGTCCCAGATCATTGTGGCGTGTTCTACACAGCCAGCCACGCCTGGGATGCCACCTTTCTGGACTGACACATCCAAGTACTTGTTTTCCATCAGGTACTTGGTCAGCCTTGCTGCCATGACAGAGAAGAAGATTTTCCCTTCGACGTTCAGTAGTGATATTGGCCTGAACTGGCTGATGTCACTCGAGTTTTGCTCTTTGGGGATGTACACACCATCTGCCGTCATCCACTGGCCGCTGATCTTCTGGTTTCTCCAAGCCGATCGCAGCAGCCTGTGGAGCCACTCCAGCACCTTGGGACATTTCTTGTAAAGCTGGTAAGGTATTCCGTTTGACCCTGGTGATGATTTGGCTCTGGCTTTGTCGACCACCTTCTTGATTTCCGCCAACGTTGGAGGCTTGCCATTGAACTGTTCCTCAGGGTTGGTTGGCCACACCAGACCTTGAATGTCGAGTGGTGCTTTGCTCTGTGGGTCAGAGTATGTTTTCCTCAGATGCTGCTCAAGAACTCCTTTGTCCACACTTAGGGTCCCAGATTTTGGCTGCTCAAACAGTGTTCTGGCAAACTGGAAGGGGTCTCTGAAGAAGCGCTCTTGTGTCTTCTTCTTTTTGCTCTTCCTCTTCCTCGCAGATTCCGCTTTGCTGAGGGCGCTGTGTTTTTCTTTCAGGTCTTTCCACAGTTTTTCCAAGCCTTGTTTTTCAGCTGGCAGTGCGGTCTTCATTTGCATCTTGAGGTTTTTCTTTTGGACCCTGATCTTGTCCATCTTTTCTTGGCGTCTGGATTTCTTTGGAGGTGTTTTCTCTTTGGGTAGTTTTGCTCCATAGGCGTCTCTACATGTGGCATACACAATGTCCCCATATGTGGCTAGTTTGTGTTCCAGGGTGCTTTTCCCTATCAGTGCGTCGAGTCTTTGGACGATTTTTGCATCCAGTTTCTCCCAATCTTCAGTTTCGTTTGCTCGTGGCAGGTTGAGTTTCAGGCGCCTGGCATCGAGGCCTGTGCAAATTCCTCATCCGAACCAACAGCGTGGATGTCCTTGGCACTGTGGTTTAAATCCTGGCCTTGGTCTTCCGACGTCTTATCTGCTGATGCAGTGCGCTGCTGCTCATTCAGATGAGTCTTCACACATCCCATCTTTGTTCTGTGGATCTTCATGCCACGGGTGGTAGCGAAACGCTTTCCACAGACATCATATACCTCCAAGAAATGCGGGCCATATTGAAAAACCCTTCATCAACGCAAATAATCCGATAGACCACGACTGTCGTCTGTGTGTTCAACTGGCTTCCAGCCTGTGAAACGAATGATTCGTACCTTTGGATTGGATGCTTGATCGATACTGTCTTCTGATTGGTCGACCTTGGTGAAGGAGATGGATGGGCCCCTTACGAGCTTTAAAAATGAAATGAAAGCATTTTTATCATTGCACTCCAACACGATTGCCGACAAGAGCATTGTTTACATAATATATAGAACTATTTTCACGTCGGTCGACTGAAATATCTGGTGAATATGACACAGCGCCAGTTGTCTGCCACGAACCCTCCCCCCCCCCCCCCCCCCCCCCCCCCCCCCCCCCGCGTGTGTTGACAAAATGTCAACATCTCTCTTACACTGTGAGTGAGTCCATCGAGGAAAGTTATGTGTGTCTTTATCAGCCGAGGGCGAAAGCAGCAGGAGGGAAGCATTGTTCATACATTGGGTTGTTTATTTAGGTTGTTGATTTATTTGGTGATAGTTTCCTGTTTGTTTTTTTAGCAGGAGGGAAGCTTTGTTCATTCATTGGGTTGTTTATTTAGGTTGTTTATTTATTTGGTGATAGTTTCCTGTTTGTTATTTTTTAGCAGGAGGGAAGCTTTGTTCATTCATTGGGTTGTTTATTTAGGTTGTTTATTTATTTGGTGATAGTTAAGTTTCCTGTTTTTTTTTTAGCAGGGGGAAGCTTTCGTCATTTACTGGTTGTTTATTTAAGTTGTTTATTTGTTTATTTATAGTTTCCTGTTTATTTGTTTTTTAGCAGGAGGGAAGCTTTATTCATACATTGGGTTGTTTATTTAGGTTGTTTATTTATTTGGTGATAGTTTCCTGTTTATGTATTGTTGTTTTTTAGCAGGAGGGAAGCTTCATTCATTCACTGGGTTGTTTATTTGGGTTGTTTTTTTATTTGATGATAGTTTCTAGTTTGTTTGTTTTTTAGCAGGAGGGAAGCTTTGTTCATTCATTGGGTTGTTTATTTAGGTTGTTTATTTATTTGGTGATAGTTTCCTGTTTATGTGTTGTTGAGTTTTAGCAGGAGGGAAGCTTTATTCATTCACTGGGTTGTTTATTTGGGTTGTTTATTTATTTGATGATAGTTTCTTGTTTGTTTGTTTTTTTTTAGCAGAAGGGAAGCTTTGTTCATTCATTGGGTTGTTTATTTAGGTTGTTTATTTATTTGGTGATAGTTGCCTGTTTATGTGTTGTTGTTTTTTAGCAGGAAGGAAGCTTTATTCATTCACTGGGTTTTTTTTTATTTAGGTTGTTTATTTATTTGATGATAGTTTCCTGTTTGTTTGTTTTTTTGGCAGGAGGGAAGCTTTATTCATTCACTGTTTTTTTTATTTAGGTTGTTTATATCTCTGATAATAGTTTACTGGGTTTTTTTTTTGTTTTTTGTTTTTTTAGCTGGACGGAAACTTGATTCATTCATTACGTTGTTTATTTAGGTTGTTTATTTCTCCGATGATAGTTAGTTTCCTGTTTTATCTTTTTTTTTTAGCAGGAGGGAAGCTTTACTCATTCACTGGGTTGTTTATTTATGTTGTTTATTTGATGATAGTTTCTCTGTGTGTGGGTTTTTTTTTTTTTTTTTTTTCCAATTTCTACAATTTGACTGCAGATTGACTACTGATTGGTTGATTATTGTAACTTTGGGTCCCTCAGCTTACAAAATGGAGGGTTTTTGATTCGTCAGCTATATAGTCTTGATGAAGGTATTGTAGCTGATGTTAGCCGGCATATGCAAGGTAAGCAAAAGTGTCAACATTTGTTTGATTCTGAATTGTTTGTATTCATTGGCACACTGACTGCAATATGGCACACTGGCTCACACTTCTGTCCGATGTGTGTGTGTGTGTGTGTGTGTGTGTGTGTGTGTGTGTGTGTGTGTGTGTGTGTGTGTGTGTGTGTATGTGTGTATGTGTGTGTGTGTGTGTGTGAGAGAAAGAGAGAGAGAGAGAGAGAGAGAGAGAGAGAGGAGGGTATTCGCCTGTCAGCGTATGCGCGCGCGCGCGTGTGTGTCTGTGTGTGTGTGTGTGTGTGTGTGTGTGTGTGTGCGCGCGCGCGTGTGCCCGTGTATGTGTGTGTGTGTTTGTGTGTGTGTGTGTGTGTGTTTGTGTGTGAGAGAGAGAGAGAGGAGGGTATTCGCCTGTCAGTGTGTGTGTGTGTGTGTGTGCAGGCGCGTGTATTTGTGAGAAGTGAAAAATGTCCATGTCATATCCGTCACATTGTGCGGGGTTTTACAATGCGGGTGGTCCGGTTGGACAATTCCTTTGACCTCTGCATGCCACTTTGGTGCGTCCGGGTTGTACTAGTGGGAAAATCAGTCAAATGGTCACACACACACACACACACACACACACACACACACACACACACACACACACACACACACACACACACATACGGAGAGAGAACTCATTCGCATGTTCATAAAGATACTCACACACACACCACACACACACACACACACACACACACACACAACACACACACACACACACACCACCATACCAACAGCACCGGGAAACGATTGAAAGTGACCGACATAACTGCTGTATATGAAGCAGAACACTTCAATGACAACACGGTAGAAATGTAGAATGTGGGGGTATGGTCCAGGAACATTAATGCCCCGTTCCATATTTACAGCCAGTTGTCAAACCCGTCAGTTGTTCAAACACTGTCAGCGGCACTGTCAACAGTGTAAAGTTGACGCAGGCGGACAGTGTCGGTGGCAAAAGTGCCCCCCACCCCCTCAGTATTGCCCCATGGAATCCAGTCTCTTTTCTGTTATTCATTTATCTGCAGTTTTTGCTTACGTGAATAGTATTGATTTTGCCCATTTCATTAACATCTTTTAAAATTCTAACTTATCTTCTATGTCCCCGCCCTCCACACCCATACCTCCCACCCCCATCATCGGCTTGGTTTGAAACATGATTTGAAATAATAAACAAGAGCGGTAACTTTGTCTCCTCTCGCAAAACACAGTTAAAGACATGTCATTGACAAAAAAATGCTGTGCGGTACGCACTCCCCTTGCTGTGATGGAGACAAATGGCTCACGGAACAAACAAGAATTCCCCCCTCTCCCTCCCCCATTTAACAAAAATAAAATAAAGGGGGGGGGGGGGGGTGCGGTGAGGAAGAGAGGGCGACAAAGAGAGAGTTTTGGTTTTAGGTCGCCCCGGCTTACGCGAAGGGTAAAGTCGTCCCGCATAATACCGAAACAAAGCCGGAGAAAGGAGGGGTCCCTGTAGTTCCAGCACTGATAACTAGCAACGTTCGTGACTGAGTGGCTCATTTGGGTGGGGAACTGGCCATCGAAGGACTGTTCCTGATCAGACGACCCCTGGTTTGGTCGAGAGGTGAACTAAAGACGAACCGTGCCAAGTTTCTCTTCACTGACCCCACGTTCCACGGCCCACGTTCCACGGCCCACGTTCCACGGCCCACGTTCCACGGCCCACGTTCCACGGCCCACGTTCCACGGCCTAGTTGACGGAGTGACCACGAGATGTCGGAGCTTCATCAAAGTCTGAACCATCTTTGGTCAAGGGAGGGAACCCATGCTGATTGAGCTTCATTGAAGTCTGAACCATCTTTGGTCAAGGGAGGGAACCCATGCTGATTGAGCTTCATTGAAGTCTGAACCATCTTTGGTCAAGGGAGGGAACCCATGCTGATTGAGCTTCATTGAAGTCTGAACCATCTTTGGTCAAGGGAGGGAACCCATGCTGATTGAGCTTCATTGAAGTCTGAACCATCTTTCATCAAGGTTACCATTCTGACCGTACCCAGTGAACATGACTATTCCGTACCCAATGAACATGGTTACTGTTCCATACCCAATGAACATGGTTACTGTTCCATACCCAATGAACATGGTTACTGTTCCATACTCAATGAACATGGTTACTATTCAATACTCAATGAACATGGTTACTATTCCGTACCCAATGAACATGGTTACTATTCCGTACCCAATCAGCATGGTTACTATTCCGTACCCAATCAGCATGGTTACTATTCTGTACCCAGTGAACATGGTTACTATTCCGTACCCAATGAACATGGTTACTATTCCGTACCCAATCAGCACGGTTACTATTCCGTACCCAATCAACATAGTTACTATCCGGCCGTACCCAATGAACAGGGTTACTATTCCGTACCCAGTCAACATGGTTACTATTCCGTACCCAGTCAACATGGTTACTATTCCGTACCCAATGAACATGGTTACTATTCCGTACCCAATCAACATAGTTACTATTCCGGCCGTACCCAATGAACAGGGTTACTATTCCGTACCCAGTGAACATGGTTACTATTCCGGCCGTACCCAATGAACAGGGTTACTATTCCGTACCCAGTCAACATGGTTACTATTCCGGCCGTACCCAGTGAACAGGGTTACTATTCCGGCCGTACCCAGTCAACATGGTTACTATTCCGGCCGTACCCAATGAACAGGGTTACTATTCCGTACCCAATCAACATGGTTACTATTCCGGCCGTACCCAATGAACAGGGTTACTATTCCGTACCCAATCAACATGGTTACTATTCCGGCCGTACCCAGTGAACATGGTTACTATTCCGTACCCAGTGAACATGGTTACTATTCCGGCCGTACCCAATGAACAGGGTTACTATTCCGTACCCAATCAACATGGTTACTATTCCGGCCGTACCCAGTGAACATGGTTACTATTCCGTACCCAGTGAACATGGTTACTATTCCGGCCGTACCCAGTCAACATGGTTACTGCCCCTGCCACACCCAATGAACAGGGTTACTATTTCGGCTGTGCCCAAAGAACATTATTACTATTCCGTACCCAGTGAACATAATTACTATTCCGTACCCAGTGAACATAATTACTATTCCGTACCCAGTGAACATAATTACTATTCCGTACCCAATGAACATGGTTACTATTCTGTACCCAATGAACATTATTACTATTCCGTACCCAATGAACAGGGTTAAGGGCCGTACCCAATGAACATAATTACTATTCCTGTACCCAATGTACACGGTTACTATTCCGACTGTACCCAATGAATACGGTTACTATTCCGACGTACCCAATCAAGATGGTTACTAAATTGTACCTAATGAACATGGTTACTATTCCGACTGTACCCAAGGAACATGGTTACTATTCCGACTGTACCCAAGGAACATGGTTACTATTCCGACTGTACCCAGGTAACATGGTTTCTAATCCGTACCCAAGGAACATGGTTACTATTCCGACTGTACCCAGGTAACGTGGTTTCCAATCCGTACCCAATGAACATGGTTTCTAATCCAACTGTACCCAGGTAATATGGTTTCTAATCCGTACCCAATGAACATGGTTACTATTCCGACCGTACACAATGAGCATGGTTACTGTTCCGACCGTACCCAATGAACATGGTTACTATTCTGGCCGTACCCAATGAACATGGTTACTATTCCGACCGTACACAATGAGCATGGTTACTGTTCCGACCGTACCCAATGAACATGGTTACTATTCCGGCCGTACCCAATGAACATGGTTACTATTCCGGCCGTACACAATGAGCATGGTTACTGTTCCGACCGTACCCAATGAACATGGTTACTATTCCGACCGTACCCAATGAACATGGTTACTATTCCGGCCGTACCCAATGAACATGGTTACTATTCCGGCCGTACACAATGAGCATGGTTACTGTTCCGACCGTACCCAATGAACATGGTTACTATTCCGACCGTACCCAATGAACATGGTTACTATTCCGACCGTACCCAATGAACATGGTTACTATTCCGACCGTACCCAATGAACATGGTTACTATTCCGTACCCAATGAACATGGTTACTATTCCGTACCCAATGAACATGGTTACTATTCCGTACCCAATGAACATGGTTACTGTTCCGGCCGTACCCAATGAACATGGTTACTATTCCGTACCCAATGAACATGGTTACTGTTCCGGCCGTACCCAATGAACATGGTTACTGTTCCGGCCGTACCCAATGAAAATGGTTACCATTCCGTACCCAATCAACATGGTTGCTGTTCCGGCCGTACCCAATGAACATGGTTACTGTTCCGGCCGTACCCAACGAACATGGTTACTATTCCGACCGTACCCAATGATCATGGCTACTGTTCCGTACCTAATGAACATGATTACTATCCCGGTCGTACTCAAGTGAACATGGTTAATGACGAATCGAGAATAGAAATGTAGGTCAACTGAGAATAGAAATGTAGGTCAACTGAGAATAGAAATGTAGGTCAACCGGGAATAGAAATGTAGGTCAACTGAGAATAGAAATGTAGGTCAACTGGCCACGAACTGATGTCAGTCATTGAGAGCTGACTCAAACGGATTTGCGTTTTAGGAGAACTGGATCCTTTTTTTCTTTTCTTTCTTTTTTCACTGCGAACCTGACCGATCTTGGATTGCGAATCCGAAGATCGAGCGCTGAAGCAAAAAAAAAAAAAAAAAAAAAAAAAAAAAAAAAAAAAAATCAATAAGAAAAAGGAAACATCGCCACTTTCACCAACTAGACGAAGCAGGTTTGCGATCTGATGGTGGTTTCAATGAAGAAGGGCCCCACAGCGAAGGTCAGTGTGATAGCGCAGGAAGAGAACGTGGAAATGAAGAGGTCTGAAGTGTGCTTTTCCGAGCCAGTAGTGACGCTGAAGCGGTCAGTTGTGCTGACCAGAGCTAACCTGCAGCCGGCACTATACTCTGTACTGCTGTTTGACACCTGTCTTGTGTCTCAGACAGCTTCAGATGGGGAGCATTGTTTTATTTTATTTAATTTATTTTCATTTATGCATTAGTTAATTAATTAATTAATCTATTCATTTATTTACTTATTCATTTATGTTTTTTTAAAAACTTATATTTGCTACGTGTTTTCAAGCGAATGAAAAATTGATGTTATCAAGAAGTCGAACAACGCAGTTCACAAGAGTACAAATCCCACTGTGGTATCTAAAGATTGAATGGTATACTATCACACCACCATCACCACCACCACCACTACTTCTACTACTAATACTACCACTACTATTACTACTACTACAATTACTACTACTAGCACGGCTGCTATAACCACTACTACTGCTGCTGCTACTACTATTACTACTGCTGTGCCTACCACTACTACTACTACTACAAATGGATATTTATGGCACTCCACCTACAAATAGCCCTAACCTTTTATAAAGTTTTTCGCACACAACACACACACACACACACACACACACACACACACACACACACACACAGAGGGGCGCGTGCGCGCGCGCACGCACGCACGCACGTGCACACACACATACACGCGCGCGGTGTGTGTGTGTGTGTGCGTGCGCGCGCGCACTGGTGACTTATCTGCCCGGAACAGGGACAGTGTCGTTATCCTATGCTAAGGCATTAGATGATAGTGTGAGCATTAGACATGACATAATGCCAAATTCATGGCACTAAAGACATGACATAATGCCAAATTCATGGCACTAACGTCAACAGAACTCAATGGATCATGCAACAGATCATTACGGATATGCTCTAATAGATTTCTGCTTTTGCCAGAATATGCCGATAATGATTGGACGAGTAGCAAGTGACTCAAGTGTGGCTGAATTGACTGTAAAAGTGTAAGCTGAGTTGTTCATCGTCTGGTTTCTCCAAGAGATTTCCCTTATGACCTTTAGACATTGTGGTCAGTGTTTATCTGATGTGCATTGTCAGTGTTGTTGACTTGTGGTCTGTGTTTATTTGATGCGCATGGTCAGTGTTGTTGGCTTGTGGTCAGTGTTTATCTGATGTGCATTGTCAGTGTTGTTGACTTGTGGTCAGTGTTTATCTGATGTGCATTGTCAGTGTTGTTGACTTGTGGTCAGTGTTTATCTGATGTGCATGGTCAGTGTTGTTGACTTGTGGTCAGTGTTTACCTGATGTGCATGGTCAGTGTTGTTGACTTGTGGTCAGTGTTTACCTGATGTGCATGGTCAGTGTTGTCCACTTGGAGCCACAGAAGTGTCATGCACCACATTAGTGAATCAGACGTGAATAATCTTGTAGATATATTTGATACCAAAAAAAAAAGAAGAAAGAAAATGTCCAGCTGTATGATTTCAAACCAAAATGGAAATTCAAACATGCGAACTATTGTTGACACCACCGATGAAAGTTTAATAAATGATTTGAATATGTCCTAATTAGACCCTATGAACAGATTAATTCGGTCACCCAGGAAGATCTAGTACTGTCACACTGAGCACAAATGCATACACGCACTCAGCTCAGCATTCACTCCTTGCACACGCAGTCTCTCCAAACAACCAGAAGGCGCACTACAATACTCTTCTTCTCCCCCTCCTCTCCGGGGAATAATTTACTAAACAATAATCAACTTTTCAAATCTTTCAATCTTATGTTCCTCCACTCCAGTGGAGGTACAAACATTCCACAGATCCACTAGCTGGGACCAAATTTCATCTCATTATACATAGTAGTTCATAAATACATCGTTTAACGGTTTCTCCTCCTCACTGGAGAAACAATGTATACATTTTTCAAAGAAGAATCAAAAGATGGCTTAAAATATAAGAATATCAACTGAGTTCCGACCCAAGGGGACAATCAACATTCTTTGTGGATCAACATGACAAATTCTTTAAATTCTCTCACGGCTGTTGCAGTCGTTGTCCTCTTTACAATTAGGTGTTGCCGCAGCACTGGAGCTCAACTACTTCTGCGACTGCCTCAGTCGCCTAGTCCGTTACTGGTGCTGTCACAGCACCGGGAAGGGCTGAAACACGAATGAAGTCCGTGTAAGTAATCTATTTCAAAATCTGAATAATGATAAATTCTTTTCCCTTTTTCCCTTTTCTTAACTCTCTCTCTTTTCTCTCCCCATCTGTCTATACCTCACCTGGTAATGGTGGAATACAGGTGAAACTCGTTCTGCAAGCTCCAAACAACCTGTCTGGTCAGTGTCCCCAAGCCATCTCCTTCCTATACCATATTTTTCCTTCCTGCTCTCTTTCTGAGTGAGTACTCATCTAACTCTACGCATTACCAGCCCTTGGTTACTTGACCAATGGACAACGTCCGTCCATTTAACCAATAATCACCCTACGTCTATAGCCACCGGCGACACCGATCACATGGTCAGGCCATGCAAATTATCTTTTCTTTTACCTTCCCTCTTCCCTACCTAGGGAAATGCTTTATAACAAATAAGGGCGTGCGCGACGGAACGTCACATGTCGCCATGTGAGGCTACATCACATGACAAGTACCTTCAAACAATTGTTGACACTACTGGTGAAAGTTTAATAAATGATTTGAATATGCCCTAATTGGATTCTATGAACAGATTAATTCGGTCATCCAGGAAGATCTAGGACCTTCAAACAATTGTTGACACTACTGGTGAAAATTTAATAAATGATTTGAATATGCCCTAATTAGATTCTATGAACAAATTAATTCGGTCACCCAGGAAGATCTTGTACCTGCAAACGACAAAGGCATTTACTGATACAGCGGAAGAAGCCAATATGACCCAAAAAAATTAATTGGTGTAAAACACGGAAAGAAGAGGTCAGAAAAAAAACCTCACAAACTCAGCTGGTTTCACACAGAATTTAGCTGGTTTCACAGAGAATTTAGCTGGTTTCACACAAACTTTAGCTGGTTTCACACAGAATTTAGCTTGTTTCACGCATAATTTAGCTTTTTTCACACATAATTTAGCTGTTTCACGCATAATTTAGCTGTTTCACACATAATTTAGCTGGTTTCACACAATTTAGCTGTTTCATACAGAATTTAGCTGGTTTCACACAGAATATAGCTGTTTCACGCAGAACATAGCTGGTTTTACACAGAATATAGATTGTTTCATGCAGAATTTAGCTGGTTTTAACGCAAAATTTAACT
>CM065730.1:71262325-71277325 GCA_033310375.1 Conus canariensis
CGTCCAGTGAGGAGGACGAGGAGGAGAAGAAAAGATAGAGACCCATCACAGGATGGCAGTTTGGTGGATAAATCATTCGTTCTGCATATTTCCACCAACAATTCAAGGTGGTGACAGCCCTGATATGGCCGTTTGCAATCTGCTGGGCTATAAGCAACATTATCTAACCTGACCTTACCTGATCTTACCTTACCTTACCTTATTTTTCGTTACCTTACCTTACCTTACCTTATTTTACGTTATCTTACCTTACTTTCAGTCACCTTACCTTACCTTACCTTCACTTACCTTCCCTTCCCTTACCTCACCTTACCTTACTTTACCTTACCTTATTTCACTTTACCTTGCTTTACCTTATCGTCCCTTCCCTTCCCTTACCTCATTTTACCTTACCTTACTTTACTTTACCTTACCTTACTTCACTTTACCTTACTTTAACTTATCTTCCCTCCCTTCCCTTACCTCATTTTACCTTACTTTACTTTACCTTATCTTACTTTACCTTACTTTATCTTACCTTACCTTACCTTCCTTTCACTTACCCCACCTTACCTTACCTTACTTTACCTTACCCTGCCTTACCTTACTATATTTTACCTTACTTTACTTTACCTTACTTTATCTTACCTTACTGTACCTTACTTTACTTCACCTTCCCTTCCCTTCCCTCAACTTACCTTACCTTACTTTACCTCACCTTACCTTATCTTTACTTTACCTTGCTTTACCACATCTTACCTTACCTTACTTTACCTTACCTTACCATCCTTTCCTTTACCTTCCCTAACCTCACCTTACCTTACCTTACTTTCCCTTACCTACCTTACTTTTCCTTATCTTACCTTACCGTACCTTACCTTACTTTCCCTTACCTACCTTACTTTACTCTACCTTCCCTTCCCTTCCCTAACCTCACCAGACTTACCTTACCTTACTTTACCTTACCTTACGTTACTTTACCTTACTTTACCTTACCTTACCGTACCTTACCTTACCTTACCTTACCTTATCTTATCTTACTTTACCTTACCTTACCTTACATTACCCTACCTTACCTTACCTTACTTTACCCTACCTTACCATACCTTACCTTACTTACCTTACCTTACCTTACCTTACCTTACCTTACCTTACCTTACCTTACCTTTGTTAAATATTGATAATGTTTAATCCTGTTACCTTTGTGTACTGGGATGGGAAGGGAAGCAGAGGGGCTACACTCAACCTTTTTACAAATGTTAGAAAGTATTTATAATGACTCTACCGGACAACGTGGACAAACGATTCACAGGACAAAACATGATGCGGCATGATGAACAACACAACGACAGGACAAAACATGATGCGACATGATAAACAACACAAAGAGAGGACAAAACATGACGCGGCATGATGAACAACACAACGACAGGACAAAACATGACGCGGAATGATGAACAACACAACGACAGAACAAAACATGACGCGGCATGATGAACAACACAACGACAGGACAAAACATGACGCGACATGAACAACACAACGACAGAACAAAACATGACGTGGCATGAACAACACAATGACAGCACAAAACATGACGCGGGGTGAACAACACAACGACAGGACAAAACATGACTTGGCATGATGAACAACACAACGACAGGACAAAACATGACTTGGCATGATGAACAACACAACGATAGGACAAAACATGACTTGGCATGATGGACAACACAGCGACAGGAGAAAACATGACGCAGCATGATGAACAACACGAAGAACAACACGACAGGACAAGCCATAACGTGCATGAACAACACAACGACAGGACAAAACTTGACGAGGCATGATCAACAACACAATGATAGGACAAAACATGACGCGGCATAATGAAGAACACGACGACAGGACAAAACATGACGTGGCATGGTGAACAACACAGCAACCGGACAAAACATGACGTGGCATGGTGAAAAACACAACGACAGGACAAAAAGTCACGCGGCATGCTGACCAATACAACGACAGGACAAAACATGATGCGGCATGATGAACAACACAGCGACAGGACAAAACACGACGCGGCATGAACAACACAACGACAGGACAAAACATGACGCGGCATGATGAACAACACAGCGACAGGACAAAACATGACGTGGCATGATGAACAACACAACGACAGGACAAAACATGACGCGGCATGATGAACAACACAGCGACAGGACAAAACATGACGTGGCATGATGAACAACACAACGACAGGACAAAACATGACGCGGCGTGAACAACACGATGACAGGATAAAGCATGACGCGGCATGATGAACAACACAACGGCAGGACAAAACATGACGCGGCATGAACAACACAACGACAGGACAAAACATGGCGCGGCATGATGAACAACACAGCAACAGGACAAAACATGACGCGGCATGATGAACAACACAACGACAGGACAAAACATGACGTGGCATGATGAACAACACAACGACAGGACAAAACATGACACGCGCATGAACAACACAACGACAGGACAAAACATGACGCGTCATGATGAACAACACAACGGTAGGACAAAACATGACGCGGCGTGAACAACACAACGACAGGACAAAACATGATGTGGCATGATGAACAACACAACGACAGGACAAAACATGATGTGGCATGATGAACAACACAACGACAGGACAAAACATGACGCGGCATGATGAACAACACAGCGACAGGACAAAACATGATGCAGCATGATGAACAACGCAAAGAGAGGACAAAACATGACGCGGCATGAAACAACACAACGACAGGACAAAATATGACGCAGAATGATGAACAACACAACGACAGGACAAAAAATGCCGCAGCATAATGAACAACACAACGACAGGACAAAACATGACGCGGCATGAACAACAACGACAGGACAAAACATGACGTGGCATGATGAACAACACAACGACAGGTCAAAAACGTGACGCATGATGAACAACACAACGAGAGGATAAAGCATGACGCGGCATGATGAACAACACAACGGCAGGACAAAACATGACGCGGCATGAACAACACAACGACAGGACAAAACATGGCGCGGCATGATGAACAACACAGCAACAGGACAAAAAATGACGTGGCATGATGAACAACACAACGACAGGACAAAACATGACGCGGCATGATGAACAACACAGCAACAGGACAAAACATGACGCGGCATGATGAACAACACAGCGACAGGACAAAACATGATGCAGCATGATGAACAACGCAAAGAGAGGACAAAACATGACGCGGCATGAACAACAACGACAGGACAAAACATGACGCAGAATGATGAACAACACAACGACAGGACAAAAAATGCCGCAGCATAATGAACAACACAACGACAGGACAAAACATGACGCGGCATAAACAACAACGACAGGACAAAACATGACGGGCATGACGAACAACACAACGACAGGACAAAACGTGACGCAGGATGAACAACACAACTACAGGACAAAACATGACGTGACATGAACAACACGATGACAGGACAAAACATGACGTGGCATGAACAACACAATGACAGGACAAAACATGACGCGGAATGAACAACACAACGACAGGACAAACGATGACGCGGCATGATGAACAACACAACCACTGGACAAAACATGGCACGGCATGATGAACAACACAACGACAGGAAAAAACATGACGTGGCATGAACAACACAACGACAGGACAAAACATGACGCGGGATGATGAACAACACAACGACAGGACAAAACATGACGCGGAATGATGAACAACACAACGACAGGACAAAACATGACGCGGAATGATGAACAACACACAAAGACAGGACAAAACATGTCGCGGATGGATGAACAACACAACGACAGGACAAAACATGACGCGGCATGAACAACACAACAACTGGACAAAACATGACGCGGCATGAACAACACAACAACTGGACAAAACATGGCACGGCATGATGAACAACACAACGACAGGACTAAACATGACGCAGCATGAACAACACAACAACTGGACAAAACATGGCACGGCATGATGAACAACACAACGACAGGACAAAACATGGCACGGCATGATGAACAACACAGCGACAGGACAAAATATGTCGCGGCATGAACAACACAACGACAGGACAAAACTTGACGCGGCATGATGAACAACACAACGACAGGACAAAACATGACGTGGCATGAACAAGACAATGACAGGACAAAACATGACGCAGCATGATGAACAACACAATGACAGGACAAAAACTTGACGCGGCATGATGAACAATACAACGACAGGACAAAACATGACGCAGCATAATGAACAACACAGCAACAGGAAAACCATGACGCGGGCATGATGAACAACACAACGACAGGACAAAACATGACACGACATGAACAACACATCAAGAGGACAAAACATGACGCAGCATGATGAACAACACAACGACAGGACAAAACATGACGCGGCATGATGAACAACACAACGACAGAACAAAACATGACGCAGCATGATGAACAACACAACGACAGGACAAAACATGACGCGACATGAACAACACAACGACAGAACAAAACATGACGTGGCATGAACAACACAATGACAGCACAAAACATGACGCGGGGTGGAACAACACAACGACAGGACAAAACATGACTTGGCATGATGAACAACACAACGACAGGACAAAACATGACTTGGCATGATGAACACACAAACGACAGGACAAAACATGACGTCGCATATGAACAACACAACGACAGGACAAAACATGACGCGGCATGATGAACAACACAACGACAGGACAAAACATGACGCGGCATGTCAACAACACGACGACAGGACAACAAATAATCGTCGCGATGAACAACACAACGACAGGACAAAACATGACGTGGCATGAACAACAACACGACGACAGGACAAAACATGGACGCGGCTTGAACAACACGACAGTACAAAACATGACGCGGCATGATAACAACACAACGACAGGACAAAACATGACGCGGCATGATCAACAAGACGACGACAGGACAAGATATGTCGTCGGATGAACAACACAACGACAGGACAAAACATGACGCGACATGAACAACCAGCACGACGACAGGACAAAACATGACGCGGCATATGAACAACAACGACAGGACAAAACATGACGCAGAATGATGAACAACACCGACAGGACAAAACATGACGCGGCATGAACACAAGACAGGACAAAACATGACGCGGCATGTGAACAACACAACGACAGGACAAAACATGACGCGCATGATGAACAACGACACGCAGACAAAACATGACTTGGCATGATGAACAACACAACGATAGGACAAAACATGACGCAGCATGATGAACAACACGATGAACAACACGACAGGACAAGCCATAACGTGCATGAACAACACAACGACAGGACAAAACTTGACGAGGCATGATCAACAACACAATGATAGGACAAAACATGACGCGGCATAATGAGGAACACGACGACAGGACAAAACATGACGTGGCATGGTGAACAACACAGCAACGGACAAAAACATGACGTGGCATGGTGAAAACACAACGACAGGACAAAAAGTCACGCGGCATGCTGACCAATACAACGACAGGACAAAACATGATGCGGCATGATGAACAACACAGCGACAGGACAAAACACGACGCGGCATGCACATGAACAACACAACGACAGGACAAAACATGACGCGGCATGATGAACAACACAGCGACAGGACAAAACATGACGTGGCATGATGAACAACACAACGACAGGACAAAACATGACGCGGCATGATGAACAACACAGCGACAGGACAAAACATGACGTGGCATGATGAACAACACAACGACAGGACAAAACATGACGCGGCGTGAACAACACGATGACAGGATAAAGCATGACGCGGCATGATGAACAACACAACGGCAGGACAAAACATGACGCGGCATGATGAACAACACAACGACAGGACAAAACATGGCGCGGCATGATGAACAACACAGCAACAGGACAAAAAATGACGCGGCATGATGAACAACACAACGACAGGACAAAACATGACGCGGCATGATGAACAACACAACGACAGTACAAAACATGACGCGGCATGATGAACAACACAACGACAGGACAAAACATGACGCGGCATGATGAACAACACGACGACAGGACAAAACATGACGTGGCATGATGAACAACACAACGACAGGACAAAACTTGACCGGCATGAACAACACAACGACAGGACAAAACATGACGCGCCATGATGAACAACACGATGACAGGACAAAACATGACGCGGCATGATGAACAACACAGCGACAGGACAAAACATGATGCGCATGATGAACAACGCAAAGAGAGGACAAAACATGACGCGGCATGAACAACACAACGGACAGGACAAAATATGACGCAGAATGATGAACAACACACAACGACAGGACAAAAAATGCCGCAGCATAATGAACAACACAACGACAGGACAAAACATGACGCGGCATGAACAACAACGACAGGACAAAACATGACGTGGCATGATGAACAACACAACGACAGGTCAAAACGTGACGCATGATGAACAACACAACGAGAGGACAAAACATGACTCAGCATGATGAACAACACAGCGACAGGACAAAACATGACGGGCATGACGAACAACACAACGACAGGACAAAACGTGACGCAGGATGAACAACACAATACAGGACAAAACATGACGTGACATGAACAACACGATGACAGGACAAAACATGACGTGGCATGAACAACAACAATGACAGGACAAAACATGACGCGGAATGAACAACACAACGACAGGACAAACGATGACGCAGCATGATGAACAACACAACACATGGACAAAACATGGCACGGCATGATGAACAACACAACGACAGGAAAAAACATGACGTGGCATAAGAACAACACAACGACAGGACAAAACATGACGCGGGATGATGAACAACACAACGACAGGACAAAACATGACGCGGAATGATGAACAACACAACGACAGGACAAAACATGACGCGGAATGATGAACAACACAACGACAGGACAAAACATGAGCGATGAGTGAACAACACAACGACAGGACAAAACATGACGCAGCATGAACAACACAACAACTGGACAAAACATGGCACGGCATGATGACAAACACAACGCAGGACTAATGAAGCAGCATGAACAACCAAAAACTGGACAAAGGCAGGCATGATGAACAACACAACGACAGGACAAAACATGAGCACGGCATGATAACAAACAGCGACAGGACAAAATATGTCGCGGCATGAACAACACAACGACAGGACAAAACTTGACGCGCATGATGAACAACACAACGACAGGACAAAACATGACGTGGCATGAACAGACAAGACAGGACAAAACATGACGCAGCATGATGAACAACACAATGACAGAACAAAAACTTGACGCGGCATGATGACACAACGACAGGACAAAACATGACGCAGCATGATGAACAACACAGCAACAGGACAAAACATGACAAAAATGCGCGCATGAACAACACAACGACAGGACAAAACATGACGCGACATGAACAACAGCACGACGACAGGACAAAACATGACGCGCATGATGAACAACACGACAGGACAAAACATGACGCGGCATGATGAACAACACGACAGGACAAAACATGACGCGGCATGATAACAACACGACAGGACAAACATGACGGGCATGATAACAACACGACAGGACAAAACATGACGGATGAGAACACAACGACAGGACAAAACATGACGCGAATGAACAACAGCACACGACGGACAAAACATGACCGCATGATGAACAACACGCGACAGGACAAAACATGACGCGCATGAGACAACAACAGACAGGACAAAACATGACGCGAATGAACAAACAGACGACAGGACAAAGAACTGACGCGGCATGATGAACAACACAACGACAGGACAAAACATGACGCGGCATGATGAACAACACAACGACAGGACAAAACATGACGCTGGCAATGAACAAACACAACGACAGGACAAAACATGACGGGATGATGAACACACACGCAGGACAAATGACGGGATGATGAAAACAGACAGGACAACATGACGGGATGATGAACAAACACGACAGGACAAACATGACGCGGATGATGAACACACACGACAGACAACATGAGCGCATGAACAACACACACGGACAAAACTGGCGCTTAAACACACAAGGACAACTGAGCGCATGAACAACACACACTACAACATGACGGCTGATAACAACCAACGACAGGACAAAATGCGGCATGATGACAACCAGACGGACAAAATAGTGCGATGACAACACAGACAGACAAAACTGACGGGCATGATGAACAACACAACGAAGAAAAACATGACGGCATAAACAACACAACAAGGAAAACATGGCGGAGATGAACAACACAACGACGGACAAAACATGACGCAGATGACCACAACGAAGGACAAAATGACGCGCATGATGAACAACACAAGACAAAAACATACGCAGATGAACAACACAACGACAGGACAAAACATGACGCGGATGAACAACACAACGACGGCAAAACATGACGGGCATGTGAACAACACAACGACAGGACAAAACTGACGCGCTGAAACAACACAACGACAGGACAAACATGACGCGCTGATGAACAACACAGACAGGACAAAACATGACGCGGATGATGAAAACACAGACAGGACAAAACTGACGCGAGATGAACAACACACACAGGAAAAACATGACGCGCATGATAACAACACAACGACAGGACAAAACATGACGCGGATGAACAACAGCAAAGGACAAAACATGACGGGCATGATGAACAACACAACGACAGGAAAACATGACGCGGCATGAACAACACACAACAGGACAAAACATGACGCGAATGAACAAACAACGACAGGACAAACATGACGCGCATGAAACACACAACAGGACAAAATGCAGCTGGAACAACACAACGCAGGACAAAACATGACGTGATGAACAACACACGAGGACAAAACATACGCGATGTAACAACACGACAGGACAAAATACGCGTGTGAACAAC
Source organism: Conus canariensis (assembly GCA_033310375.1). Classification (NCBI taxonomy): domain Eukaryota; kingdom Metazoa; phylum Mollusca; class Gastropoda; order Neogastropoda; family Conidae; genus Conus; species Conus canariensis. The sequence goes on from CM065730.1 coordinate 71,271,435, forward strand.
ACGACAGGACAAACATGACGCGGCATGATGAACAACACGACAGGACAAACATGACGCGGCATGATAACAACACAAGACAGGACAAAATGACGCGATGATAACAACACAACACGGACAAAACATGAGCGCATGATAACACACAACGACAGGACAAAACATGACGCAGCATGAACAACACACAAGGACAAAACATGACGCGCATGATGAACAACACGAGGACAAAAATGAGCGATGATGAACAACACAGACAGCAAAAATGCGCGCTGATAACAACACAACGACAGGACAAATGACGCGGCATGATAACACAGACAGGACAAAACATGACGCGCGATGAACACACGACAGGACAAAACATGACGGGCTGATGAAAACACGAAGGACAAAATGACGCGCATGAACAAACACAAGGAAAATGACGGATGATAACAACACGCAGGACAAACATGCCGGATGAACACACACGACAGGACAAAACTGGCGGTGACAACACAAGACAGGACAAACTGACGCGGCATGATGAACACACAGACAGGACAAAACATGAGCGCATGAACAAACACGACGGACAAATGCGCGGATGAACAACACGAAGGACAAAACTGACGCGCATGACAACACAACGAAGGACAAAAAACGGCAGTGAACAACAGACAGGAAACATGACGCGATGATGAACACAAGACAGGACAAAACATGACCGAATGACAACACAGAGGAAAACATGAGGCATGATGAAACACGACAGGACAAAACATGACGCGGCTGATGAACACAGCAGGACAAAACTGAGCGCATGAAAACAGACGGACAAACATGACGCGGCATGATGAACAAACGACAGGACAAAACATGACGCAGTGATGAACAACACACGAAGGACAAACATGACGGCATGATGAACAACACGAGGACAAAACTGAGCGCATGATAAAAACACGAAGGACAAAACATACGCGCGTGAACAACACAACGACAGGACAAAACATGAGCGGCATGATACAACAAAGACAGGACAAAACATGGCGGCTGATAAACACAGACAGGACAAAACTGACGCGGCATGATAACAAACGAGGACAAAACATGAGCGTGATGAACAACACACGACAGGAAAAAATGACGCGCTTGAACAACACGACAGACAAAACTGACGCGGCATGATGAACAACACAGACGGACAAAACATGAGCGGCATGAACAACACGACAGGACAAAATGCGCGTGGAAACACAGACAGGACAAAATGACGGCATGAAACAACACGACAGGACAAAACATGACGGATGATGAACAACAGACAGGAAAAACATGACGGGCATGATGAACAACACGAAGACAAAACATGACGCGCATGATGAACAACACGAAGAAAAACATGACTGGCATGATGAACAACACGAAGGACAAACATGACGGGATGATAACAACACGACGGACAAACATGAGCGCAGAACACAGAGACGGACAAAATGAGCGCTTGAACAACAGACAGAAAAACATAGCGCATGAAAACACGAAGGACAAAACATGAGCGGCATGATGAACAACAACGACAGGACAAAAATGAGGGGATGAACAACACAACGACAGGACAAAACTGAGCGAATGAACAACACAACGACAGGACAAAACTGACGCGCATGATGAACAACACGACAGGACAAACATGACGGGATGATGAACAACACGACAGGACAAACATGACGCGGCATGATGAACAACGACAGGACAAAACATGACGCGCATGATGAACAACACGAAGGACAAAACATGACGCGGCATGATGAACAACACGACAGGACAAAACATGACGCGGCATGATGAACAACACACGACGACGGACAAAACATGACGCGGCATGAACAACACAACGACAGGACAAAACATGACGCGGCATGATGAACAACACAGACAGGACAAAACATGACCGGCATGATGAACAACACAGACGACAGGACAAAACATGACGCGGCATGATGAACAACACAACGACAGGACAAAACATGACGCGGCATGATGAACAACACAACGACAGGACAAAACATGACGCGGCATGATGAACAACACAACGACAGGACAAAACATGACGCGGCATGATGAACAACACGACGACAGGACAAAACATGACGCGGCATGATGAACAACACGACAGGACAAAACATGACGCGGCATGATGAACAACACACGACGACAGGACAAAACATGACGCGGCATGATGAACAACACAGCGACAGGACAAAACATGACGCGGCATGATGAACAACACAGCGACAGGACAAAACATGACGCGGCATGATGAACAACACAACGACAGGACAAAACATGACGCGGCATGATGAACAACACAGCAACATGACAAAACATGACTTGGCATGATAAACAACACAACGACAGGACAAAACATGACGTGGCATGATGAACAACACAATGACAGGACAAAACATGACGTGGCATGATGAACAACACAATGACAAGACAAAACATGACGTGGCATGATGAACAACACAACGATAGGAGAAAACATGACTTGGCATGATGAACAACACAACGACAGGACAAAACATGACGCGGAATGATGAACAACACAACGACCGGACAAAACATGACGCGGCACGATGGACCACAGAACGACAGGACAAAATATGACGCAGCATGATGAACAACACGACAGGACAAAAACATAACGCAGCATGAACAACACAACGACAGGACAAAACATGACGCGGCATGATGAACAACACAACGACAGGACAAAACATGACGTGGCATGATGAACAACACGACAACGACAACAAACTTGACGCGGCATGATGAACAACACAACGACAGGACAAAACTTGACGCGGCATGATGAACAACACAACGACAGGACAAAACATGACGCAGAATGATGAAGAACACAGCAACAGGACAAAACATGACGCGGCATGATGAACAACACAACGACAGGACAAAACATGACGCGACATGATGAACAACACAACGACAGGACAAAACATGACGCGGCATGAACAAACACAGCAACAGGACAAAACATGACGCGGCATGATGAACAACACAACGACAGGACAAAACATGACGCGACATGACAACACAGCAACAGGACAAAACATGACGCGACATGATCAACAACACAACGACAGGACAAAACATGACGCGACATGAACAACACAGCAACAGGACAAAACATGACGCGGCATGATGAACAACACAACGACAGGACAAAACATGACGCGACATGAACAACACAGCAACAGGACAAAACAGGACGCAGAATGATCAACAACACGACGACAGGACAAAACATGACTCGGCATGATCAACAACAGAACGACAGGACTAAATATGTCGTCGCATGAACAACACAACGGCAGGACAAAACATGACGTGGCATGAACAACAACACGACGACAGGACAAAACATCACGCGCTTGAAAACAACACGACAGGACAAACATGACGCGGCATGATGAACAACACGACAGGACAAAACATGACGCGGCATGATGAACAACACGACAGGACAAAACATGACGCGGCATGATCAACAACACGACGACAGGACAAAACATGACGCGACATGATCAACAACACAACGACAGGACAAAACATGACGCGGCATGATCAACAACACAACGACAGGACAAAACATGACGCGACATGATCAACAACACGACAGGACAAAACATGACGCGACATGATGAACAACACGACAGGACAAAACATGACGCGACATGATGAACAACACAACGACAGGACAAAACATGACGCGACATGATCAACAACACGACGACAGGACAAAACATGACGCGGCATGATGAACAACACGACAGGACAAAACATGACGCGGCATGATGAACAACACGACAGGACAAAACATGACGTGGCATGATGAACAACACGACAGGACAAAACATGACGCGACATGATGAACAACACAGCGACAGGACAAAATATGACGTAGCATGATGAACAACACGACAGGACAAAACATGACGCGGCATGATGAACAACACACGACGGACAAAACATGACGCGGCATGATGAACAACACACGACCGGACAAAACATGACGTGGCATTATGAACAACACACACGGACAGGACAAAACTGATGCGTCATGATGAACAACACGACAGGACAAAACATGACTCGCATGATGAACAACACAGTGATAGGACGAAACATGACGTGGCATGATGAACAACACAAGGACAGGACAAAACATGACGTGGCTTGATGAACAACACAACGACAGGACAAAACATGACGCAGCATGATGAACAACACAGCGACAGGACAAAACATGACGCAGCATGATGAACAACACAACGACAGGACGAAACATGATGCGGCATGATGAACAACACGACAGGACAAAACATGACGCAGCATGATGAACAACACAGCGACAGGACAAAACATGACGTGGCATGATGAACAACACGACGACAGGACAAAACATGACGTAGCATGATGAACAACACGACAGGACAAAGCATGACTGCGGCATGATGAACAACACGACACGGACAAAACATGACGGCAGATGAACAACACAACGACAGGACAAATATGACCGGCATGATGAACAACACAACGACAGGACAAAAACATGACGGCATGATGAACAACACAACGACAGGACAAAACATGACGCGGCATGATGAACAACACAACACAGGACAAAACATGACGCGGCATGATGAACAACACAAGACAGGACAAAACATGACGCGGCATGATGAACAACACGGGTTCCATCAATCTCTGGTAGCACAAAACACACACACACACACACACACACACAACACACACACACACACACACACACACACACACACACGCACGCACACTCTCTCAGACCCACACCGTGTCTGCTTGCAGTGGACCTTGCCCACGTCCAGGAGATTCGCACGGGGCGGCGCAGCGCCGACTTCGACAAGTGGTCTGAGGACGCCAACAAGGAGAAGAGCGAGCTGTGCCTCGTCATCTTCTACGGCGTGGAGGGCCTGCCTCTGACTTTGGCCATGGCAGGTCAGTGATGACCACACAGCAATACCGCTGACTGCCCCCACCAATCGGAGTGAAGTTGACAGAATTCCACGAATCTCTCTCTCTCTCTCTCTCTCTCTCTCTCTCTCTCTGTGTGTGTGTGTGTGTGTGTGTGTGTGTGTGTGTGTGTGTGTGGTGGTGTGCGTGCGTGTTGATGTTTGTAGGTAAGAGAGATATAGATGGCAAACTCAGACCAAATTGAAACAATCAATTGTCTTGGGGGGGGGGGGGGGGGGGGCAAGAAAAAGAACGCAGGTATAGTGAAAAATGCAAATGCAAATGAACACACAGAACAAGGTGTAGAGTAACGCAGAAATAATAAATAATGCAAAACAGATACTTGTCTTGTTTGTAGAGTGTATCAAAACTGCGGTCCTCTACCTTTGTTTTGGACTTCTGTTTTGTATTATGTATCAAGTCTGCGTTAATCTGCCCTTTGTTTTGTACTTGTCTGTTGTGGATTGTGTATAGAATCTGCGTTCATCTACGTCTTGTTTCACATACGTCTGTTTTGTATTGTATTAAAAACTGTGGTACTGTAAGCCTTGTTTTTTTTTTAGTTGTCTGTTTTCATATACTATCTGCATGAATCTACACCTTGTTTTGTAGTTGTCTGTTTTCATATACAATCTGCATTAATCTACACCTTGTTTTGTAGTTGTCTGTTTTCATACACAATCTGCATTAATCTACACATTGCTTTTTAGTTGTCTGTTTTCATACACAATCTGCATGAATCTACACCTTGTTTTGTAGTTGTCTGTTTTCATATACAATCTGCATTAATCTACACCTTGTTTTGTAGTTGTCTGTTTTCATATACAATCTGCATG
>CM065730.1:71282325-71287325 GCA_033310375.1 Conus canariensis
TCTCTCTCTCTCTCTCTCTCTCTCTCTCTCTCTCTCTCTCTCTGTCTGTCTGTCTTCTATCATCTCTCTCAGTCCTCTCTGTCTCTCTATCCCCCCTCTCTCTCTCTCTCTCTGTCCTCTCTCTCTCTCTCTCTCTCTCTCTCTCTCTCTCTCTGTGTCTTCTATCATCTCTCTCAGTCCTCTCTGTCTCTCTATCCTCTCTCTCTGTCTGTCCTCTCTCTCTGTCTTCTATCATCTCTCTTAGTCCTCTCTGTCTCTCTAGCCCCCCTCTCTCTCTCTGTCCTGTCTCTCTCTCTCTCTGTCTTCTATCATCTCTCTCCTCTCTGTCTCTCTATCCCCCCTCTCTCTGCCCTCTCTCTTTCTCTCTGTCTTCTATCATCTCTCTCTGTCCTCTCTGCCTCTCTATACCCCCTCTCTCTGTTGTCTCTGTCTCTCTGTCGTCTCTGTCTCTTCTCTCTCTCTCTCTCTCTCTCTCTCTCTCTCTCTCTCTTATCTCTCTCTGTTCTCTGTCTCTCTTTCCATCCTCTCTCTCTTTTCTCTCTCTCTCTCTCTCTCTCTCTCTCTCTCTCTCTCTCTCTTTCTCCCTCTTTGTCTTTGTCCCTGTTTCTGACTCTCTCTGTCTCTCTCTCTCAGTCTCTTTGTCTCTGTCCCTGTCTGTCTGCCTGTCTGTCTCACTCACTCTCTCTTTTCTCTCTCTCTCTCTCTCTCTCTGTTTTTGTCTCTGTCTCAGTCTCTTTGTCTCTGTCTCTGTCCTTGTCTGTCTGTCTGTCTGTCTGTCTGTCTGTCTGTCTGTCTCTCTCTCTCTCTCTCTCTCTCTCTCTCTCTCTCTCTCTCTCTCTCTCTCTTTGTCGCTGCCTCTGTCTGGCTGGCTGTCTAAAACTCTGTCTCTCTGTCTCTTTCTGTCTGTCTGTCTGTCTCTTTCTCTGTCTGTCTGTCTGTCTTTCTCTCCGTCTCTCTCTCTCTCTCTCTCTGTCTCTCTCTCTCTCTCTCTCTCTCTCTCTCTCTCTCCACACACACACACACACACACACACACACGTACGCACGCACGCACGCACGCACGCATACACACGCAAACACACACGCACACAAGTTGTTTAAAACAAGAGGCACTGACATCAAACAAGGAAATACCCCAGTTAGAAAGAGGTGCCTCACTTAACCTACATATCCTGCGGCCAATACATCCTGTAGCCTAATCATGTATCCTGTAGCCCAGATAGCGATAGCCGGACCCAACCCGTGCACAAGCAGCCCCAGGGCAGGGTAGGGATTATACTGGGGCACAGCCATTTGGATTTTGAACCATGTTATTTTGTGAGAACAGCTGCTAACGTAGCCTGTGGATTATACTGGGGCACAGCCGTTTGGATTTTGAACCATGTCATTTTGTGAGAACAGCTGCTAGCGTAGACTGTGGATTGTACTGGGGCACAGCCGTTTGGATTTTGAACCATGTTACTTTGTGAGAACAGCAGCTAGCGTAGCCTGTGGATTATACTGGGGCACAGCCGTTTGGATTTTAAACCATGCCATTTTGTGAGAACAGCAGCTAGCGTAGCCTGTGGATTATACTGGGGCACAGCCGTTGGATTTTGAACCTGTCATTTGTGGAACAGCTGCTAGCGTAGCCTGTTGATTATAATGGGGCACAGCGTTTGGATTTTGAACCATGTCATTTTGTGAGAACAGCTGCTAGCGTAGCCTGTTGTTATACTGGGGCACAGCCGTTTGGATTTTGAACCATGGTATTTTGTGAGAACAGCAGCTAGCGCAGCCTGTTTTTTTTTCCCTTGACTTTAAAATTCCTTATCCCCCTCAATTATCTCCCTTTACAAAAGGCAAATGAAACAAACTGCAGCGTTACTGGAACACGACAAAAAAGCAGAAGAGCACACAAAACAAAGTGTGAAGTAACGCAGTTTTAATGCACGACACAAAACAGGACAAGAAATGTTCGGCAACATGCCTTCCTCAGCGACAAAAAAAAAAAATAAATAAAAACAGTACAAACATCAACATGCGCAATACTCCCCTTGTGAAGCCAAAGTGGTGAAGGATTTCTTCACCACTTTGGCTTCACAAGGGGAGTATTGCGCATGTTGATGTCTGTATTGTTTTGGGGTTTTTTTTGTCGCTGAGGAAGGCATATTGCCGAAAATTTCTTGTCCTGTTTTGTGTCGTGCATTAAAACTGCGTTACTTCACACTTTGTTTTGTGTGCTCTTCTGCTTTTTTGTCGTATCTCCCTTTACGTTAGCCACACCTGTTACCAGTATCTGTTTTTGTCTGGCTGTGTACTCTGTGGAATTGTGTTTAGTTCCAGAGACTACTCTTCGAGAGAAATGAAAAAGTTGTCTTTTGTGTATGTGCATGAATTGTTGTGTAAACGTGTGTGGGTGGATCATAATAAGCAAACCTTGGAATCTCCTTTTTATGAAGAGATTTTTTTTTTCTTTCTTTCTTCTTTTTTTCTTTTCCCTTTCTTTCTTTCTTCCCCCCCCCCCCCCCCCCCCTCTGTGTATTCATATTTTGTACGTGTGCTAACCGAGTGCATAGCCCAAGCTACACTGACGTGCAGTTCTGTCCCTGTAATATTTCTGTTTACCATGAGTGCAGACTTCACCCTATTGTTTTTTTTTTTTTTTTTTTTTTATCATTTACTGTCGTTGTTGATATTGTTGATTATTGTGGCAGTTCTTTTTTCTGTGGATTTTTTTTATCGTGTTTTTTCTCTGCCACCGTGTATTCCCTGGTGCCTTACCTACTATACCCTGTGCCGTTATAGCACCCCTCCACCCTCATTCATATGTGACGTCAGGCTTTGTGCCGTTATAGCTCGCCTTCAGCCGTAGTCACATGTGACGTCAGATTTTGTGCCGTCATAGCACCCCTTCAGCCGTAGTCACGTGTGACGTCAGGTTTTGTGCCGTTATGGCACCCCTCCACCCTTAGTCACGTTTGACGTCAGGTTTTGTGCCGTTATAGCACCCCTTCAGCCGTAGTCACGTGTGACGTCATGCTTTGTGCCGTCATAGCACCCCTCCACCCTTAGTCACGTGTGACGTCAGGTTTTGTGCCGTTATAGCACCCCTTCAGCCGTAGTCACGTGTGACGTTATGCTTTGTGCCGTCATAGCACCCCTCCACCCTTAGTCACGTGTGACGTCAGGTTTTGTGCTGTCATAGCACCCCTTCAGCCGTAGTCACGTGTGACGTCAGGTTTTGTGCCGTCATAGCACCCCTTCAGCCGTAGTCACGTGTGACGTCAGGTTTTGTGCCGTCATAGCACCCCTTCAGCCGTAGTCACGTGTGACGTCAGGTTTTGTGCCGTCATAGCACCCCTTCAGCCGTAGTCACGTGTGACGTCAGGTTTTGTGCTGTCATAGCACCCCTTCAGCCGTAGTCACGTGTGACGTCAGGTTTTGTGCCGTCATAGCACCCCTTCAGCCGTAGTCACGTGTGACGTCAGGTTTTGTGCCGTCATAGCACCCCTTCAGCCGTAGTCACGTGTGACGTCATGCTTTGTGCCGTTATAGCACCCCTCCACCCTTAGTTACGTTTGACGTCAGGTTTTGTGCCGTCATAGCACCCCTTCAGCCGTAGTCACGTGTGACGTCATGCTTTGTGCCGTCATAGCACCCCTCCACCCTTAGTCACGTGTGACGTCAGGTTTTGTGCTGTCATAGCACGCCTTCAGCCGTAGTCACGTGTGACGTCAGGTTTTGTGCCGTTATAGCACCCCTCTACCCTTAGTCACGTGTGACGTCAGGTTTTGTGCCGTTATAGCATCCCTCCACCCTTAGTCATGTGTGACGTCAGGTTTTGTGCCGTTATAACTCCCCTACACCCTGCTTTATGCCGTCATAGCATCTCTCCACCCTTAGTCACGTGTGACGTCATGCTTTGTGCTGTCATAGCACCCCTACACCCTGCTTTATGCAGTCATAGCATCTCTCCACCCACATTCACATGTGACGTCATGCTTTGTGCCGTCATAGCACCCCTACACCCTTAGTCACGTGTGACGTCATGCTTTGTGCTGTCATAGCACCCCTACACCCTGCTTTATGCAGTCATAGCATCTCTCCACCCACATTCACATGTGACGTCATGCTTTGTGCCGTCATAGCACCCCTACACCCTTAGTCACGTGTGACGTCATGCTTTGTGCTGTCATAGCACCCCTACACCCTGCTTTATGCAGTCATAGCATCTCTCCACCCACATTCACATGTGACGTCATGCTTTGTGCCGTCATAGCACCCCTACACCCTTAGTCACGTGTGACGTCATGCTTTGTGCTGTCATAGCACCCCTACACCCTGCTTTATGCAGTCATAGCATCTCTCCAGCCACATTCACATGTGACGTCATGCTTTGTGCCGTTATAGCATCCCTCCACCCTTAGTCACGTGTGACGTCAGGCTTTGTGCCGTCATAGCACCCCTTCAGCCGTAGTCACGTGTGACGTCAGGTTCTGTGCCGTTATAGCACCCCTTCAGCCGTAGTCACGTGTGATGTCATGCTTTGTGCCGTCATAGCACCCCTCTACCCTAAGTCATGTGTGACGTCATGCTTTGTGCCGTTATAGCACCCTTCTACACTTAGTCACGTGTGACGTCATGCTTTGTGCCGTCATAGCACCCCTCCACCCTTAGTCACGTGTGACGTCATGCTTTGTGCCGTCATAGCACCCCTTCACCCTTAGTCACGTGTGACGTCAGGCTTTGTGCCGTCATAGCACCCCTTCAGCCGTAGTCACGTGTGATGTCATGCTTTGTGCCGTCATAGCACCCCTCCACCCTTAGTCACGTGTGACGTCAGGCTTTGTGCCATCATAGCATCCCTTCAGCCGTAGTCACGTGTGACGTCATGCTTTGTGACCTCACTGGCTGTATGATGTGTGCTGTATGACGTGTGCAGGATGACGGTCAACCAGCTCCGACAGTGGTTGAACAAGAACGGGCTGAAGGCCAACAAGAAGGACATCATGCCCGTCA
>CM065730.1:71292325-71297325 GCA_033310375.1 Conus canariensis
GGCAACCACACACCACCACCTTCCTTCCACTCACATCAACCACACACCACCACCTTTCTTCCCCTCACATCAACCACACACCACCACCTTCCTTCCCCTCACAGCAACACACACACCACTTCTCCTACACACACACACCACCACCTCTCCCCTCACACAACCACAACACACCACCACTTCCTTCCCTCCACAACCCCCCACCACTTCCTTCCCCAACACACACCACCACACCTTCCCTTCCAACCACTCACACTCCCCAACACCACCACCTTCCTCCCTCACAGCAACACACACACCACACCTTCCTTCCCCTCCACAAGCAACCACACACCACCACCTTCCTTCCCCTCACCAAAACACACACCACACCTTCCTTCCCTCACAGCAACCCACACACCACCACCTTCCTTCCCCTACAACAACCACACACCACCACCTTCCTCCCTAACAGCAACCACCAACCTTCCCTCACACAACCACCACACCTTCCCCATACACCATCACCACACACCACCCACCTTCCCTTCCCCATCACGCAACACACACCACCCCCCCTTCCTTCCCCCACCCACCCACCACAACCCACACCACCACCTTCCTCACCTCAACACCACACCCACAACACCACCACTCTTCCTTCCCTCACAGCAACCACACACCACCATCTTCCTTCCCCTCCACGCAACACACACCAACAACCACCTTCCTTCCCACTCACATTCTCCCACAACACCACCACTCTTCTTCCCCTCACTCACCACACACACACACCACCTTCCTCCCTCACAGCAAACACACACCACCACCTTCCTTCCCCTCACATCAACCACACACCACCACCTTCCTCCCTCACAGCAACCAACACCACCACCTTCCTTCCCTCACAGCAACCACACACCACCACCTTCCTTCCCTCACAACACACACACACCACCTTCCTTCCCTCACAGAACCACACACCACACCTTCCTTCCCTCACAGCAACCACACACCACCACCTTCCTTCCCTCACATCAACCACACACCACCACCTTCCTTCCCTCACAGAAACACACACCATCACCTTCCTTCCCTCATAGCAACCACACACCACACCTTCCTTCCCCCCATCACCACACACCACACCTTCTTCCCCACATGCAACCACACACCACCACCTTCCTTCCCTCACATCAACCACACACCACCACCTTTCCTCCCCACATCAACAACACACACACCATCCTTCCTCCCCTCCCACTCAGCCACACCATCACCTTCCTTCCCCTCACATCACCAAACACACCTTCCTCCCTAACAGCACACACCATCACTTCCTTCCCCTCACACAGCCACACACCACCACCTTCCTTCCCCTCACATCAACCCACACCACCACCTTCCTTCCCTACAGCAACCACACACCATCACCTTCCTTCCCCTCACATCACCACACACCACCACCTTCCTTCCCCTCACATCAGCCACAACCACCACCTTCCTTCCCTCACAGTACCACACACACCACCTTCTTCCCTCACATCAGCCACACACCGCCACCTCCTTCCCTCAGCGAGCACACACCACCACCTTCCTTCCCCTCAGCTCCTCCCCTCACAGTAACCCACACCTACCACCATTCCATCACATGAGACCACAGACAAGGTGAATCATATACAATTTTTTATACGACACGGAGACCATCACTAGAACCTACTACTTCGACACCTCATCGTCTTCGTCAGCGGTGGTGTTGTTACTGGGTGAACTGGAGTTAGTGCACACGACCACGGTCGAACCTGGTCATGTGACTGAACAATGAGGGTGTTGTACACCGATGGCAAGTTTGTCTACCCGGTCCGGGTTGAGTGTGGGGTTTTTGGCAGCAATATGGTTGTTGCTAACAACAACAACAACAATGACAGGCAGTTTTGTGTTGTGTGATTTTAGAAATCTGCCCTACCTTTCCTGCAACTGTAGGCCAAGTTGATTTTAAGGACGATGATAATAATCACGGTAATGAGAATGATAAGAGTAACAGCAAGAACGAAGAGAAGGATGGCGAGGAGGAGGAGAATTACTATAGTAGTAGTAGTAGTAGTAGTAGTAGTAGTAGTAGTAGTAGTAGTAATATTATTATCATTTTTATTATTGTTGTTGTTGTTGTTTTTGTTATTATCATAACATGATTATTATCATTATCATTATTATTATTGTTTCTTGTTGTTGTTTTTGTTCTTGTTCTTGTTATTGGTGGTGGTGATGGTGGTGGTAGTGGTGGTTGTATTCTTGTTGTTTTTGTTTTGGTTGTGGTTGTTGTTATCGTTATTTTTATTATTATTATTATTATTATTATTTTTTGTTGTTGTTGTTGTTGCTGTTGTTTTTATTATTATTATTAATGTTATTATTATTATTATTATTATTATTATTATTATTATTATTATTATTATTATTATTATCATTATTATCATTATTATTATTGTTATTATCATTATCACTATAATGATATACTACTACTACTACTATTATTATCATTATTATCATCATCATTATTATTATCATTATTTGTAGTGATGGTGGTGGTGATTGTGGCGGAGTTGATTTGATGATGATAATGACGATAACATGCATAATGATTGCCGCCATAGCAACAATGACTTTTGTGTTAAATGGCTACTTGTCTCTTCTCATTCCACATCTGCACTCCATAATGATGTAATGAACGATGTTGATAATGATGTAATAATGATGTAATGAACGATGTTGATAATGATGTAATAATGATGTATGAACGATGTTGATAATGATGTAATAATGATGTATGAACGATGTTGATAATGATGTAATAATGATGTATGAACGATGTTGATAATGATGTAATAATGATGTATGAACGATGTTGATAATGATGTAATGAACGATATTGATAATGATGTAATGAACGATATTGATAATGATGTAATGAACGATATTGATAATGATGTAATGAACAATATTGATAATGATGTAATGAACGATGTTGATAATGATGTAATGAACGATGTTGATAACGACGTAGTCAACGATATTCATAATGATGTAATCAACGATGTTGATAATGATGTAATGAACAATATTGATAATGATGAAATGAACGATATTGATAATGATATAATGAACGATATTGATAATGATGTAATAATGATGTAATGAACAATATTGATAATGATGAAATGAACGATATTGATAATGATGTAATGAACGATATATTGATAATGATGTAATGAACGATATTGATAATGATGTAATGACGATATTGATAATGATGTAATGAACGATATTGATAATGGGATAAGATAATAATGATGTAATGAACGTATTGATAATGAGATAAGGTAATAATGATGTAATGAACGATATTGATAATGGGAGAGGATGATAATGCTGTAATGAACGATATTGATAATGAGATAAGATAATAATGATGTAGATAACTATATTAATAATGAGATAAGATAATAATGATGTAATGATTGATATTGCTAATGAGATAAGATAATAATGATGTAATGAACGATATTGATAATGGGATAAGATAATAATGATGTAATGAACGATATTGATTATGAGATAAGATAATAATGACGTAGTTAACGGTATTGATAATGAGATAAGATATCAGAATGCAGCTAGTTATCTGATTCCGCTGTCTACCCTTCCCTTTTGGAGCCAACTCAGAGCGAATAATAGTCATAATTATGATCCCTTTTGGGGCCATCTCAGAGCGAATTATAGTCATAATTATAATCCCTTTTGGGGCCAACTCAGAGCGAATAATAGTCATAATTATAATCCCTTTTGGGGCCACCTCAGAGCGAATAATAATCATAATCCCTTTTGGGGCCACCTACCTCAGAGCGAATAATAGTCTTAATTATAATCCCTTTTGGGGCCACCTCAGAGCGAATAATAGTCATAATTATAATCCCTTTTGGGGCCACCTCAGAGCGAATAATAGTCATAATCCCTTTTGGGGCCACCTACCTCAGAGCGAATAATAATCATAATTATAATCCCTTTTGGGGCCACCTCAGAGCGAATAACAGTCATAATTATAATCCCTTTTGGGGCCACCTCAGAGCGAATAATAGTCATAATCCCTTTTGGGGCCACCTACCTCAGAGCGAATAATAATCATAATTATAATCCCTTTTGGGGCCACCTCAGAGCGAATAACAGTCATAATTATAATCCATTTTGGGGCCAGCTACCTCAGAGCGAATAATAGTCATAATTATAATCCCTTTTGGGGCCACCTACCTCAGAGCGAATAATAGTCATAATTATAACCCCTTTTGGGGCCACGTACCTCAGAGCGAATAATAGTCATAATTATAATCCATTTTGGGGCCAGCTACCTCAGAGCGAATAATAGTCATAATTATAATAGTAATGGTATGAAGTAAGAACACGTTTTTCATTATCAAAACACACTCGCATTACTATTTCTTAGCATTACGCAGGCGTAACACACACACACACACACACACACACACACACAACACACACACACACACACCACACACACACACACACACCACACACACACAGCTCTTTCGAATACATTGAAAGATAAGCATTAGATAGATAGATAGATAAAGAGTCAAATAGACGGAGAAGCATATCGATAGATACACAGATGGATAGATTACGAGACAGAAAGATAGATAGGTAGATAGACAGACAAATAGACAGATAGATAGATAAAGAGACAAATAGACAGAGACAGATAGATAAAGAGACAAATAGACAGAGAAGCATATCGATAGATACACAGATGGATAGATTACGAGACACAAAGATAGATAGGTAGATAGACAGACAAATAGACAGACAGGCGGGCAAATAGATAGATAGATAGACAGATAGAGACAGACAGACAGAGCAACAGGCAGCCATTAATAAGAGACTGAGGGGGTTAGCTGGGCAAGAAGTCCCATCTCCATCCCCCCCCCCCTCCTCTCATTCCCCTCATGTGT
>CM065730.1:71302325-71314825 GCA_033310375.1 Conus canariensis
CCATCATCCACCATCCATCCATGCATCTATCCACCCACCCATCCATCCCTCCATCCATCCATCCCTCCATCCATCCATCCACCCACCCCTCCATCCATCCATCCCTCCATTCACCTGTCCATCCCTCCATCCATCTACCCACCCATCCATCGATCCATCCATCCATCTATCCATCCATCCCTCCATCCATACATCCATCCATTAGTCAATTCATCAATCTATCAATAAATGAGAGTGCCTTCCAACAAAGCCTTGGATCTCACTGAGGTGGGTTCTGCACCTCCATCCACCATCCAACCCTCCATCCATCCAACCACCCACCAACCATCCATCCATCCATCCATCCATCCATCCATCCACCCATCCACCCATCCACCCATCCACCCATCCACCCATCCATCCATCCATCAATTAGTCAATTCATCGATCTATCAATAAATGAGAGTCCCCACCAACAAAGCCTTGGATCTCACTCAGGTGGGTTCTGCTCCTCCCTCTACCATCCATCCATCCATCCATCCCTCCCTCCCTCCCTCCATCCACCCACCCACCCACCCATCCATTCATCCATCCATCCATCCATTCATCCATCCATCCATCCATCCATCCATCCAATTATCCACCCAACCTCCCACCCATCCATCATCCATCCATCCATGCATCCATCCATCCATCTATCCATTAGTCAATTCATCAATCTATCAATAAATGAGAGTCCCCTCCAACACAGCCTTGGATCTCACTGAGGTGGGTTTTGCTCCTCCCTCTACCATCCATCCATCCATCCATCCATCCATCCATCCCATCCATCCATCCATCCATCCATCCATCAATAAGTCAATTCATCAATCTATCAATAAATGAGAGTCCCCTCCAGCAAAGCCTTGGATCTCACTCAGGTGGGTTCTGCTCCTACCTCTACCATCCATCCATCCACCCATCCATCCATCCATCCATCCATTCATCTATCCACCCACCCATCCATCCCTCCATCCATCCATCCCTCCATCCATCTATCCACCCATCCATCCCTCCATCCATCCATCTCTCCCTCCCTCCCTCCATCCATCCATCCATCTATCCACCCATGCATCCATCCATCAATCCCTCCCTCCCTCCATCCATCCATCTATCCACCCATGCATCCATCCATTAATCCATCCCTCCATCCATCCATCCATCCATCCATCCATCCATCCCTCCATCCATCCAGTAGTCATTTCATCAGTCTATCAATACATGAGAGTGCCTTCCAACAAAGCCTTGGATCTTACTGAGGTGGGTTTTGCACCTCCATCCACCATCCAACCCTCCGTCCATCCAGCCATCCACCATCTTTCCATCCATCCATCCATCCATCCATCCATCCATCCATTAGTCAATTCATCAATCTACCAATAAATGAGAGTGCCCTCCAACAAAGCCTTGGATCTCACTCAGGTGGGTTCTGCTCCTCCCGCTACCATCCATCCATCCATCCATCCATCTATCCACCTACCCATCCCTCCCTCCCTCCCTCCCTCCCTCCCTCCATCCATCCACCCATCCATCTATCCATCCATCCATCCATCCACCAATCCTCCATCCATCTATCCACCCATCCATCCATCTATCCATCCATCCCGCCCTCCCTCCCTCCATCAACCATCCATCCATCCATCCATCCATCCATCCATCCGTCCATCCATCCATCCGTCCATCCATCCATCCATCCATCCATCCATCCATAGATTAGTTCAATTCATTAATCTATCAATAAATAAGTGTGTCTTCCAACAAAGCCTTAGATCTCACTGAGGTGGGTTCTGCTCCTCCAACCACCATCCATTAATCAATCAATCAATCAATTCAATCAATCAATCGATCGATTGATCAACCGATCAATCAGTCAGTCAATCAATACATCAGTCTACGAATTTGATACAGTCAATAAGTCAGTCTATATATTAATCAGTCAATACGTCAGTCTGTCAATTAGTCGGTAGACCAGGGCTTAGAGTTAAAAAAGACCAACATTGTGATTCTTCCCAACAAAACCCAGAATCTCATTGATGTCAGTCGGCTCAATCAATCCACCGTACAAAAGGCCAGCCTACCAACCAGCCAACCAACCAGTCAACCAACCAACCAGCACCAAGCAAAACCAAGCAACCAACCAGCACCAACCAACCAGCCAACCAACCAACCAGCCAACCAACAAACCAACCAACCAGCCAGGCAGCCAACCAGCCAGCCAAAGAACCAGCTAACCAACCAGCCAGCCAGCCAGCCAACAAACCAACCAACTAGCCAGCCAAAGAACCAGCTAACCAACCAACCAACCAACCATCCAACCAGCCACCAGCCAACCACAGCCAACCAACCAGCCCACAACCAACCAACCAACCAAGCAGCTAACCAGCCAACCAGCCAACCAGCCAACCAACCAACCAGCCAACAAAATCAATCAACCAGCCAGCCAACCAGCCAGCCAACCAACCAGCGAATCCGCATGCAAACGAACGAGCATGTAAATGATAGAATACCCGTATGGAATATTCCATCCAGAAATCGGTCAGACAAATTATGAAGCTTGCAGCCAGCACAATTTCCAAGGAATGACTAAATGAATGGACTAATGACGATGAACGCAGAACCAAGGAACTGTCGAACTCATTCATTTACAAACAAACCGTCCCACGTGTACAAATTGTGAGGGGCATAAACTGTTCCTTTGTTTGAAGGTGTATATGCTGGTTTTTTGAGTGTTAGTGTAGAGAAATGGTTCGGCTAGATGATTACGCTGTGACTGAACTAGTAGCACCCTCTGAATAAAGGTTTATGCCAATATGCAAATCAAAGTGATTAATCTGTACGTAAATATATCACACACTACACTACTCTCCACACCACCACACACACATCATCCACACCACACCAACACCCACACACACACACACACACACACACACACACACACACACACACACACACACACATCATTTGACTACTATTGACTCACACACACACACACACACACACACACACACACACACACACACACACACACACACACATACACACTCACCACCAACCCAAAATACACACACACACACACACACGACACATGCAACACACCACACACACACACACACACACACACACACACACACACACACACACACACACACACACACACACACACACACACACACACACACACACACACCACACACACACACAGCACACACACACCACGCACACCCCACACACACACACACACACACACACACATGCACACACCACACTGCACACACACAGCACACACACACACACACACACACACACACACACACACTGCACACACACACACACATGCACACACACCCATGCACGCACACACACACACACACACACACACACACACACACACACACACACACACACACACAACACACACAGAGCCCATCAGAGCTATGTTGCTGCTAGTTTTGCAAAGTGCAGCGGCCCTGAAGGCGTGGTCAGGCTGATATAGATGCTGTGCCCTAAGGGCGTGGTCAGGCTGATATAGATGCTGTGCCCTGACGTGGTCAGGCTGATATAGATGCTGTGCCCAGACGTGGTCAGGCTGATATAAATGCTGTGCCCTGACGTGGTCAGGCTGATATAGATGGTGTGCCCTGACGTGGTCAGGCTGATATAGATGGTGTGCCCTGACGTGGTCAGGCTGATATAGATGGTGTGCCCTGACGTGGTCAGGCTGATACAGATGGTGTGCCCTGACGTGGTCAGGCTGATATAGATGGTGTGCCCTGAAGGCATGGTCAGGCTGATATAGATGGTGTGCCCTGACGTGGTCAGGCTGATATAGATGGTGTGCCCTGACGTGGTCAGGCTGATATAGATGGTGTGCCCTGACGTGGTCAGGCTGATACAGATGGTGTGCCTTGACGTGGTCAGGCTGATATAGATGGTGTGCCCAGACGTGGTCAGGCTGATATAGATGGTGTGCCCTGAAGGCATGGTCAGGCTGATATAGATGGTGTGCCCTGACGTGGCAGGCTGACACAGATGGTGTGCCCTGACGTGGTCAGGCTGATATAGATGCTGTACCCTGACGGGTGTATAGCGTGCAAGTTCGCTGCGAGTGTGGCATAGCAGCGGACGCTAAGGGAGAGGTTGCAGATCTCCTTTGAAGGACACTGATGTAAGAGGTCAGTGTCAGCTGGCGCAGCGATCCTTCCAGCCGTATGGGTGACGGCAGGTCAAGCCTGTGTCGCCGGGGGACGGCTCTTGGAGATGTGGGGCGATCATCGATGGAGCGCTGCCTGACTACGACTACCGTGGCCTGGGATACCATGCTCTGAGCCAGGCAGACATGGGGGCACTCCTTATGGGGTTGGACTGAAAAATTGCCCTCTCGGCCGTAGTCTGCGTGGCCCGCCGAATTTTAGGGACTCGTGCAGCGCTCCAGCGACTTTGGTCCTGCTCCCTCTTTGAGGCGGCCTCACGCGGCACAGGACCATCGCCACCCGAGCATGAAAAAACCGCCTGGTGGCCCAGAAGACAGCCTTTTGGTTGGACAATAGGATTAATCTCACCTACTGACAATAGGTTTAATCTGACCTACTGACGATAGGATGGACCTGACCTACTGACTGACTGGCTGTGTGGGGTGTTTTGCAGTTTGAGGAGTTTCTCTTCTCTCCGCTCAACAGCGTGTGTCGTCCAGAGACCTTCACCGTGCACCAGGACATGACCCAGCCCCTCACCGACTACTGGATCTCCTCTTCGCACAACACGTCAGTTCTCTGTCTGTCTGCCTGTCTGTCTGTCTGCCTGCCTGTCTGTCTGTCCGTCTGTCTGTCTGTCTGTCCATTTGTCTGTATGTCTGTTTGTTCTTTCTCTCTGTCTCTCTCTCTCATCTCTGTCTGTCTGTCTGTTCCTCTTCCCCTCTCTCTGTCTGTCTGTTTGTTTGTCTGTCTCTCTGTCTGTTGTCTGTCTTCTGTCTATGTTGTGTCTGTGTGTGTGTGTGTGTGTGTGTGTGTGTGTGTGTGTGTGTGTGCCTGTCTGTCTGTCTGTCTGTCTCTGTCTGTCTATGTCTCTCTCAGCGCTCATCTCTGTCTCTCTCTTTGCTTGTCTGTTTGTTCCACCCCTCCCTCTCTCTCTCAATGAGTGTGTGTTTACGTGCGCGCGCACGCGTGCATGCGTTGGTGTGTGTGTGTGTGTGTGTGTGTGTGTGTGTGTGTGGCGCGCGCACATGTGTGTGTGTGTGTGTGGTTGTGTGTGTGTGTGTGTGGCGTGCGTGGTGTGTGGTGCGTGTTTGTGTGTGTGTGACATCTCTCTGTGTATGTACAACTTTGTGCTGTTTGTAACCGTGGATAGTAACTCCGGCGGATGGAGTGGCACACTGTAAACGGCATTGTGTTATCTGTCTTTGGGACGCGAACATCGTACCTTTCGTGGTACGAACGTATCGCAGGATATCTCTCTCCCTACTCTGTCCTCCTTCGGGGCGCCAACATCTCACCTGTCGTGGTACCAACGTATCACAGGATATCTCTCTCCCTACGTTGTCCTTTGGGACGCTAACATCTCACCTGTCGTAGTACCAACGTATCCACAGGATATCTCTCTCCCTACGTTGTCCTTTGGAACGCTAACATCTAACCTGTCGTAGTACCAACGTATCACAGGATATCTTCCTCCCTACTTTGTCCCTTGGGACGCTAACATCTCACCTGTCGTAGTACCAACGTATCACAGGATATCTCTCTCCCTACGTTGTCCCTTGGGACGCTAACATCTCACCTGTCGTAGTACCAACGTATCACAGGATATCTTCCTCCCTACTTTGTCCCTTGGGATGCTAACATCTAACCTGTCGTAGTACCAACGTATCACAGGATATCTTCCTCCCTACTTTGTCCCTTGGGACGCTAACATCTCACCTGTCGTAGTACCAACGTATCACAGGATATCTTCTCCCTACGTTGTCCCTTGGGACGCTAACATCTCACCTGTCGTAGTACCAACGTATCACATGGATATCTTCCTCCCTACTTTGTCCCTTGGGACGCTAACATCTCACCTGTCGTAGTACCAACGTATCACAGGATATCTTCCTCCCTACTTTGTCCCTTGGGACGCTAACATCTCACCTGTCGTAGTACCAACGTATCACAGGATATCTTCCTCCCTACTTTGTCCCTTGGGACGCTAACATCTCACCTGTCGTAGTACCAACGTATCACAGGATATCTTCCTCCCTACTTTGTCCCTTGGGACGCTAACATCTCACCTGTCGTAGTACCAACGTATCACAGGATATCTTCCTCCCTACTTTGTCCCTTGGGACGCTAACATCTCACCTGTCGTAGTACCAACGTATCACAGGATATCTCTCTCCCTACGTTGTCCCTTGGGACGCTAACATCTCACCTGTCGTAGTACCAACGTATCACAGGATATCTTCCTCCCTACTTTGTCCCTTGGGACGCTAACATCTAACCTGTCGTAGTACCAACGTATCACAGGATATCTTCCTCCCTACTTTGTCCCTTGGGACGCTAACATCTAACCTGTCGTAGTACCAACGTATCACAGGATATCTTCCTCCCTACTTTGTCCCTTGGGACGCTAACATCTCACCTGTCGTAGTACCAACGTATCACAGGATATCTTCCTCCCTACTTTGTCCCTTGGGACGCTAACATCTCACCTGTCGTAGTACCAACGTATCACAGGATATCTTCCTCCCTACTTTGTCCCTTGGGACGCTAACATCTCACCTGTCGTAGTACCAACGTATCACAGGATATCTTCCTCCCTACTTTGTCCCTTGGGACGCTAACATCTCACCTGTCGTAGTACCAACGTATCACAGGATATCTTCCTCCCTACTTGTCCCTTCGGACGCTAACATCTCACCTGTCGTAGTACCAAACGTATCACAGGATATCTTCCTCCCTACTTTGTCCCTTGGGACGTAACATCTCACCTGTCGTGTACCAACGTATCACAGGATATCTTCCTCCCTACTGTGTCCTTTGGGACGCTAACATCTCACCTGTCGTAGTACCAACGTATCACAGGATATTTCCTCCTTACTCTGTCTCCTTTCAGACGCTAACATCTCACCTGTCGTGCTACAAACGTATCACAGGATATTTGCCACCCTACTTTGTCCTTTGGGATGTTAACATATCACCTGTCGTGCTACAAACGTATCACAGGATATTTGCCACCCTACTTTGTCCTTTGGGATGTTAACATCTCACCTGTCGTGCTACAAACGTATCACAGGATATTTGCCACCCTACTTTGTCCTTTGGGATGTTAACATCTCACCTGTCGTGGTACAAACGTATCACAGGATATTTGCCACCCTACTTTGTCCTTTGGGATGCTAACATCTCACCTGTCGTGGTACAAACGTATCACAGGATATTTGCCACCCTACTTTGTCCTTTGGGATGTTAACATCTCACCTGTCGTGCTACAAACGTATCACAGGATATTTGCCACCCTACTTTGTCCTTTGGGAGTTAACATCTCACCTGTCGTGCTACAAACGTATCACAGGATATTTGCCACCCTACTTTGTCCTTTGGGATGTAACATCTCACCTGTCGTGGTACAACGTATCACAGATATTTGCCACCCTACTTTGTCCTTTGGAATGTTAACATCTCACCTGTCGTGCTACAAACGTATCACAGAGTATTTGCCCCCTACTTTGTCCTTTGGGATGTTAACATCCTCACCTGTCGTGCTACAAACGTATCACAGGATATTTGCCACTCATACTTTGTCCTTTGGATGTTAACATCTCACCTGTCGTGGTACAAACGTATCACAGGATATTTGCCACCCTACTTTGTCCTTTGGGATGCTAACATCTCACCTGTCGTGGTACAAACGTATCACAGGATATTTGCCACCCTACTTTGTCCTTTGGGATGCTAACATCTCACCTGTCGTGGTACAAACGTATCACAGGATATTTGCCGCCCTACTTTGTCCTTTGGGATGTTAACATCTCACCTGTCGTGGTACAAACGTATCACAGGATATCTCCCTCCTTACTTTGTCCATTGGCAGATAATGTCTCACCTGTCGTGGTACCAGCGTATCACAGGATATCTCCCTCCATACTTTGTCCTTTTGGACGCTAACATCTCAACTATCCTGACCTCATCTGACGCCTGCAAACATGCTCACATACCTTAGACCATGTACTGCTACAAACATGCTCACATACCTTAGACCATGTACTGCTACAAACATGCTCACATACCTTACACCATGTACCGCTGCAAACATGTCCACATACCTTACACCATGTACTGCTGTAAAACATGCCCACATACTTTACACCATGTACCGCTGTAAACATGCCCACATACCTTACACCATGTCCTGCTGTAAGTATGCCCACATACCTTACACTATGTACCGCTGCAAACATGCCCACATACAATACACCATGTACCGCTGTAAACATGCCCACGTCCTTTACAACATGTACCGCTGCAAACATGCCCACATCCTTTACACCATGTACCGCTGTAAACATGCCCACATACTTTACACCATGTACCGCTGCAAACATGCCCACATCCTTTACACCATGCACCGCTGTAAACATGCCCACATCTTTACACTATGCACCGCTGCAAACATGCCCACATCCTTTACACCATGTACCGGGTGGACGGGAGGAGCTGCTGACCGCCTCGCGCAGGCCAGCACCTGTATTGGGCAAGTCACGAAAGCCGCAACATGCCCCAGAACGAGAACATTTTTCAAACATTCTAACGCGTTGAAATGAGCATTTCACATGAGTCTACTTTCCTGGATAATCATCGTGAAAGCCATGAGTTTTGCATGACTGTACTTTCCTGGATAATCATCGTGAAAGCCAGAGGTTTTGCATGACTGTACTTTTCCTGGATAACCATCGTGAAAGCCAGAGGTTTTGCATGACTGTACTTTTCCTGGATAATCATCGTCAAAGCCAGAGGTTTTGTATGACTGTACTTTTACTGGATAATCATCGTGAAAGCCAGAGATTTTGCATGATTCTACTTTTACTGGATAATCAAAGTGAAAGCCAGAGATTTTGCGCAGTGAAACTGCCATTCGAAGGGACTGTTGATGACACTGACGTCATCGTGTATCTTGGCTTCTAACTGCCTGAGTCAGATGGGCACTGGCCAGTTAAAAGGGAACACACACAAGTGTTGAGTGAGAAAGGCACTGGCCAGTTAAAAGGGAACACACAAGTCGTGTTGAGTGAGAAAGGCACTGGCCAGTTAAAAGGGAACACACAAGTCGTGTTGAGTGAGAAAGGCACTGGCCAGTTAAAAGGGAACACCCAAGTCGTGTCAGTTTGGGTACATGCTGGCAGGCAGACAACTGTATACATTGTGATGTCCGTTTCTTCGCCTTTGATTATATTTTATGGAATTAGAATTATTGCCGATTGATGGTCATCTGGTTTGGCTTGGGGTCAGATCAACATTTGACCTCCCGCTGTGTGACCAGGTCAGAGAGAACTAATGTCTTGCCCTAATCTGCATACGAACATCTAGAACTACAAACGTAGCTAGACTCTATGGCACAGACCATGTTAGCTAGTCACACTAGGTGGATGTGTGGGTCAGAGATGTACTTAAGTTCGTGCATGATTCTTCGCCCTAAGCCTTTTCAGTTCTTTATTTGTAAGACTTCTTTATGCTTCCATTTTATCCTGAGCAACAACAACAACAAAAAAAGGAAGAAAGAAAAAAAGAAGAAGAAGAAGGAGAAGAAGTTATGCTTATGTCCTTTTGTCCCATTTCCTGGTTGTGAAAGATATTATCGATGGCTAAGAGTTTTGATATACCCTCGCCTGCCCCTTCACCCCCCCCCCCTCCCCTTCCCCCAGCCTCCACGCCCATCCCTTCTTGTAAAAAGAAAAAGCAAAGCAAGAATGGAAGGAAAGAAGGAAGAATGGAAGAAATAAAGAAAGCAAGGCAAGGCAAACAAGAAAGTAAGAAAGCAAGAAAGAAAGAAGGCAGGAAAGCAAGGTTTGGAAGGAAGAATGGAAGAAAGAAAGTAAGAAAGCAAGGAAGGGAGGAACGAAGAGAGAGAGAAGAGAGAGAGAGAGAGAGAGAGAGAGAGAGAGAGAGAGAGAGAGAGAGATGTCCCCACAGAGGGGAGTGTGGGTGGTCCCCAGTGAGCACGCCCCGCGTCCGCAGGTTCCTGACATCAGTTGTCTGGCAGTCCTCCCCTCGGATGGAGACCCCCCCCCCACCATCCCCACCCCCTTCATCCCCTACCCCACCCACAGCCCTTCACAGTGGGCACGGTGCTTGTGTGCAGGTACCTGGCTGGCCATCAGTTGGTGGGGAACTCACAATGGGCACGGTGCTTGTGTGCAGGTACCTGGCGGGCCATCAATTGGTGGGGAACTCACAGTTGGCACGGTGCTTGTGTGCAGGTACCTGGCTGGTCATCAGTTGGTGGGGAACTCCTCCGAGCAGATGTACGCGCGCTGTCTGCGCATGGGCTGCCGCTGCCTGGAATGTGAGTGTGCACTGGTGAATTGGGGCAGCGCCCTCGGCTGTGGCTGCTCGACAAACCCCCCCCCCCCCCCCCCCCCCCAAACCACTGACTGACACGACAGCAACAGCATCAGCAACAAGAACAAGAGCAAGATTCCCATCAGTAATAGCAACTTTGGTCTAGATGGCAGCGACAGCTAGAATAACAATAGGAAGATCGTTAATGACGATCGACATGGACAATAACGACAACAGCAATAACAACAGCAGCAGCAGCAGGACGATCATTAGATTAGCAGTTAAAGATGCCAACGTTAGGATTGAGAACGATGAGAAGACTGTCAATCAGTAGTAGTAGCTTTAGCATGAACGACAATGATGACGTCAATATCATTAACAGTAGCGCCAACAGTCCCAACAACAGTGACATTATCACCTCGGCAGTAACGCAGGGTCCACAACAGAACAATTCAGTGAAACAAAATGTTAGCACATTATTTAATTACATAAACAACAACACATACAACAGTAACACCAAGGACACACTACCACCAACAACAAAGCAACACAAAACAACACAAAACATCAGTACCGCCGCTATCCGTCAACAAGTCTTTAACGGTGAAGCTTGTATAATACATTTTCTCTCGGGAATAGATGCGTTGAAATCGGACCTTAGTAATCCTGTTCCGGGGGGAATAAACAGGGGAAGACAAAGCCTGTCTTTCCATTGCAAACTGAGTTAGCTGTTCCCAGTTTATGGGTCAAGGAAATGGAACTAGAGCCTCAAATGTTTGATGAGAAATGCACGCTAGGACATTATCAGGATTTCTAGTGTCAGCGCACCAAGCTATACCCAAAATTCAGCATCTTCTCACTGTGACTAACCTGTTCACCTGTCTGACAGGACATCTTCTCACTGTGACTAACCTGTTCAGCTGTCTGACAGGACATCTTCTCTCTGTGATTGACCTGTTCAGCTGTCTGACAGGGCATCATTTCTTCTCTCTGTGACTGACCTGTTCAGCTGTCTGACAGAACATCTTCTCTGTGTGACTGTCCTGTTCAGCTGTCTGACAGGACATCTCTCTGTGACTGACCTATTCAGCTGTCTGACAGGACATCTTCTCTGTGTGACTGTCCTGTTCAGCTGTCTGACAGGACATCTTCTCTCTGTGATTGACCTGTTCAGCTGTCTGACAGGAAATCTTCTCTCTGTGATTGACCTGTTCAGCTGTCTGACAGGACATCTTCTCTCTGTGACTGACCTGTTCAGCTGTCTGACAGGAAATCTTCTCTCTGTGATTGACCTGTTCAGCTGTCTGACAGGACATCTTCTCTCTGTGACTGACCTGTTCAGCTGTCTGACAGGACATCTCTGTGAATGACCTGTTCAGCTGTCTGACAGGACATCTTCTCTCCCGTGACAGACACTTTCAGAGCATGTCTGACAGGACAACTTCTCTCTGTGATTGACCTGTTCAACTGTCTGACAGGACATCTTCTCTTGGACTGACCTGTTCAGCTGTCTGACAGGACATCTCTCTGTGATTGACCTGTTCAGCTGTCTGACAGGCATCTCTCTCTGTGTGATTGACCTGTTCTACTGTCTCACAGGACATCTTCTCTCTGTGACTGACCTGTTCAGCTATCTGACAGGACATCTTCTCTCTGTGTTGACCTGTTCAGCTGTCTGACAGGCATCTCTCTGTGATTGACCTGTTCTAGCTGTCTGACAGGACATCTTCTCTCTGTGACTGACCTGTTCAGCTGTCTGACAGGACAAACTTCTCTGTGTGACTGTCCTGTTCAGCTGTCTGACAGGCATCTCTCTGTGATTGACCTGTTCAGCTGTCTGACAGGACATCTTCTCTCTGTGATTGACCTGTTCAGCTGTCTGACAGGACAACTTCTCTCTGTGACTGACCTGTTCAGCTGTCTGACAGGACATCTTATCTCTGTGATTGACCT
>CM065730.1:71319825-71348740 GCA_033310375.1 Conus canariensis
TGTGTGTGTGTGTGTGTGTGTGTGTGTGTGTGTGTGTGTGTGTGTGTGTGTGTGTGTGTGTGTGTGTGTGATGTTGTTATTGGCATGTCAACACATTTCGCATTCATCATTTTCATTCATTTTCTTTCCAACCAGTGTTATTATACTATTATCCTAATACCAACACTATTTCACTTCCCACAGTTAGTCTCATTAGGATCATAATTCACCCACAATACCGTTTACATGTTTTTCTGCCCCCTTTGTGTGTGTGTGTGTGTGTGTGTGTGTGTGTGTGTGTGTGTGTGTGTGTGTGTGTGTGTGTGTGTGTGTGTGTGTGTGTGTGTGTGTGTGTTTTCTCTAACACATGATACCCTGTTTCTCATTGATCATTTTCATCTGTTCTCAATCAACAACACGATCATATTAATGCCAGCACATTGTTTCACCTGCTACAATGAACACCATCCCACAGTATTGTTTACATTTTCAACAACACTATTTGCATGAATTCCCCCCCCCCCAGCCCCCCCCCCCCCCCCCCCACACATACGTATGTGTGGGTGGAAGATATGAGCTCTCCCTCTCTTCTCCCCCCTCTCTCTCTCTCTCTCTGTCCCTCCCACATTGCCCCCCCCCCTTTTTTTTCTCCCCCCAACGATACCTTATTACCCATTGATCATATCCATTCCCTTCCAATCATTATTAGCATTACCCACACCCCCACATACAACTACCGACACATAACTACTATCATCACAGTCACCGCGCATTAAAGTCTTTTATTTATTCCTTTCTTTAAAAGTCTGTTTTTATTGGTTTATATATATATAATATATATATATATATATATATATATATATGGGATTTTTTCCTATTCATTCATCTCTATATTTTTATTTCTTATTTTCATTTTCGTTTTTATTCTATATTTTTATTTAGTTATTTATTTTTATCATTTTATTTCATTTATTATTATTACTTTTAATGTCTTTTTTTAATTAATTAAGTTATTTCATTTTAAAATGATTATTTAGTCGTTTATTTTATTTCATTATATTTTATTTCAATATTATCATTACTGTTATTTATTTATTTTGTATTCGTTTATTTATGTGTTTTTTTTGTGTTTTTTTTTGCCCCACTAAGCACTATTATCAATCCACCATAATCACTACCGTCACTAATGTATCATACCATTCTGCAAAACAGGCTACAAGCCCCACCGTCCCCCCCCCCCTACCCCTCCTCACTATTTTCTCTCACATGATCCCGTCCTGGGTAGCCTCGTTTCCGTCCGGGGGCCATTTTGATCGTGCGCCGAATATGAGAAGATAAGTGGTTTCTCGTTCTTCGTTTTCACTGTCCTAAATGTTGTTTGTTTTTGCCTGAAGAAGACCCGAGAGGTGGAAATGCATTGTCTTGTCCTGTACTTTGTTTATGTCCTTGGCGGTAACTTAAAAAAAATAGATGACGGAGTTGATATTATATTTTGAAAAAAATCAATCGTTCAGAGGCTTGTTTACCACCACAGACAAATAAACAAGAGTCAGCCCCCACCCCCTTCTCTCTCCTCTCTCTCTCTCTCTCTCTCTTCTCTCCTCTCTTCTCTCTCGATTATTGCACACCCCTTCTTAGGGGCTATAGCCTTACAAAAATAAGCTCTGAATATGTCTCTCTCTGTCTCTCTTTCTCTCTCCCTCTCTCTCTCTCTCTCTCTCTCTCTCTCTCTCTCTCTTCTCTTCTCTTTCTCTCTCTCTCTCTCTCTCTCTCTCTTTGTCTCTTTCTTTGTCTCTCTCTGTGTCTCTGTCTCTCTCTGTGTCTCTGTCTCTCTCTGTGTCTCCTTCTCTCCCTGTGTCACTCTCTCTCTTTCTTTCTCTCTGTCTTTCTCTGTCTGTCTCTCTTTGTCTCTTTCTCTCTCTTTCTTTCCCTCTGTCTGTCTGTCCCTCTCTGTCTGTCCATCAGTCACCTCTCTCTCTCTCTCTCTCTCTCTCTCTCTCTCTCTCTCTCTCTCTCTGTCCTTCGCTGTCTGTCTGTCTCTGCCTCCCTGTCTGTCTGTTTCTCTCTGTCTGTCTGTCTGTCTGTCTGTCTGTCTGTCTGTCTGTCTCTTCTCTCTCTCTCTCTCTCTCTCTCTCTCTCTCTCTCTCTCTGTCTGTGTGTCTCTCTCTCTTGACCCCGCCGCTTACTATGTATGTTTGTGTGTTGCTTGTTTGCGAAAGTGTACAAGTGTTTGGGTGGGTGTTTGGGGAAGGGCGTTTTCTGGGTGGGGATTGTTAAAGTGGAAGTGTGTTACGTTTCTTTGATGTTATTTCCATTATGTGTATTTTCTGACTTTTTGTGTGTTCAATCTCTTGTTTGTTGGATTTTTTTTTTTTTTTTTTTTTTTTTTTTTTTTTTTTGTCGTTTGGTCATTTTTCATTTCGCAATGTTTTGTTCCCCTCTTGGGCGAGGGCTGGATGTAAAAAAGCATGAACTTGCTTATCTATTACCCTCGATAATAAAGAATTTGTCTTTGTCTTGCCTTTGTCTGTCCTTCGCTGTCTGTCTCTCTCTCTCTCTCGCTTTCTCTCTCTCTCTCTCTCTCTCTTCTCTCTCTCTCCTCTCTCTCGCTGTCTGTGTGTCTGTCTGTCTGTCTGTCTCACTCTCTCTCTCTCTCTCTCTCTCTCTCTCTCCCCTCTCTCTCTCTCTCTCTCTCTCTCTCTCTCTGTCCGGTCCTCTTCAGGCCATGAACCAGACAGGTGATGACAGTTGTTACTGTGGCTGCTCTTGCAGGTACCCCATCATTCTGTCCATAGAGAACCACCTGTCTGTGCCTCAGCAGCGCTACCTGGCCAGCCTCTTCCAGGACATCTTTAAAGGTCAGTGCCTATAACTGAAGCGTCCGTTAATTTACCCCAGTGACCACAGGCTTTCACTATCACCCCATAGTCACGGAGGGGAGACTTGTCGCCTTCAGGGCCGGTAGGATTTCAGTGTATGCTGGGGGGTGGGGTGGGGAGGGGGGGAGGTACGAGTGGAAACCGGACTTGCATGCTTGCCTAGAGCGTGCTCAATGGTTTGAACGATCCGAGGGTCGTCCAGTATGGTATGATGACGTTCAAGGTGAAGGTCCCAGAGGTGGATGGTCAGAGGGGCGTGCAGTGTGGTTTGGTGTCGTTAAAGGTGAAGGTCCAGAGGTGGATGGCCAGAAGGGGCGTCCAGTGCGGTTTGGTGTCGTTAAAGGTGAAGGTCCCAGAGGTGGATGGTCAGAGGGGCGGGCAGTGTAGTATGGTGACGTTCAAGGTGAAGGTCCCAGAGGTGGATGGTCACGGGCAGTGAACCGTAGTAGGTTCACCGTGTCTGCGGCAGGGCAAAATGGCGGACGGAGCCCATCTTTCTCCTACTGCTAACTTAACGTTCCCTTCACCGATTCGGATCATACTCATCAATGACTGCTGTCTTCAGGGAAAGTATTGAAGTTGCTAAATTCAGACCCCGTTAGGGTTTGAACACACACTCGCAAAGTCTACGCTCTAATGTTTGACTGCGTCCCCGTGGTATAGTTCGAGACATGGGTGATATAAGACAATAAGAAGAAAACACTTTGTGTATAACATCATACAATAACAACAAAATACTTTATGTACAACATCATACAATAAGAAGAAAACACTTTATGCATAACATCATACAATAAGAACAAAACACTTTATGTATAATGTCATACAATAAGAACAAAACACTTTGTGTATACATACAATAGAACAAAACACTTTATGTATAACATACAATAAGAACAAAACACTTTATAACATACAATAAGAACAAAACACTTTTATAACATACAATAAGAACAAAACACTTTATAACATACAATAAGAACAAAACACTTTATGTATAACGTCATACAATAAGAACAAAACACTTTATGTATAACATACAATAAGAACAAAACACTTTATGTATAACATACAATAAGAACAAAACACTTTATGTATAACATACCATCAGAACAAAACACTTTATGTATAACATACAATAAGAACAAAACACTTTATGTATAACATACCATCAGAACAAAACACTTCGTGTATAACATACAATAAGAACAAAACACTTTATGTATAACATACAATAAGAACTAAACACTTTATGTATAACATACAATAAGAACAAAACAATTTATGTATAACATACAATAAGAACAAAACACTTTATGTATAACATACAATAAGAACAAAACATTTATGTATAACATACAATAAGAACAAAACACTTTAGTATAACATACAATAAGAACAAACATTTATGTATAACATACAATAAGAACAAAACAATTTATGTATAACATACAATAAGAACAAAACACTTTATGTATATCATACAATAAGAACAAAACACTTTATGTATAACATACAATAAGAACAAAACACTTTATGTATATCATACAATAAGAACAAAACACTTTATGTATAACATACCATAAGAACAAAACACTTTATGTATAACATACAATAAGAACAAAACAATTATGTATAACATACCATAAGAACAAAACACTTTATGTATAAAAATACAATAAGAACAAAACAATACTGTCAGGTACATCCTCTCTCATGTCAGCAGATAAAATGACGTCTTGCGAGACAATCCAGTAGAGGTGACATTCCTTCCTGCATTCGTGGGCAGGGGAGGGGGTGACAGTTCCTTCCTGCATGGCGGGAATGGGGAGGGGTGACAGTTCTTTCCTGCATCGCTGGGCAGGGGGAGGGGTGACAGTTCCTTCCTGCATCGCTGGGCAGGGGGAGGGGGTGACAGTTCTTTCCTGCATCGCTGGGCAGGGGGAGGGGGTGACAGTTCCTTCCTGCATCGCTGGGCAGGGGGAGGGGGTGACAGTTCCTTCCTGCATCGCTGGGCAGGGGGAGGGGGTGACAGTTCTTCCTGCTCGCTGCAGGGTGGGGGGGGAGGGGGGGAGGGGTGACAGTTCTTTCCTGCAATCGCTGGGCAGGGGGAGGGGGTGACAGTTCCTTCCTGCATCGCTGGGCAGGGGAGGGGGTGACAGTTCTTTCCTGCATGGCTGGGCAGGGGGAGGGGGTGACAGTTCCTTCCTGCATCGCTGGGCAGGGGGAGGGGGTGACAGTTCTTTCCTGCATGGCTGGGCAGGGGGAGGGGGGTGACAGTTCCTTCCTGCATGGCTGGGCAGGGGGAGGGGGTGACAGTTCCTTCCTGCATTGCTGGGCAAGGAGAGGGGTAGTTCAAAAAGGGTGGGAAGTGGGGTGTGGAGGAGAGGGGGGTTCTTTCCTTCATTGCTGGGCAAGGAGAGGGGTAGTTCAAAAAGGGTGGGAAGTGGGGTGTGGAAGAGAGGGGGGTTCTTTCCTGCATTGCTGGGCAAGGAGAGGGGTAGTTCAAAAAGGGTGGGAAGTGGGGTGTGGAGGAGAGGGGGGTTCTTTCCTGCGTTGCTGGGCAAGGAGAGGGGTAGTTCAAAAAGGGTGGGAAGTGGGGTGTGGAGGAGAGGGGGGTTCTTTCCTGCATTGCTGGGCAAGGAGAGGGGGTGGTTCAAAAGGGGATGGGTGTGGAGGAGAGAGGGGTTCTTTCCTGCATTGCTGGGCAAGGAGAGGGGGTGGTTCAAAAAGGGTGGGGGTGGGAATGGGTGGGGGTGTGGAGAGGGGGGGGGGGAGTGTCAGGGAAGGATGTAGTGAAAAGACGTCATGTTTTGTTTAAATATTTCATTCTGATTACGGCATAAGATATCTTTCGATAATATTACGAAAGCAATGATAGAGAAGAAGAAGAAAAAGAAGGAGGAGGAGGAGAAGAATTAGAAGAGGAAGAAGAGAAGGAAGAAGAAGGAGAAGAAAAAGAAGTAGAAGAAGAAGAAGGCGTAGAAGGAGATGAAGAAAAGGAAGACGACGAAGAAGAAGAAGATGAAGGAGGAGTTGGAGAAGAAGACGACGAAGAAGAAAAAGGAGGAAGAAGAGGAGAAGAAGAAGAAGAATAACGTGGAGAAGAAGGAGGAGGAGGAGAAGAAGAAGAAGAAGAAGAAGAAGAAGAAGAAGAAGAAGAAGAAGAAGAAGAAGAAGAAGAAGAAACGCACTTGGGTGCCAACATTCAATGTTGCTTCAGTGTCCACTTTCTCAGCATACTGACCACAGTTAGAGGGAAGATATCCAGTTTAACCACAAGAAACATACGGTTAATAACTTAGAATCTACCAGTAATCGTCTTTTGTGATGTAGATGTTTTTCTTTTGAGTAAAAGCGCTCATACAGGGAGACTTATAAATAATTGTACAGTATCAATGGTAGAGCTGCCATCAGTTGCAGTTTTAGGCCTGTTTTCCTTCCAGGAGTCGTCACTGCGTCCGGCCTGTTCAGTGACGCTGCTCAATAGCCATTAAGCTGCAGCGCGCAGGATTTTGAAATAATACATCAATGAAGAAATAAATCATGAAATGAATTTATACACACATACAATAGCATACACACACGCACACGCACTCACACACACACACACACACACACACACACACACACACACACACACACAGAGGCACACACACAACACACACACACACACACACACACACACACACACACACACACACACACACACACAGGCGCGAGCGCGCGCGCGCGCACACAACACACACACACACACACACACACACACACACACACACACACACACACACACATTGACACAATCCTGACTTTTGTCGTGTGTGTGTGTGTGTGTGTGTGTGTGTGTGTGTGTGTGTGTGTGTGTGTGTGTGTGTGTGTGTGTGTGTGTTGAACCAGATGAACTGCTCAAGGAACCAGTGGATCCCAAAGAGACGGAGATGCCGTCCCCTGAACAACTGAAACGGAAAATCATTATCAAGGTAAACACACTGTCTGTAGTATGACAGAGAGACAGAGACAGAGAGAGAGACTTGAGACTTTGATATTTTATTGTCATTACCAAAGAGGTCTTTTGAGAAAGGGGGAGGGGAAAACAGAATAACATTTCCCTCTTCCTTTCCTGCAAACAAATGGTACATATTCATTCCTAGTGTGTATCAACTGAAAGGCTAACAAAAACAAATAAATTCGTAATATTTCCATATGTCCTCACGCACAGGAATAATGCAGTAAGGTTTGTTTTTATATAAATCTTAAGACTGACTCGACCATCCACACAAACAAATGATGACTTTGTATCTTACTGATCTTCTCCACATGCGATGAATGATAATATTC
This sequence comes from Conus canariensis, assembly GCA_033310375.1. Taxonomy (NCBI): domain Eukaryota; kingdom Metazoa; phylum Mollusca; class Gastropoda; order Neogastropoda; family Conidae; genus Conus; species Conus canariensis. The sequence goes on from CM065730.1 coordinate 71,327,022, forward strand.
ATTCACATATCTCTTATAATGCATTATCTTAAATTTCACTATCCTTCATCTGTCTAATTTTCAATGCTTCCGCCATGAATTTCGCAACTGATTTAATTACATGTTCATCATCTGATGATAACACGACAGCGACTTTTTGTCTTTTCGCTATATCTAACTGGAAAAATAAACAATTTGTCCGCACTTCATTATAAGCAGTACAGTGGAACAGAAAGTGTTCTTCGTCATCAGTAATGTGTCTACATGCAGGACAAGGAGATTCGTGGATGTTTGACATTCAAACCATCTTCTGTTGGCATTAAAACCTAAAGTTCTCATCCTAAATCTTGCGTAATTTATTCTGTACAAGTTATCTGTTATGACATTGAGAAACTTTTCAGAATCGAACACATTTTTAAATGAGAAAAACCAGCCATATTTTTCTTTACTTTCCATATCTGAGTGCCAATTCTGTTTAAAAGAAAAATAAGCCAGTCTTTAAATTCCGCGATGAACTGTTGCTCATTTCCTACTTCCTGGGTCATCCACACTATTCCTAAACCCTGTTCTGAGAGGACTTTCTTTACTCTATGAGCCTAGTTTTCTTTACCTTTTTCCATTTCTAAAAGCATCATATCATAGGCTTGCCGGCACAAACGGGACTGGAGTAGTTTCAAGATCTTCAACCAGTACTTAATACATTTCACAAGTGTTCTTATATACAAAGGGTATCTGCGCATCTCTCCATATAAAGCGGTGTCGGATGAATGAATAGGTACTTGAAGGAAACGCTTCATAGCATACGTATGTACTTTTTCCATCTGCGAATTTCCCTGTAAGCCCCAAATTTCAGCTACGTATGTAAGAAGAGGTTTTATCTGTGTATCAAATTTTTTCCAAAATATACCACAGTCTGTACGATTCAGTTTTCTCGGGGATTTCAGAATTTCAGTAGTGCCTTGTTTCCCTTTTCTTAGATTTCTCAGGGATTTCAGAATTTCAATAGTGCCTTTTTTCCCTTTTCTTAGAGATTCTTCCCATGCGTAAAGGAAAGTTAATTTTGTTGGAAATATTATTCCAAGATGTTTATATGAATTAACTACTTGAACATCTGCATTTCCATAAGACCATTTTTCATGCACTGATAGGTGACCACCCATTTTAAAGACCACTGTATTCGTCTTATCCAAGTTAACTGATAAGCAACCTGCTTCTTTCAATACATTTAGTTGGTTTTGCAAACCTACAACTGCTCCGGACAGAAGAACAACATCATCAGCATACAGTAGTAAAACTAATTCAACTGTTCCACGTATCATCTGGATACCATGTCATCTTTTGCGGGACAGTTCCAAGCCAGTTCGTTTATCAAAAAAAAGAAAACAACCGTGAACTCAACAAGCATCCTTGTTTTACTCCAGAGAGAGAGAGAGAAAGAGAGAGAGAGAGAGAGAGAGAGAGAGAGAGAGAGAGAGAGAGAAAGAGAGAGAAGAGAGAGAGAGAGAGAGAGAAGAGAGAGAGAGAGAGAGAGAGAGAGAGACAAGACAAGACAAGACAAGACAAAGTTCTTTATTTACGAGGATAATAGATAAGCACTGATGTGCTTTTTTACATCCAGTCCTCTCTCTCAGTAGGGTCAACAATGCAAAATAAAATCAGGCAACAAAAGAAGCATGTAAAAGCGGCTAGAACAAAAATTGGACACGGAATTATTAAAAAAAAAAAAAAGTAAATGAGAGAGAGAGAAGGGGGTGGTGGGAAAGAGATAGACGCAGGAGCGAAAGGAGTGCAGGGAAGGGCGAGAGAGAGAGAGAGAGAGAGAGAGAGAGAGAGAGAGGAGAGAGAGACAGAGACAGAGAGAGAGAGAAAGAGGCGAGAGTGGGGTGCGGGAAAGAGCATGTTTAGAATAGTCTGACAATCAAAAGATACCAAGGGGTTGCAAGACAATCGATTTTGAAGCACCAGGAAAGACACACACACACACACACACACACACACACACACACACACACACACACACACACACACACACACACACACACACACACACACACACACACACACACACACACACACGTGGAGGGAGAAAATGCATAATGATAGCCCAGTCACCACGGGTACAAGGGGAGGGGGGTGTCATATAGATAATATATCAAGTCATTCCAGCAGAACCGTGAGAGACACAGCGAGAGAGGGAGAGAGAGAAAGAGAGACAGACAGACAGACAGACAGACAGAGAGAGAGGTATAAGAATACAACATTACGACATAGTAGCAAGAGGGCAAGAGGTAGTAGGAAGAACACACACACACACACACACACACACACCACACACACACACACACACACACACACCACACACACACACACACACACACACACACACAACTGGAGAAAAAAAAAAGCATAATGATAGCCAAGTCACCACGGGTACAAGGGGGAGGGGGGTGTCATATAGATAATATATCAAGTCATTCCAGCAGAACCGTGAGAGAGAGAGAGAGAGAGAGAGAGAGAGAGAGAGAGAGAGAGAGAGAGAGAGTCGCATAAGAATACAAGCGTTACGACATAGTGACAAGAAGGCAAGACGTAGTAGGAAAACACACACACACACACACACACACACACACACACACACACACACACACACACACACACACACACACACACACACACATGAGAAAAAAGCAAATGATAGCCCATCACCACGGGTACAAGGGGAGGGGGGGGGGTCATAAGTGATAAATCAGTCATCCAGCAGAACCGTGGAGAGAGAGGGATGATAAAACAGAGACAGAGACACGAGAGAGAGAGAGAGCACATAAGAATACAAGGCATTAGACAATAGTGACAAGAGGCAAGAGGCATAGGAAAACAAACAACACACACCACACACACACACACACACACACACACACACACACACACACACCACCCCCACGCGCGCGCACGCACGCACGCACGCACGCACACGCACGCACGCACGCACGCACGCACGCACGCACACGCGCGCATACTCACATAAGACATACTTATTGAACAGAGTAGGATGTGCATTTCAAGTACAAATCACTTACATAATAATCAGATTCATACATAAGGTAAAGAGGGTGGTAGTGGTTGGTGGTGGATTGATGGCGGAGTATGCGAGTATTTGCACATACGATGGTTGAAATAATGGTGTTTGAAGGTTGATGTGCATTGGTGTTGTTTGGCTGACTCAGGGAGCGAGTTCCATTGACAGGAACCTGAATATGTTAAACTGGATTTGAATAAGTCAATTCTAGGAACAGGGACATGTAGTTTGGGTAGAGACCTTGATGAATTCATTGAGAATCTGCGAACTAATGTTGAGGGTGCCTTCCCAGACGTAATTCTGTGCATTATGATCCCTTTGTTGTATTCTAATCTCAGACTTAAGGGGAGAACTTGAACCTTTTTATAGTCTGAGTCTAGGAGACTACTGTTTTTAGGAGGACTAATTTGAGTGCTCGCTTGTGTAGGCTTAGCAATGGTTTGAGGGTGTTAGCGCTAGCAGAGTCCCATAGAGTAGACCCATAGTCGATGTATGATTGAATATGAGATTGAAAAAAGAGCTTGTGTGAATGCAGGTCGAGAAGCGTTTAATTTTGGAGAGTTGGTAGACTTTCTGAGAGACTTTTTGCACAGTGAGGTTATGTGAGCTTGCCAGCTAATATTGTTATCAATTGTTATTCCTAGCACTTTGAGTATGTAACCTGTTTAACGGGCTCATCTTTGAGATGCACGGGAGGAAATTTAATAGTGAGATTTTGTCTTTTTTGTCTGGTTGTGATAAGCATGGATTTAGTTTTTTGAGAGTGAAGCGACATGTGATTTAGTTCAGTCCATTTCACGAGATCATTCGCACTTTCTTGTAAAGTTTGTGCAAGAACAGTAACATCAGAATGATTTGTGTGGATTGTTGTATCATCAGCAAAACGTTCACAGGTGGATGTGATATGGAGAGGTGATCATTGATGTAAATTGTGAACAGTAAAGGACCTAAGATAGAGCCTTGTGGGACGCCATAGGAAAGTGTTTGAAATGAAGAGAAAGTTGTATTAATTTTAACACATTGTTGCCTATTTGTGAGATATGAGTGAAAAAGCGTAAGAGTTCTTGTGGATAAGCCATACAATTTTAATTTTCTAAGAAGAAGGTTATGGTCAATCACATCAAATGCTTTTTTGAAATCAATAAATAGGACTCCACAATATCTGTTGTTGTTAATGCTGTTTAGCCAGTCATCAAGCAAGTTGATTAGGGCTGTGTGGCATGAATGGTTGTGTCGGAAATCCGGACTGTGCTTGGATGAAGCAAGTGGTATGTATCAAGGTGGCGTAATGTGTGTTTCCTTATGTGTTTTTCCAAAGCTTTGGAAATTGTGGAAATGATTGAGATTGGTCTGTAGTTTGCAGGGTCTGAGCTGTTACCTGCTTTGTAGATAGGAATGACTTTTGCTTTTCTGAAACTATCGGGAAAATGATTTTTGTCGATATATAGATTGAAGACGTATGTTAATGTATCTGTAATTGCTGGAGCTGATAGTTTGAGGATTTTGCCGTCTAGACCATCCACCCCGCAGGTACCTGGCTGTTTTAGGTGCGTTAGGTAGTGATAAACTTCAAAGATTGTTACTGGTGGAATATAAAGTTCAGACGTGGTGTTTTTATCATGGCAATATTGTTTCAGTTTTTGAAGGTCGTTTGATCTTGAACAATCAGTCGTGACAACTTCATTGGCTATAGTGCAAAAGTGGGTGTTGAGCTGTTCGACAGAGATGTCTTTCATTACAGTTGATTTTGAAGAGGACTGACTGTTTGTAAATCTGGTTAATAGCTCTCCATACCAATTTTGGGTTCTGATTTGATATATTAGTTCTCGATGATATTTCGTTTTTTTCTCTGCGCTTCTGTGAATTTATTGCATTTCTCAGTATTCTAGATTCCTCTTCATAGCCATGTTGTTTAAGCAGATCTCTAAGGTAACCTGCCTCCTGTAACTCTTTAGTGTACCATGCCGGTTTGGGATCATGTCGTACTCTAATCGTTTCTAGAGGGGCGTGTTTATCATATATTTCTGTAAATGTTCTGATCCAAAATTCAACAGCAACATCTGGATCAGTTATGTTGAAAACTGATGAGAGATTGAGCTAAGCAAGTCATGCAGAAAATCTTGGTTGTTAAAGTTTGTAAAGCAACGGTAGGTTATTGTCTTGTGTCCCGTTTTGGGAATTTTTACTCCTTTCTTGGACCATGTGATACACACTGGGTAATGATCACTACAGTTTAGAACAGGGACACAGGCTTCTGCTATGTTAGTTTTATCTGAAACATAAATATGGTCGATAAGTGTCTTTGAGTTTGGTGTGACTCTTGTTGGAGATTCGATGAGTTGATGCAGATTAAATAGATTGAATGATTGCGTCAATTGGTTTTGCACTTTTAGAAGTTCTATGTAAAAGTCTCCAAGTAAAATAATTTCCTTGGATTCTAGTGAGACTGCATCCACCATCGGAATAAATTTGTCGACCCAGTTTACTCTTTCAGATGGGTTCCTGTAGCAGAATCCAACCAAAATGGAAGAGTTTCTTTTCAGCTTAACTTCTATCCAGACACATTCTACACCGTTACGTTCTAGATGTAGACGACGTTTGAAGCTAAGGGTTTCGCTGTTGAAGATAAGAAGACCCGTCTCTTTCGCTTGTGCAGGATCTTTCCGGATTACGTTATATCCTGGAATAGTTACATCATTGTCGCTAATGTGTATGCTTAATCTGGATTCAGAGAGCGCTAAAATATGAATGGGTTTACCATGATTCCAAATCAGTGTTGATATATCTGATGTCTTGTTGACTGCATGTTGAATATTAAGGTGACAGATTCGAAGTCCTTCTTTGCATGGCCATGCAGACTGGTTCTTGTTCATTTCTAGTTGTGCACTGATGTGATGATAGTAGGAGACGATTTCACACGTTAACTGACGTTGGGGTTTGTATGATCAAGGAACACAATAAGATCACATATATAAAAGGGAGAGAAAATGGGTTTGGTTTACACACCGTAAACAACTTTGGGAAACCAAAAACGTATGAGAAGAAAAGAAAATCTTCACAGTATTACGTCAGTAAGTTCCTCGATCAGATGGTACTGATGGATACACTTTCCTGAAAGGAAAATGTACAGTCACTCATAAAGGAAGCACATCTGAAGCAAAGTTACAAATAAGGGGATAGAAGGAGAGGGGAAAAAAAGTAAAATAAAACTGAAGACAAAAAATGCAAAGAATCAACAGTTCAAAACGAAAACAAATTTAAAAAAAAAAGAGAGAGGGAAAAAAAAGAAGTCACTTATAAATTCACAAGTCACAAAGCCGCACTTGTAACTACGAGTTGGCAATGCAAATTATTGCCTCGCTCGCAGTAAACAGCAGTTTTTCTGGAAGTCTCCTGCTGCAGAGGCTTTGTTCAGTCTCTTTTCTAAGGCCCACAGTCTTGCACTTTTACGAAGTCTTCTGTTATAGACGTGAAGACCACTTAGATAACATGGCATCAGCACTGCCGGCACAGGGTAAAAGTTACACACACACACACACACACACACACACACACACACACACACACACACACACACAACACAACACACACACACACACACACACACACACACACACACACACACCACACAAAACACACACAAAGAGAGAGAGAGAGAGAGAGTAAGGCTATGGAAATCAAGCATCACAAGCTATTTTTGCATGGAAGGAAAACATGTGTAGGATGTGAGGAAAACCACAAGGTGAAGCCTTGTGTACCACAGTACCTTGGTCTACACTTCGCGGCACAGTCTTCTGTTACAGAGGAGATGTTTTTGTTTCATTTCTGGCTCCACGGAATTATAACGAACGGTAAAAGTTAACGGAACATCTACATACATACACATACAGACGTGAGCACTCTAGCACGCATGATCACGCGCGCGCGCGCGCGGGGGCGCGCGCGCACACACACACACACACACACACACCACACACACACACACACACACACACACACACACACACAGAGCACACACACAGAGCACACAGAGTACACTCATATAGGACACGCACACACACACACACACAACACACACACACACACACACACACACACACACACACACACACACACACACACACACACACACACACAACCCCCCTGGCTGGAATGGAGAGAGAGAGAGAGAGAGAGAGAGAGAGAGAGAGAGAGAGAGAGAGAGAGAGAGAGAGAGAGAATGATATCAACATCAACGGAATCAGAGAAAGAACATGCCATCTCCACCCCACCCTCCTTAACCCACATGTCAACTCCACCCTTCCACGCCTGCACCCAGACACATTAATATTTGTCTCTGTTTGTCTGTCTGTCTGTCTGTCTGTCTTACTCTCTCTCACTCCATCTCGCTCTCTGTCTGTCTCTGTCTCTCTTCTCTCTCTCTCTCCTCTCTCTCTCTCTCTCTCTGTCTCCCCCCCCTCTCTCTCTCTCTCTCTCACTCCAACTCTCTCTCCTACCTCTCATTCTTTCTCCCTCTCTCTCTTTCTCCCTCTCCCTCTCTCTCTCTCTGTATATTTGTTAAGGGATGGGGGTTGGTGAGAGATTAGGTCTGTAGTCGATGTTAGAATGAGCATGAATTGAATGGAGCACCCACAGACTTGCCGGACCAAGATGACTGTTCTTGGCTTTGTCATAGTAATTCGTACGGTTGCTCCTGCTGATACGACAGTTGTCATTGTTTTTTTTCTGTCTTTTTTTTTTTTCTTTTCTTTTTTTTGGACTGCTTTCGGGATTTTTTCTGTTTGGTGTGTGTGTGTGTGTGTGTGTGTGTGTGTGTGTGTGTGTGTGTGTGTGTGTGTGTGTGTGTGTGTGTGTGTGTGTGTGTGTGTGTGTGTGTGTGTGTGTGTGTGTGTGTTTCTGTTGCTTACTTAACTGTAGACAGCTATTACCTTCATTGATCTTTTAATTAAATAACTTCGCTCATAATATACGTTCCATTTTCTATTGTATTTTTGATTACGTGTCTGTTGATTTTTTGACTCATTGTTGACTTGTTACTAAATTGCTTGGTTTTACAATATCCCTTGTTGGTATTTGGTATTACTTTTATCTTGCAATTTATATTCCTGCTTTGCTATTGCGTCAAGATGTTGCGAACGAAAGAAGTCTGGCCATCTGCAGATGGCCTTAAGGTTGGATTTCTGAACATTAACAGTTTGATTAATAAGTTATGCGACGTGTCTCGTGTTTTATATAATCATGGTAATTGTTTTCATTTATTTGGTTTTGCGGAAACAAGATTAACACACCATATTTCTGACACAGAATTAATTTTACCTGGTTATAACTTTGTTCGAAATGACCCTTCCAGACCAAGAGAAACAGGTTTACTTGTTTATGTTCACGAATCTATTAAATTCAGTCGAGCCGCTTCGCTCGAAAAATATCCTATAGAATCACTATGGATAGAGTTACAGTTTAAAACTTCCAAACCGATTCTCTTAGGCTTTATTTACAGAAAGCCCAGCAGAACATGCTGACTGGATAGATAACTTTACTCTAATGATGGAGGAGGCGTCCTTACTCTCAAACGAAATTATTTTACTGGGTGATTTTAACATTGATCTTTTGAAAGCGAACAAATCCTGGATTCAAACCTGCACTTCTTTTAATCTGACTCAGTTAATCGATAAGCCAACACGAATCACTGCTACTTCCCAAACTCTCATTGACCATGTTTACACATCTTCTGCACGTACCATAATAGAAATATGTTCACCAGTTTTTTGATGCAGCGATCACTCCCCAGTCTGTTTTACTTGGTCTAAACGAGGCGTTAAAATCCCCCTAAATCATCACAAGTATATTACGTACAGGAACTTTTCAGGCTTTGATAAAGACTTGTTCCTTACAGATCTGATGAATTCCTCACTTTCCTCTGTGTATCAGTTCACGAATCCCGATGAAGCCTTAGAAGTTTGGTATCACACTTTTCTCAATGTTTACGATAAGCACGCTCCATTAAAAACAATTCGTGTCAAAAGTACCCCTAAAAAGCCTTGGATAACAAGTGATATAGAAAAATCCAAGGATTTAAGAGACTCACTTCTGGCATCAGGTAATCGTATAGAATTTATGAAACAAAGAAATCTAGTTAACTATTTAAAACGCTCAGCCAAAAAGAAATATTTGAAAGATCTTATTTACTCTAAAACAGACATCCGATCAGTTTGGAAGGCTGTCAATCAGCTTAGCAATGAAAATTCTAACGCTCGTACTACAACACCGAAAGATGTATCAGTTGAAATATTGAATACACACTTCTACAATATTGTCAATTTCACCATAAAAAGAAACAGATCCTCACAAAACGATTTAGATGTTCTCTGAATTTTTGTCAGTCCAAAAATATCACAACATGTCTAGATATTCCGTTGTTATGTGTACACGAAGTATATAATGCTCTTATTCACTTAAAGCAAAATAGTACCACTGGCCTTGATGGCATTGACGGAAAGATTCTCAAACTGTCAGCCCCTGTAATTGCTGAAACACTTACTTATATATACAATCTCTGCATTTCTAAAAATCAGTTCCCCAAGGCTTTTAAAATTGCTAGAGTAACGCCAATCTACAAAACAGGTGATCACACCGATCCGTCTAACTACATGCCCATTTCTATTCTGTCTGTACTGTCTAAACCATTGGAAAACCATCTAACTAAGCATATTCTCGATCACTTCAATTCTTTCAATTTACTTCATCAAGACCAATCCGGTTTTAGGGCTAATCACTCGTGCCAGACAGCATTGACAAACCTTGTTGATCAATGGCTTACTAATATAAATAACGACAAAATAACAGGTGTTCTCATGTAGATTTTATGAAAGCCTTTGATGTTATTGATCGCAATCGTCTTCTTAAAAAGCTAAAAGTATACAACTTATCAGAGAATTCGTTAGAACTCCTGTCTTCACTTCTTTCCGATAGAAAGCAAATGGTCTCAGTAAATGAATCTGTATCTCCTACATTATCCACTAGTCATGGTGTGCCTCAAGGGTCAGTACTCGGACCTGTCTTATTTTCCATATATATATATAAACGATTTACCTCTATTCATTGATAGTCTCTGTGAAATGTTTGCTGATGACACCACAATACACTGTAGTCATAAAAAAATTGAAAATATATTTGCCAGTTTACAAGAAAGTACAAACAAATTAATCATATGGTCTGAACTCAGTCACATGTGTCTCCATCCTCAGAAAACGAAGTACTTGATAATAACCACCAGACAAAAGCGTCAAAAAAATTTTATGATTCCCTATCTCTTTGTATAAATAATGAAATAGTTGAAGAAGATGATCATCATGAAGTCCTTGGTGTCATTGTAGACAATAATTTGTCATGGTCTTCTCATATCATAATGCTTTGCAAACTTCTGTCTCAAAAGATTCACCAGCTTTCAAAACTAAAATATTTCTTAGACCAACATTGTCGTAAGCTGTTTTTTACTTCGTACATTGAATCTCATTTGAATTACTCTTCTACATTGTGGGATTCGGCCAGTTATAACGTATTAAAATCACTCTTCAGTCTTCATAGACGGGCTGTGAAACTCGTTTTCTCAAATCTACAACTGCAACTCCCTCTGATTATAAACGTTTAGACATTTTGCCTCTAAAATGGAAATTCACTTACAACAAAGCAATTTTCATGTTTAAGATAATGTCCAATCATGCACCACCGACTTTGAAAAATAGATTTAAAACGAACCTGATTCGCATTGTCAGAAAGATTCAGATACCCCTACCGATGATTGATCTTTTTAACTCTAGCCTCATTTACTCCGGTTGTTGTTTATGGAATGACCTAGTGTCTTCATTTAATGTAATTTCTAGTCTAAACGTTTTCAAAAAACAATACTTCTCATATCTGATGCAACGCTTCCTAAACAGTGTGACTATTGATAACATCATATAACCTTCTTTATACGTTTTCAAAATTATTGTATGGATTCAAGTACAAATGATGTTTAAATGTATTTGAATGTTCATTTGTGTTCCTTCGTTACCCCTTCTCTATATCTTGTCATGACATACTGTTCACCTGTCCACCTTTCATTGACGTCCTTCGTTTCTCTCCTTCTACTTCTTCTATTTTTTTAAAAATGTATTTGCAAAGTTGTTTTCTGTGTGTGTGTGTGTGTGTGTGTGTGTGTGTGTGTGTGTGTGTGTGTGGTGTGGGGTGTGTGTGAAAGGTTGACTGTCATATATTTGGATTGCCATTTGTATTTCAGGCTAATATTCTTTTCACTATTTAGATGGTTCGTTGATTTTGAAGTCACATATTGTCATTATTTTTTTCTGCTTCATAGAGGGCAAGATGTAAAAAAGCCTGTATTGTGCTTGTTCTTTATCCCTCATTAAAAAAGATTCGTTCGTTCGTTCGTTCGTTATCCCTCTCTCCCTCTCACTCCCTCCCTCTCTGTCTGCCCTCTCTCTCCCCTCCCTAACCCTCTCTCTCTGTCTGTCTATCTCTCATGATGTAAACGAAGGAGTGTGCTCTTTTTCAGGACAAGAAGCTCAGAAAGACAGACACAGGCTCTTCCGATGTGGAAGACGTTCAAGGTCAGAGACTGTTGTCCAAGGGTTTCCTGCATGTTCTGACCTTTTCCCTGTAGCGCCGCGCGAGTGTGTGTGTGTGTGTGTGTGTGTGTGTTGTGTGTGTGTGTGTGTGTGTGTGTGTGTGTGTGTGTGGTGTGTGTGTGTGTGGTGTTGTGTGTGTTGTTCATAAGAGAGACAGACAGACAGTCTGACAGTTAGTAGAGACAGAGAGTGTGTGTCCCTGGCATGAGCCTCCATGCCCACGCTGGTGCTCCGTCCATTTACATCGCTGTCCGCCAGGAAGTGATGCACAAACTGCAATGGAAAACCTACAGAGAGCGGTCACTACCATGCCCCCCCCCCCTGGCTGGCAATGAAAAACTCTACAGAGAGCCGTAACTACCATGCCCCACCCCCCTCCCTGGCTGGCAATGGAAAACTCTACAGAGAGCCGTCACTACCATGTCCCCCCACCCCCCTCCCTCCTGGCTGGCAATGGAAAACTCTACAGAGAACCGCCACTACCATGCCCCCACCCCCCCCTCCCCCTGGCTGGCAATGGAAAACTCTACAGAGAGCCGTCACTACCATGCCCCCCACCCCCTCCCCTGGCTGGCAATGGAAAACTCTACAGAGACCGTCACTACCATGCCCCCACCCCCACCCCTCCCCTGGCTGGCAATGGAAAACTCTACAGAGAGCCGTCACTACCATGCCCCCACTCCCCCCCCACCCCCTCCCCTGGCTGGCAATGGAAAACTCTACAGAGAGCCGTCACTACCATGATCCCCCACCCCCCCCCCCCCCCCTGGCTGGCAATGGAAAACTCTACAGAGAGCCATCACTACCATGCCCCCCCCCCCTCCCCCATGGCTGGCAATGGTAAACTCTACAGAGAGTCGTCACTATCATGCCCCCCCCTCCCCCCTGGCTGGCAATGGAAAACTCTACAGAGAGCCGTCACTACCATGACCCCCACCCCCTTCCCCCTGGCGGGCAATGGAAAAGTCTACAGAAACCGTCACTACCATGCCCCCCCCCCCCCCCCCCCCAGCAGCTGTTCAGAGCAAGCCACTTAGTTTTGAGAGTAAGGGGAGTTTACAGCTCGCCCACAGCTGTAGAGGCCAAGCTGTGAATGCAGGTCAGGGAAAGGGGTGTTTTCTGCAGGCTGCTCCCCACCAGCCAGCTAACCGCGCTGTACTCGACGAATTAATTAATTAATAATGATTTCTTATATAGCGCTTAATCAAACGAATTTCTCTAAGCGCTTTACAAAGTCATACTACATTCACCCTTCTCATATACAATAATACACCTTACACCCAACTACAAATACTATTACTACAATAACTAACAAATCCTAATCCTACCAATGTGACATTCACTTATTCTTCAAATATCACTACAAAAACTTAATCCTATAACGTTCAATCATACAACAAATACATATAATAGAGAACATACACATACGCTACATTTGAAAAGGCCCAGACGGCTATGAGTTAGGTTGTACACCCCCCCCCTTCTCCCCACAGCATTGACTAATTATGAGAAAATAGATGGGTTTTAAGTTTAGACTTGAAAGAAGAGATAGAATCTGAGTGTCTGAGACAGTCTGGCAGTCTGTTCCACGTCGCTGGAGCTTGAAAAGAGAAAGATCTTTCACCAGTAGTAGTCCTGAAGCGAGTCATTCGCAGAAGGCGGTCGTCAGCACAGGAGCGTAGTTGTCGAGAGGGGGTGTAGATTTTAAGGAGATCTGAGAGATAAGAAGGTCCATTTTCAAAGAGAGCAGAGAAAGTGGAGTTGAGATTTTGTACGAGATACGGTTTGAGACAGATAGCCAGTGAAGAGAGTGGAGGAGAGGCGAAATGTGAGCATGTTTTCTTGCTCTACAGACGACTCGGGCTGCATGATTTTGGATTCGCTGTAATCTTTCTATCAGGTATTTTGGAAGGCCGGCCAAAAGTGAGTTGCAGTAATCTATTCTAGATAAGACAAATGCACAAATGAGAGTTTTTGTAGCATCTGTAGAGAGAAGGTGACGTACAGAGCTGATTCTTCTTAGTTCTAAATAGGCAATCTTGCAAATATTTGAAACCTGTTTCTCAAAGGAGAGGGATTGGTCAAGTATGACCCCTAGACTGCGGACAGAGGTGGAGACAGAGACAGCACAGTCATTGATAGTGACAGTTGAAGGCAGAGAAGGATGGTTAGGCTGTTTTGTCACGAACATGAGTTCCGTCTTGTCGTCGTTTAGTTGTAGTTTGTTGGTTGTCATCCAGTCCTTCAGGTCTGCAATACGAACTGAATGTCATCTGTGTAAAGCCGGTCTGGCAACAATGTGTTCGGAATTGCTGAGCGGCCATTATAAATGGGGCTGTTAGTTTGATAATTAGTAGTTGTCATGAAAAATGTAATATATCTGTGCTTTTGAGATGACTGAATAGGCAAATTCCTGACAATTCTTTTAATACCAAACTCGACTAGGTTTATTTTCCTGTAGATAATGTAGATACGGTATGAAAGCTTGTACACAAGTGGTCAGGCGATATTCAAACAATGACAACACACACACACACACACACAACACACACACACACAAATAGTGCAAAAATGACGTCATCACTTTCTGGGAACTTAATTTTCCCTAGTTAACTAGTACACAAGTTTGTGATATGCCTCTGCTTGGACTACAACAACAAAAATGTTGGATCAGAAATGTGTAAGCCTTGTTGTTCGGCCCTTTAACTAAGTGTCTCACATTGGACGGAAAAATAAAGCTGTGCCCCCCCCCCCCCCCCCCCCGCCCCTCCGGCTGGCAATGGAAAACTCTACAGAGAGCCGTCACTACCATGCCCCCCCCCCCCCATCCCCCTGGCTGGCAATGGAAAACTCTACAGAGAGCCGCCACTACCATGCCCCCCCCCCCCATCCCCCTGGCTGGCAATGGAAAACTCTACAGATAACCGCCACTACCATGTCCCCCTCCCCCCCCCCCCCCCCCCCCCCTGGCTGGCAATGGAAAACTCTACAGAGAACCGCCACTACCATGTCCACCCTCCCCCCCCCCCTCCCTGGCTGGCAATGGAAAACTCTACAGAAAACCGCCACTAGCATGCCCCCCCCCCCCCTCCCCCTCCCCCGGTCTGGCAATGGAAAACTCTACAGAAAAACAGAAAACTGCCACTACCATGTCCCCCCCCCCCCAGCTGGCAATGGAAAACTCTACAGAAAACTGACACTACCATGCCCCCCCCCACCCCCCACCCCACCCACTGGCAATGGAAAACTCACTGCCATGTCTCTCTCACCCACCCCACCCCCACCACCGGGCTGGCAATGGAAAACTCTACAGAAAACTGCCACTACCATGGCACCCCCCCCCCCCCACCTGGTTGGCTATGGAAAACTCTACAGAGAACCGCCACTACCATGCCCCCCCCCTCCCCCTCCCCCCTCTGGCTGCCTTTGGACAACTCTACAGAGAACCGCCACTACCATGCCCCCCCCCCCCCCCCCCCTCTGGATGGCTATGAAAAACTCTACAGAGAACCGCCACTACCATGCCCCTCTTCCCCCCTCTGGCTGCCTTTGGACAACTCTACAGCGAATCGCCACTACCATGTCCCCGCCCCCCCCCCCCCCCCCCCCCCACCACCCTTCCTGGCTGGCGATGAACAACTCTACAGAGAACCGCTACTACATTTCCCCCTCCGCCTGCCCCGTCCCGGCTGGCTAAAGAAAACTCTTCAGCGAACCGCCACTACCATGTCCCCCTCCCCGCCCCCCCCCCCCACCCCTTTCTGGCTGACAATGGAAATCTCTACAGAGAACTGCCTGTACCATGTTACTCCCTTCCCCGCTTCCCCCTGCCTGGCCATGGAAATCTCTACGGAGAACCGCCACTACCATGTCCCCCCTGTCCCCTGGCTGGCAATGGAAAATTCTACAGAGAACAGTCACTACTACGCCCACCCCCCCACCCCCCCCCCGGCTTGCAATGGAAATCTCTACAGAGAACAGCCACTACCATGTCCCCCCACCCCCCTGGCTGGCAATGGAAAATTCTACAGAGAACCGTCAATACAAGCCCCTGCCCCGTCTCCCCTGGCTGGCAATGGAAATCTCAACAGAGCCGTCACTACCATCATCATCATAATATTAATAATAATGTATAATACTTATATAGCGCATTTCTTGTTGTACAACTCAATGCGCTTACATCCACCATTTGCACTTATTCATACAATATTCATGCACACAGCAAAAAGAAAATACACAATGGCAGACGCACCTACATGCATAAACTGTCTCACCGAACTAGTTGTGGAGGAATTTAAGAGAGATCTAGTCATCTACAGAAGAGAATAGGCTTTTTTGAAGAGGTAAGTTTTGAGCTGAGATTTAAAAGAAGAAAGAGTAGGCTGATTACGAAGGTCTTCAGGGAGGGAGTTCCAAATAGAAGGTGCTCTAAATCTGAAGGCTCTTTCGCCAACAGATTTCAGAGAACGCTTAGGGATTTTCAAAAGTTTCTGTGAAGAAGAGCGAAGGGTACGAGAGCTTTGGTAGGTGCAGAGAGAAGAAGAGAGATAGTGAGGAAGAGATTCATTGAAGTGGCGGAAAGCAAGAACTGCCAGTTTAAATTGCCACCGATACTGTATGGGAAGCCAGTGCAGTTCGATCAGCATGGGAGTGATGTGCTCACACCTCCTCCTCTTCAAAACAAGTCGTGCAGCGCTATTTTGGACTCTCTGCAGCCGAGCAATCTGTTCTGCGGGAAGCCCAGCATAAACAGAGTTGCAGTAGTCCAATCTTGACATCACCGTGGCACAGACTAGCCTGACAGCTACTTCCCTGGATATAAAGCGTCGGATGGAAGCAATACGTCTCAGCTCTAAAAAGGATGAGCGACAGACTACAGATATTTGATTCTGCATGGTCAGACACTGATCAATGGTAACACCAAGGTATTTGACAGAGTTACTGAAAGGCAATTCAGTACCATCAACAACCATTGACTCTGACTCAACGAGTTTGAGGCAGGAGGAGGTTCCAACGGGCATGACTTCAGTCTTTTCACAATTTAATTTAAGCTTATTACTTGTCATCCATTCCTGCACACTGCTGATACACCGAGACACCCCAGATTGAACAGAAACAAACTCATCAGGTGTGCCACTCTTAGAAAGCTCAGTGTCATCAGCATACTTGTGAAAATCACAATCATGGTCCGAGATAACATCTGACAAGGGCTGTGAGTACAATGTAAACAACACTGGGCCCAATACTGACCCCTGTGGTACTCCATACAAAAGAGGTGACAAAGTAGACCTTACACCACCCACAACCACCGCCTGCGACCTATCTCTGATGTACGATTCGAACCACTGGAGAACTATCCCATCAACACCAAAAGTGACCCTAAGCCTTTCAAGTAAAGTAGTGTGATCTAGCGTATCAAAGGCAGCACTCAGATCAAGCAAGGCTACGAGAGAAACAAGTTTACTGTCGGATTTACACAGTAAACAGTCCAGTACGCTCAATACAGCAGTCTCAGTGCTATGTTTCTTCCTATAAGCAGACTGACAGGCCTCAAGAAGACCATGGTCTGAAAGATGAGTCTGAAGCTGCTTCAGCACAACTCTTTCAAGGATTTTTGAGAGGAATGGGAGGTTGGACACCGGTCTATAGTTCTTTAACTTATTAAGGTCCAGTCCTGGCTTTTTCAAGAGAGGGGTAACCATTGCCTGCTTAAACTGAGGAGGCACTATGCCTGACAAGAGAGATTTGTTTACAATGTTTGTAATCACGGGAATCAAATGAGAGGCACACCGTTTAAGGAGGGAAGTAGGGATGGGGTCAAGGACACAACTTTTGCTGGAGGATTCACTTATGAGATCGCCGATCAGTTTTTCATCCACAGGATTAAAAGTACAAAAAGGTGGTCCACAGTATTTATCGTAAAGGATTGGTTGGGAAGGATTTGCAGCCATTCCCCCCCCCCCCCCCTCCCCGTAGCTGGCAATGGAAATCTCTACAGAGAACCACAACCACCATGTCCAACAACCCCCCTGGCTGGCAATGGAAATCTCTACAGAGAACCACAACCACCATGTCCAACAACCCCCCTGGCTGGCAATGGAATACACTACAGAAAACCGCCACTTCCATGTCCCCCGTCCCCCCTCGATGGCAATGGAAATCTCTAGAGAGAGCCGTCACTACCATGCCCCCCCCCACCCCCCTCCCTCCTGGCTGGCAATGGAAAACTCTACAGACAGCCGTCACTACCATGATCGCCCACCCCCGTCCCCCCCTGTCTGGCAATGGAAATCTCTACAGAGAACCGTCACTACCATGCCCCCCCACCCCCCCGCCCTCCTGGCTGGCAATGGAAAACTCTACAGAGAGCCGTCACTACCATGCCCCCCTCCCCCCTGACTGGCAATGGAAAACTCTAGAGAGAACCGTCACTACCATGCCCCCCCCCCCCGCCCCCCATCACCCCCCCCCTCCCTCTGGCTGGGAATCGAAAACTCTACAGAGAGCCGTCACTACCATGCCCCCCCCCCCCCTCCCCTGGCTGGCAATGGAAAACTCTACAGAGAGCCGTCACTACCATCCCCCCCCCCCCCCCCCCCCCTGGCTGGCAATGGAAAACTCTACAGAGAGCCGTAACTACCATGCCCCCCACCACCTCCCCTGGCTGGCAATGGAAAACTCTGCAGAGAGCCGTCACTACCTTGCTTCCCTCCCCCCCCCCCCTCCCCCCTGGCTGGCAATGGAAAACTCTACAGAGAGCCGTCACTACCATGCCCCCCCCCCCTCCCCTGGCTGGCATTGGAAATCTCTACAGAGAGCCGTCACTACCATGCCCCCCCCCCCCCCCCCCCGGCTGGCAATGGAAATCTCTACAGAGAACCGCCACTACCATGCCCCCCCCCCCCCTCTCTCTCTGGCTGGCAATAGAAAACTCTACAGAGAGCCGTCACTACCATGATCCCCAACCCCTCTCCCCCCTGGCTGGCAATGGAAAACTCTACAGAAAACTGCCACTACCATGGCACCCCCCCCCCCCCCCCACCTGGTTGGCTATGGAAAACTCTACAGAGAACCGCCACTACCATGTCCCCCCTCCCTTCTCCCCCCCTCTGGCTGCCTTTGGACAACTCTACAGATAACGCCACTACCATGCCCCCCCCCCCCCCTCTGGCTGGCTATGAAAAACTCTACAGAGAACCGCCACTACCATGCCCCTCTTCCCCCCTCTGGCTGCCTTGGACAACTCTACAGAGAACCGCCACTACCATGTCCTCCCCCCCCCCCCCCCCCCCCCCCTGGCTGGCAATGGACAACTCTACAGAGAACTGCTACTACATGTCCCCCTCCGCCTACCCCGTCCCGGCTTGCTAAAGAAAACTCTACAGCGAACCGCCACTACCATGTCCCACCCCCCCGCCCCCCCCCCCCCCCCCCCTCCTTTCTGCTGACAATGGAAATCTCTAAAGAGAACCGCCTGTACCATGTTACTCCCCTCCCCGCTCCCCCCTGCCTGGCCATGGAAATCTCTACAGAGAACCACCACTACCATGTCCGCCCTGCCCCCTGGCTGGCAATGGAAAATTCTACAGAGAACCGTCACTACCACGCCCCCCCCCCCTCCCCTCCCCTGGCTTGCAATGGAAATCTCTACAGAGAACCGCCACTACCATGCCCCCCCCCCCCCCCCCCCCCCCTCTGGCTGGCAATGGAAAGTTCTACAGAGAACCGTCAATACAAGCCCCTGCCCCGTCTCCCCTGGCTGGCAATGGAAATCTCTAGAGAGCCGTCCACTCCATGCCCCCCCCCCCCCCCCCCTCTGGCTGGCAATGGAAAGTTCTACAGAGAACCGTCAATACAAGCCCCTGCCCCGTCTCCCCTGGCTGGCAATGGAAATCTCTACAGATAACCGCCACTACCATGCCCCCCCCCCCCCCACCCCCCCGGCTGGCAATGGAAAACTCTACAGATAACCGCCACTACCATGCCCCCCCCCCCCCCCCCCCGGCTGGCAATGGAAAACTCTACAGATAACCGCCACTACCATGTCCCCCTCCCTCCACACCCCTGGCTGGCAATGGAAAACTCTACAGAGAACCGCCACTACCATGTCCACCCTCCGCCCCCCCCCCCCCCCCCCCGGCTGGCAATGGAAAACTCTACAGAAAACCGCCACTACCTATCCCCCCCCCCCTCCCCCCCCGGTCTGGCAATGGAAAACTCTACAAAAACGCCACTACCATGTCTCTCTCCACCCCCCCCACCCCCCCCCCGGCTGGCAATGAAAACTCTACAGAAAACTGACACTACCATGGCCCCCCCCCCCCCCCCCCCCGGTGGCAATGGAAAACTCTAAAACCGCCACTACCATGTCCTCCCCCCCCCCCCCCCCCTCTGGCTGGCAATATGAAAACTCTACAGAGAACCGCCACTACCATGACCCCCCCCTCCCCCCCTGGCTGGCATGGAAAACTCTACAGAGAACTGCCACTACCATGCCCCCCCCCCCCCCCCCCCTTGGTGCTTGGACAACTCTACAGAGAACCGCCACTACCATGCCCCCCTCCCTTCCCCCCCTCTGGCTGCCTTTGGACAACTCTACAGAGAACCGCCACTACCATGCCCCCCCCCCCCCCTCTGGCTGGCTATGAAAAACTCTACAGAGAACCGCCACTACCATGCCCCTCTTCCCCCCCTGGCTGCCTTTGGACAACTCTACAGCGAACCGCCACTACCATGTCCCCCCCCCCCCCCCCCCCCACCCTCCTGGCTGGCAATGAACAACTCTACAGAGAACCGCTACTACATTCCCCCTCCCCTCCCCGTCCCGGCTGGCTAAAGAAAACTCTACAGCGAACCGCCACTACCATGTCCCCCCCCCCCCCCCCCCCCCCCCCCCCCCCTTTCTGCTGACAATGGAAATCTCTACAGAGAACCGCCTGTACCATGTTACTCCCCTCCCCGCTCCCCCCTGCCTGGCCATGGAAATCTCTACAGAGAACCGCCACTACCATGTCCGCCCTGCCCCCTGGCTGGCAATGGAAAATTCTACAGAGAACCGTCACTACCACCCCCCCCCCCCCCCCCCACACACACACACACACCCCGGCTTGCAATGGAAATCTCTACAGAGAACCGCCCACTACCATGTCCCCCCACCCCCCTGGCTGGCAATGGAAAATTCTACAGAGAACCGTCAATACAAGCCCCTGCCCCCGTCTCCCCTGGCTGGCAATGGAAATCTCTAGAGAGCCGTCACTAAACCATACCCCCCCCCCTCCCCCTGGGTGGCAATGGAAAAATCTACAGAGAGCCGTCACTACCATGCCCCCCTCCCCCCCTGACTGGCAATGGAAAACACTACAGAGAGCCGTCACTACCATGCCCCCCCTGCCCCCCCCCCCCTTCCCCCCGCTGGCAATGGAAAAATCTACAGAGAGCCGTCACTACCATGCCCCCCCCCCCTCCCCTGGCTGGCAATGGAAAACTCTACAGAGAGCTGTCACTACCATGCCCCCCCCCCCCTCCCCTGGCTGGCAATAGAAAACTCTACAGAGAGCCATAACTACCATGCCCCCCCCCCCCTCCCCTGGCTGGCAATGGAAAACCTACAGAGAGCCGTCACTACCAAGCTTCCGCCCCCCCCCCCCTTCCCCCCCTGGCTGGCAATGGAAAACTCTACAGAGAGCCGTCACTACCATGCCCCCCCCCCCCCTCCCCTGGCTGGCATTGGAAATCTCTACAGAGAGCCGTCACTAACCAATCCCCCCCCCCCCCCCCCCCCCCCCCGCGGCTGGCAATGGAAATCTCTACACAGAGCCGTCACTACCATGCCCCCCCCCCCCCCCGGCTGGCAGTAGAAAACTCTGGAGAGCCGTCACTACCATACCCCCTCCCCTACTCCCTCCTGGCTGGCAGTGGAAAACTCTACAGAGAGCCGTCACTACCATGCCCCCCATCCCCCCCCCCCCCCCCCCCCCCCAACGGCTGGCAATGGAAATCTCTACAGAGAGCCGTCACTACCATGGCCCCCTCCCCCC
>CM065730.1:71348840-71358840 GCA_033310375.1 Conus canariensis
CCCCGCTTCCCCCCTGCCTGGCCATGGAAATCTCTACGGAGAACCGCCACTACCTGTCCCCCCTGTCCCCTGGCTGGCAATGGAAAATCTACAGAGAACAGTCACTACTACGCCCACCCCCCCCCCCCCCCCCCGCTTGCAATGGAAATCTCTACAGAGAACAGCCACATACCATGTCCCCCCCCCCCCCTGGCTGGCAATGGAAAATTCTACAGAGAACCGTCAATACAAGCCCCTGCCCCGTCTCCCCTGGCTGGCAATGGAAATCTCAAGAGAGCCGTCACTACCATCATCATCATAATATTAAAATAATGTATAATACTTATATACGCATTTCTTGTTGTACAACTCAATGCGCTTACATCCACCATTTGCACTTATTCATACAATATTCATGCACACAGCAAAAAGAAAATACACAATGGCAGACGCACCTACATGCATAAACTGTCCACCGAACTAGTTGTGGAGGAATTTAAGAGAGATCTAGTCATCTACAGAAGAGAATAGGCTTTTTTGAAGAGGTAAGTTTTTGAGCTGAGATTTAAAAGAAGAAAGAGTAGGGCTGATTACGAAGGTCTTCAGGGAGGGAGTTCCAAATAGAAGGTGCTCTAAATCTGAAGGCTCTTTCGCCAACAGATTTCAGAGAACGCTTAGGGATTTTCAAAAGTTTCTGTGAAGAAGAGCGAAGGGTACGAGAGCTTTGGTAGGTGCAAGAGAAGAAGAGAGATAGTGAGGAAGAGATTCATTGAAGTGGCGGAAAGCAAGAACTGCCAGTTTAAATTGCCACCGATACTGTATGGGAAGCCAGTGCAGTTCGATCACATGGGTGATGTGCTCACACCTCCTCCTCTTCAAAAACAAGTCGTGCAGCGCTATTTTGGACTCTCTGCAGCCGAGCAATCTGTTCTGCGGGAAGCCCAGCATAAACAGAGTTGCAGTAGTCCAATCTTGACATCACCGTGGCACAGACTAGCCTGACAGCTACTTCCCTGGATATAAAGCGTCGGATGGAAGCAATACGTCTCAGCTCTAAAAAGGATGAGCGACAGACTACAGATATTTGATTCTGCATGGTCAGACACTGATCAATGGTAACACCAAGGTATTGACAGAGTTACTGAAAGGCAATTCAGTACCATCAACAACCATTGACTCTGACTCAACGAGTTTGAGGCAGGAGGAGGTTCCAACGGGCATGACTTCAGTCTTTTCACAATTTAATTTAAGCTTATTACTTGTCATCCATTCCTGCACACTGCTGATACACCGAGACACCCCAGATTGAACAGAAACAAACTCATCAGGTGTGCCACTCTTAGAAAGCTCAGTGTCATCAGCATACTTGTGAAAATCACAATCATGGTCCGAGATAACATCTGACAAGGGCTGTGAGTACAATGTAAACAACACTAGGCCCAATACTGACCCCTGTGGTACTCCATACAAAAGAGGTGACAAAGTAGACCTTACACCACCCACAACCACCGCCTGCGACCTATCTCTGATGTACGATTCGAACCACTGGAGAACTATCCCATCAACACCAAAAGTGACCCTAAGCCTTTCAAGTAAAGTAGTGTGATCTAGCGTATCAAAGGCAGCACTCAGATCAAGCAAGGCTACGAGAGAAACAAGTTTACTGTCGGATTTACACAGTAAACAGTCCAGTACGCTCAATACAGCAGTCTCAGTGCTATGATTCTTCCTATAAGCAGACTGACAGGCCTCAAGAACCATGGTCTGAAAGATGAGTCTGAAGCTGCTTCAGCACAACTCTTTCAAGGATTTTTGAGAGGAATGGGAGGTTGGACACCGGTCTATAGTTCTTTAACTTATTAAGGTCCATTCCTGGCTTTTTCAAGAGAGGGGGAACCATTGCCTGCTTAAACTGAGGAGGCACTATGCCTGACAAGAGAGATTTGTTTACAATGTTTGTAATCACGGGAATCAAATGAGAGGCACACCGTTTAAGGAGGGAAGTAGGGATGGGTCAAGGACACAACTTTTGCTGGAGGATTCACTTATGAGATCGCCGATCAGTTTTTCATCCACAGGATTAAAAGTACAAAAAGGTGGTCCACAGTATTTATCGTAA
The DNA here is from genome assembly GCA_033310375.1 of Conus canariensis. Taxonomy (NCBI): domain Eukaryota; kingdom Metazoa; phylum Mollusca; class Gastropoda; order Neogastropoda; family Conidae; genus Conus; species Conus canariensis. The sequence goes on from CM065730.1 coordinate 71,350,939, forward strand.
AGGATTGGTTGGGAAGGATTTGCAGCCATTCCCCCCCCCCCCTCCCCGTAGCTGGCAATGGAAATCTCTACAGAGAACCACAACCACCATGTCCAACAACCCCCCTGGCTGGCAATGGAAATCTCTACAGAGAACCACAACCACCATGTCCAACAACCCCCCTGGCTGGCAATGGAATACACTACAGAAAACCGCCACTTCCATGTCCCCCGTCCCCCCTCGATGGCAATGGAAATCTCTAGAGAGAGCCGTCACTACCATGCCCCCCCCCCCACCCCCCTCCCTCCTGGCTGGCAATGGAAAACTCTACAGACAGCCGTCACTACCATGATCGCCCACCCCCGTCCCCCCCTGTCTGGCAATGGAAATCTCTACAGAGAACCGTCACTACCATGCCCCCCCCCCCCCCCCCCCCACCCTTGCCCTCCTGGCTGGCAATGGAAAACTCTACAGAGAGCCGTCACTACCATGCCCCCCTCCCCCCTGACTGGCAATGGAAAACTCTAGAGAGAACCGTCACTACCATGCCCCCCCCCCCCGCCCCCCATCACCCCCCCCCCCCCCCCCTCCTGGCTGGGAATCGAAAACTCTACAGAGAGCCGTCACTACCATGCCCCCCCCCCCCCTCCCCTGGCTGGCAATGGAAAACTCTACAGAGAGCCGTCACTACCATCCCCCCCCCCCCCCCCCCGGCTGGCAATGGAAAACTCTACAGAGAGCCGTAACTACCATGCCCCCCACCACCTCCCCTGGCTGGCAATGGAAAACTCTGCAGAGAGCCGTCACTACCTTGCTTCCCTCCCCCCCCCCTCCCCCCTGGCTGGCAATGGAAAACTCTACAGAGAGCCGTCACTACCATGCCCCCCCCCCCCTCCCCTGGCTGGCATTGGAAATCTCTACAGAGAGCCGTCACTACCATGCCCCCCCCCCCCCCCCCCCCCCGGCTGGCAATGGAAATCTCTACAGAGAACCGTCCACTACCATGCCCCCCCCCCCTCTCTCCTGGCTGGCAATAGAAAACTCTACAGAGAGCCGTCACTACCATGACCCCAACCCCCTCCTCCCCCCCGGCTGGCAATGGAAAACTCTACAGAAAACTGCCACTACCATGGCACCCCCCCCCCCCCCTGGTTGGCTATGGAAAACTCTACAGAGAACCGCCACTACCATGTCCCCCCCCCTTCTCCCCCCCTCTGGCTGGCCTTTGGACAACTCTACAGAAACCGCCACTACCATGGCACCCCCCCCCCCCCCCTCTGGCTGGCTATGAAAAACTCTACAGAGAACCGCCACTACCATGCCCCCTCTTCCCCCCCTCTGGCTGCCTTTGGACAACTCTACAGAGAACCGCCACTACCATGTCCCCCCCCCCCCCCCCCCCCCACCCCCCTGGCTGGCGCATGGACAACTCTACAGAGAACTGCACTACATGTCCTCCCCCCCCCCCCCTGCTAAGAACTCTACAGGAACTACACTACCATGTCCCGCCCCGCCCCCCCCCCTTGCTAAAGAAAACTCTACAGCGAACCGCCACTACCATGTCCCCCCCCCCCCGCCCCCCCCCCCGCCCCCCCCCCCTCCCTTTCTGCCTGACAATGGAAATCTCTAAAGAGAACCGCCTGTACCATGTTACTCCCCTCCCCGCTCCCCCCTGCCTGGCCATGGAAATCTCTACAGAGAACCACCACTACCATGTCCGCCCTGCCCCCTGGCTGGCAATGGAAAATTCTACAGAGAACCGTCACTACCACGCCCCCCCCCCCCCCTCTCCCCTGGCTTGCAATGGAAATCTCTACAGAGAACCGCCACTACCATGCCCCCCCCCCCCCCCCCCCCCCCTCTGGCTGGCAATGGAAAGTTCTACAGAGAACCGTCAATACAAGCCCCTGCCCCGTCTCCCCTGGCTGGCAATGGAAATCTCTAGAGAGCCGTCACTACCATGCCCCCCCCCCCCCCCCCCTCTGGCTGGCAATGGAAAGTTCTACAGAGAACCGTCAATACAAGCCCCTGCCCCGTCTCCCCTGGCTGGCAATGGAAATCTCTACAGATAACCGCCACTACCATGCCCCTCCCCCCCCACCCCCCGGCTGGCAATGGAAAACTCTACAGATAACCGCCACTACCATGCCCCTCCCCCCCCCCCCCCGGCTGGCAATGGAAAACTCTACAGATAACCGCCACTACCATGTCCCCCCTCCCTCCCACACCCCTGGCTGGCAATGGAAAACTCTACAGAGAACCGCCACTACCATGTCCACCCGCCCCCCCCCCCCCCCAGCTGGCAATGGAAAACTCTACAGAAAACTGACACTACCATGCCCCCCCCCCCCCCCCCCCCCGGTTGGCAATGGAAAACTCAAAACCGCCACTACCATGTCTCTCTCACCCACCCCACCCCCACCACCGGGCTGGCAATTCAAAACTCTACAGAAAACTGCCACTACCATGGCACCCCCCCCCCCCCCCACCTGGTTGGCTATGGAAAACTCTACAGAGAACCGCCACTACCATGCCCCCCCTCCCCCCTCCCCCCCTCTGGCTGCCTTTGGACAACTCTACAGAGAACCGCCACTACCATGCCCCCCTCCCCTCTCCCCCCCCCCCCCCCCCCTCTGGCTGCCTTTGGACAACTCTACAGAGAACCGCCACTACCATGCCCCCCCCCCCCCCCCACCCTCTGGATGGCTATGAAAAACTCTACAGAGAACCGCCACTACCATGCCCCTCTTCCCCCCTCTGGCTGCCTTTGGACAACTCTACAGCGAACCGCCACTACCATGTCCCCCCCCCCCCCCCCCCCACCACCCTTCCTGGCTGGCGATGAACAACTCTACAGAGAACCGCTACTACATTTCCCCCTCCGCCTGCCCCGTCCCGGCTGGCTGAAGAAAACTCTTCAGCGAATCGCCACTACCATGTCCCCCCCCCCCCCCCCCCCCCCCCCCTCACCCCTTTCTGGCTGACAATGGAAATCCTCTACAGAGAACTGCCTGTACCATGTTACTCCCCTCCCCGCTCCCCCCTGCCTGGCCATGGAAATCTCTACAGAGACCGCCACTACCATGTCCGCCCTGCCCCCTGGCTGGCAATGGAAAATTCTACAGAGAACAGTCACTACCACGCCCCCCCCCCCCCCCACACACACACACCCGGCTTGCAATGGAAATCTCTACAGAGAACCGCCACTACCATGTCCCCCCACCCCCCTGGCTGGCAATGGAAAATTCTACAGAGAACCGTCAATACAAGCCCCTGCCCCGTCTCCCCTGGCTGGCAATGGAAATCTCTAGAGAGCCCTCACTACCATACCCCCCCCCCCTCCCCCTGGGTGGCAATGGAAAAATCTACAGAGAGCCGTCACTACCATGCCCCCCTCCCCCCCTGACTGGCAATGGAAAACACTACAGAGAGCCGTCACTACCATGCCCCCCCCTGCCCCCCCCCCTTCCCCCCGGCTGGCAATGGAAAAATCTACAGAGAGCCGTCACTACCATGCCCCCCCCCCCTCCCCTGGCTGGCAATGGAAAACTCTACAGAGAGCTGTCACTACCATGCCCCCCCCCTCCCCTGGCTGGCAATAGAAAACTCTACAGAGAGCCGTAACTACCATGCCCCCCACCCCCTCCCCTGGCTGGCAATGGAAAACTCTACAGAGAGCCGTCACTACCAAGCTTCCGCCCCCCCCCCCCTCTCCCCCCTGGCTGGCAATGGAAAACTCTACAGAGAGCCGTCACTACCATGCCCCCCCCCCCTCCCCTGGCTGGCATTGGAAATCTCTACAGAGAGCCGTCACTACCAATCCCCCCCCCCCCCCCCCCCCCCCCCGCGCGGCAATGGAAATCTCTACAGAGAGCCGTCACTACCATGCCCCCCCCCCCCCCCCCCCCGGCTGGCAGTAGAAAACTCTGGAGAGAGCCGTCACTACCATACCCCCTCCCCTACTCCCTCCTGGCTGGCAGTGGAAAACTCTACAGAGAGCCGTCACTACCATGCCCCCTCCTCCCCCCCCCCCCCCCCCCCCCAACGGCTGGCAATGGAAATCTCTACAGAGAGCCGTCACTACCATGGCCCCCTCCCCCCTGGCTGGCAATGGAAAACTCTACAGAGAACCGCCACTACCATCCCCCCCCCCCCCTCTCCCAGGCTGGCAATGGAAAACTCTACAGAAAACCGCCACTACCATGGCCCCCCCTCCCCCCACCCCCCGGCTGGCAATGAAAAACTCTACAGAAAACCGCTATTACCATGTCAAACCTCCCCCCCCCCTCCTGTGGCTGGCAAGGGCAGGGCAGTGCCTGGAAACTAGTATCATAAAAAAAGCATTGCGATAGTTTGAGCGCTCTCAGCAAGGATGGGGCCAACCTGTACAGAGGGAGGGAGAGAGAGAGAGAGAGAGAGAGAGAGAGAGAGAGGGGAGAGAGAGCGAAGAGCTGACTGACTGAAAAAAAAATGTATTGATGTAAAGAAGAATAAAGAAAAAAAAAGTAGCCCAAACAGAACGCAGATCATACAGACATACACAAAGTCAGATGAGAAAACACAACACAGATCATACAGACATATACAAAGTCAGGTGACAAAACACAACACAGATCATACAAACACACACAAAGTCAGGTGACCAAACACATAAGCCTGGCTATCAAACTCTACGTTTACTTTTATCACCCCCCTCATAGCCCCCTCCCCCAACTTCTCACCCTGTCTTTCCGCCCTCCTGCGGACCCCACTTTCTAGCTATGGGTGAATGTGTCTCCCTGACGGCTGGCTGTAAAGTGATGCTGTGTGCTAGGGGTGAATGTGTCTCCCTGATGGCTGCCTGTAAGGTGATGCTGTGTGCTAGGGGTGAATGTGTCTCCCTGATGGCTGCCTGTAAGGTGATGCTGTGTGCTAGGGGTGAATGTGTCTCCCTGGTGGCTGGCTGTAAAGTGATGCTGTGTGCTGGGGGTGAATGTGTCTCCCTGATGGCTGCCTGTAAGGTGATGCTGTGTGCTAGGGGTGAATGTGTCTCCCTGATGGCTGCCTGTAAGGTGATGCTGTGTGCTAGGGGTGAATGTGTTTCCCTGGTGGCTGGCTGTAAGGTGATGCTGTGTGCTAGGGGTGAATGTGTCTCCCCGTTGGCTGCCTGTAAGGGGATGTGATGCTATGTGCTAGGGGTGAATGTGTCTCCCTGATGGCTGCCTGTAAGGTGATGTGATGCTGTGTGCTAGGGGTGAATGTGTCTACCTGATGGCTGCCTGTAAGGTGATGTGATGCTATGTGCCATGGGTGAATGTGTCTCCCTGGTGGCTGGCTGTAAAGTGATGCTGTGTGCTAGGGGTGAATGTGTCTCCCTGATGGCTGTCTGTAAGATGATGCTGTGTGCTAGAGGTGAATGTGTCTCCCTGATGGCTGCTTGTAAGGTGATGTGATGCTGTGTGCTTGGGGTGAATGTGTCTCCTTGATGGCTGCCTGTAAGGTGATGCTGTGTGCTAGGGGTGAATGTGTCTCCCTGATGGCTGCCTGTAAGATGATGCTGTGTGCTAGGGGTGAATGTGTCTCCCTGATGGCTGCCTGTAAGATGATGCTGTGTGCTAGGGGTGAATGTGTCTCCCTGATGGCTGCCTGCAAAATGATGATGCTGTGTGCTAGGGGTGAATGTGTCTCCCTGATGGCTGCCTGTAAGATGATGCTGTGTGCTAGGGGTGAATGTGTCTCCCTGATGGCTGCCTGTAAGATGATGATGCTGTGTGCTAGGGGTGAATGTGTCTCCCTGATGGCTGCCTATAAGATGATGATGCTGTGTGCTAGGGGTGAATGTGTCTCCCTGATGGCTGCCTGCAAAATGATGATGCTGTTTGCTAGGGGTGAATGTGTCTCCCTGATGGCTGCCTGTAAGATGATGCTGTGTGCTAGGGGTGAATGTGTCTCCCTGATGGCTGCCTGTAAGATGATGCTGTGTGCTAGGGGTGAATGTGTCTCCCTGATGGCTGCCTGCAAAATGATGATGCTGTGTGCTAGGGGTGAATGTGTCTCCCTGATGGCTGCCTTAAGATGATGATGCTGTGTGCTAGGGGTGAATGTGTCTCCCTGATGGCTGCCTGTAAGATGATGATGCTGTGTGCTAGGGGTGAATGTGTCTCCCTGATGGCTGCCTGTAAGGTAGATGCTGTGTGCTAGGGGTGAATGTGTCTCCCTGATGGCTGCCTGTAAGGTGATGCTGTGTGCTAGGGATGAATGTGTCTCCCTGATGGCTGCCTGTAAGATGATGATGCTGTTTGCTAGGGGTGAATGTGTCTCCCTGATGGCTGCCTATAAGATGATGATGCTGTGTGCTAGGGGTGAATGTGTCTCCCTGATGGCTGTCTGTAAGATGATGCTGTGTGCTAGGGGTGAATGTGTCTCCCTGATGGCTGCCTATAAAGTGATGCTGTTTGCTAGGGGTGAATGTGTCTCCCTGATGGCTGCCTGTACGGTGATGCTGTGTGCAGGCCAGAGAGACTCCGGCAAGTCTGGGACCCTGATGATCAAAGACCTGGACGATCAGGTGAACTCTCACAGTTCCCATGCCCCTCTCCTGCCCGTCACACACACACCCACACACACACACACACACCACACACACACACACACACACACACACACAACACACACACACACACACACACACACACACACACACACACACACAACACACGCACGCACGCACGCACCACGCACGCACATGCACCCCCACCCCCTCCTCGCCACACACAAACACACACACACACACACACACACACACACACACACACACACACACACACACACACACACACACACTTTTCAACCTGCTCCTCGTCTCTCTCTTTCAGTGCTGCTCTCTGTCTGTCTGTTGTCTGTCCGTTCGTCCTTTTGTCTGTCTGTCTGTCTGTCTGTCTGTCTCTGTCTCTGTCTCTCTCTCTCTCTATCTCTCTCTCTCTCTCTCTCTCTCTCTCTCTCTCTCTCTCTCTCTCTCTTTTAACTACGATAAATTCTTATTTATCAGCATACCTTTATGCTGTTTTGCCTTAAATAACACTCTCATCGTTCAATCCTCAGTGTGTGTGTATGTGTGTGTGTGTGTGTGTGTGTGTGTGTGTGTGTGTGTGTTGTGTGTGTGTGTGTGTGTGTGTGGTGTGCGTGTGTGTTGTGTGTGTGTGGTGTGTTTTTGTTGTGTGTGTGTTTTGTGTGTGTGTGTGTGTGTGGTGTGTGTGTGTGTGTGTGTGTGGTGTGTTGTGTGTGTGTGTGTGTACGTGACTGCGTGCGTGTGCGTGCATGATGTCATAATGATGGCAATGTCATCGGAATGGTGATGGTAATGATGATGACAATACTTAGGAAGAGGAGGACGACAATGACGATGATACTGAGGAGGAGGAGGAAGTAGATGGCGACAAAGGTGATGACGGTGGTGGTAGTAGTGATAATGACGACAGTCTTGATGACGACAACGACAATGATGACGGGGTGACGACGATGATGTTGATGATGACGATGGTTTCCATGACAGCAGTGGTACCCGATGACCGTGTGTCTGACCGACACTGCCGTCTTCTACACCAACGACTTCACCGACGAGGATAACGAAGACGCGGAAGAGGATATAGATTACGATGAGTACTTTCACGTGAGACACCCCCCCCCCCCCCCACCCCCCCACCCACCCTGGTCTGTCTGTCCTTCCCTGTTGTGGTGTCACCTCCCGTTTTAAGACATAACATTTCCAACTCCAAAGATTTCAACCGGGATACCGTGCCCAAACAGGCACTTATATCAATAGTATGTGTGTGTTTGCACCAAATACTGGTTGCATATACGTCGCTCTGAACGCCCTCAAAACGTAATTAGTGGGGGGAAAACACACAAGAACCAGTTGGTTCCGTTTTAAAGGAAAATAGATGT
>CM065730.1:71363840-71371340 GCA_033310375.1 Conus canariensis
GCAAACCACAAACAGTCATTTAATAAAGAAAAATACAAAAACCAAACAGAACTGAGTAAATACATCTGGAAACTTAAAGACGCAAAAACAAACTACAATATATCCTGGAAAATAATAAAAAGGGCATCACCATACAGCAATATTTCAAAAAGATGCAACTTATGCTTAACTGAAAAATGGCTAATACTATGCAAACCACACCTAGCAACTCTAAACACTAAAACAGAAATAGTAAACAACTGCAGGCATAAATGGAAATCGTTGTTAGTGAACACACCCAGAACAACAACCTGAATATCTCAAAATACACGTGCAGCCAACCAGCACGTGAAAACACCCGCAACCGGGGCCCACACGCTATATAACACCGGCGGTGGGCAACCCAAAATCATCCTGACGATAGCGCTCAACGCTTAAAACAAATTTGTAGATTTCGTTTTAAAACTTTATCTTAACAAATATATATATATATATATATATATATATATATATATATATATATCATGAACAATATAAAAGTGTCCTTAAAAAATCTGAAAATGCTCAACCCCTTGGGAGCAACATCTGTTAATTTTTTTTTTTAAATGAAGTATAAAAATCTACAAGCTTGTTTCAAGCCTTGCTATCATCAGGATCCTGATGATAGCAAGGCTTGAAACAAGCTTGTAGATTTTTATACTTCATTTAAAAAAAAAATTTAACAAATATATATATATATATATATATATATATATATATATATATATATATATATAATGATTAAAAGTAAATCTTAAAAACTGGGATTACAAAATTGTTTCGAGGTCCTTCCTCTCTTCAGATCCCGTGCCAATCCCCTGCTATTGACCTCAATCATACGTACATGTTTTGAATTGTGAGCTGTAGTTCAGTTGGGTTGTGTTGCACGTGTTGTGCAAGGGGGGGCCCTGTTAAGGTTGTAAGGCTTTCTTTATTAAGTATTATCGTATGAGGGGTCCTATCAGGATTGCTGTTTTATACTTGTTGATAAAAATTTCCTTTTGTGCCTGCAACTGTCTACGATTTCAACTCTTGTGTTCAATGTTGCCATACTAGGTTTGCATAGAATCATCCACTTTTCTGTTGTTCACAAATTACATCTTTTTGTGCTATTGTTGTATGCTGCTGCTTTTCTGATTATTTTCCATGTGATGTTAAAATCTGTATTTGTTTTCTTAAGATTCCATATATGTTTACTTAATTCTGTTTGGTGTTTGTATTTTTCATGCTTGAAAGATTGCTTGTGATTGGCGTACCTAGCTTTGAATTTGTTTTCTGTAATCCCTATGTATGTCTCTTTGCCGCTTTTCGTTGTCACAGTGGCTTGGTATACGATGTTATCAGAGAGACGTTGGTTGTTCAGAGGGCATTGCTCTTTGATTGTGCAATTGCAAGTTTTCTGTTTGTCACCCTCGTTTTTGACGTTGGTTTTCTTTTTGTTTGAAGTATCAATTATTTTTTTAAGATTTGGCATACAAGAATAAGATAGTTTGATAGTGTTCCTATTGAATATTTTGAAAAGTTTATGGTCTTTCTGGAACTTTTAAAATATTCAGTAGGAATACTATCAAACTCACAAGGACATCAAATTCCTTCAAGTTGCTGGCTAGACTGGTGTGCGTCTGTTTTCTGCACGTGGTCTTCCTCCCACTTTTTTCTCTTTTTTTTCCTTTTTTTCGTTTGCTTTCCTGTGAAATGAATGCATGAGTCAGGCTTTGCGATTGGGTAAATCCTTGTCAACACCTTCCCGGTGATTGGTGTTCATCTGTCGTTCCGTTCACCTATGGGGGAGGCCCAGCTCAGCGTGGAACACAAACAGACTGTGTATTGTGTGTGATGGACAGACAGTGTCTTGTGTGTGTGATGAACAGACAGTGTCTTGTGTGTGTGATGGATAGACTGTGCCTTGTGTGTGTGATGGACAGACAGTGTCTTGTGTGTGTGATGGACAGACTGTGTATTGTGTGTGATGGACAGACTGTGTCTTGTGTGTGTGATGGACAGACTGTGTCTTGTGTGTGTGATGGACAGACTGTGTCTTGTGTGTGTGATGGACAGACTGTGTCTTGTGTGTGTGATGGACAGACTGTGTCTTGTGTGTGTGATGGACAGACTGTGTCTTGTGTGTGTGATGGACAGACTGTGTATTGTGTGTGATGGACAGACTGTGTATTGTGTGTGATGGACAGACTGTGTCTTGTGTGTGTGATGGACAGACTGTGTCTTGTGTGTGTGATGGACAGACTGTGTATTGTGTGTGGTGGGCAGTTGGGAAGGCGACGTAAAGCACGTGCGGGTGAGGACGAAGGAAGAGAACGGCTGCGTGATGTACACCTTCGGCAATGAGGTGTGGAGGCCCACCATCGCCGAGCTGGTGAAGTACTTCCGGAACCACCGCCTGTACATCGCCAACGAAAACACCCACCTCTACCTGGACAAGCCTGTGTGCAAGCCCCATGAACAGATCAAAGAGAGGTGGGTCTCTGTCTGTCTGTCCGTCCGTCTCTCTCTCTCTCTCTCTCTCTCTCTCTCTCTCTCTCTCTCTCTCTCTCTCTCTGCATGGGTGTCTCGGTCTTTACCTGACTTTTTGCCCCTGTTTCTGTGTCTCTGTCAACATATATATATATATATATATATATATATATATATATATATATATATATATATACATACTCCTGATCAGATACCGGTGTTTCGAAACCAGGTTGTTTCTCCTCAGTGACCTCGGAAAATGGTAACTAGACTCCTCTGCCTTTTCGGTTTTAAAGCAGAATGCTTAAGAGAGTGACACCTATGGTTGGTTTTTTGAAAACTCAACAAACATACTACGGTATTACACACCAGCCTTTTTCTGGGATAGCATTCTTCTTAAAACCGAAAAGGCAGAGGAGTCAAGTTACCACTTTCCGCGGTCACTGAGGAGAAACAATCAGGTTTCGAAATACCGGTATCTGACCAGGAGTTATATGTTAGAGATTGGAGATTGTCTCCCCTTTGGAGACTATAAGCTTGCTGAAGGCTCATTTTCAGAAGCATTTATTATTCCCCATTCACCCTCTCAAGCACATACTGTTAGTTAGGCAGAATTAACTACCACTGCAGATATGAATGCTTATCTCCCCTTATTTCTTCAATCTAAGACATAAGATCAAGTTTTGTTTTATAATTAAATATTTCTTGCAGTCATTGCAACACCAAGCTGCTCTGTAAGTTGCTGGAATGGTACTCGGTTACTTATCCTTGGAATTTAGTAGTCTATTATAAGTTAGTCCCTTGCGGATTCATTCCAAGAACTGGCCCTCAGCACTTGTGTCTTAAGAGGTTATCTTTTTATATTTTCTACTTTTCACAAGAAAATGTGGCTTGGTTTGCTCTTTCATGATTTTCCATTGCTTCTTAGTTGGCACCTTTGGTTGTTTTTTTGAAAACTCAACAAACATACTACGGTATTGCACACCAGCCTTTTTCTGGGATAGCATTCTTCTTAAAACCGAAAAGGCAGAGGAGTCAAGTTACCACTTTCCGCGATCACTGAAGAGAAACAATCTGATTTCGAAATACCGGTATCTGACCAGAAGTTACATGTTAGTGAGTTTCCTCCCCATTGGAGATTGACTCACCTTTGGAGACTATAAGCTTGCCGAAGGCTCATTTTCAGAAGCATTTATTATTCCCCATCCACCCTCTCAAGCACAAACTGTTAGTTAGGCAGAATTAACTACCACTGCATATATGAATGCTTATCTCTCCTTATTTCTTCAATCTAAGACATAAGATCAAGTTTTGTGTTATATATATATATATATATATATATATTCAGGATAATAGTGTTGATTTGTTGATGTATATGTGTTACATCTGATTCAGAGTAATAGCACTGATTTCTTGATGTGTTGCATCTGATTCAGAGGTATAGTACTGATTTGTTGATGTATGTGTGTTACATCTGATTCAGAGTAATAGTGCTGATTTGTTGATGTGTGTGTTACATCTGATTCAGAGTAATAGTGCGGATTTGTTGATGTGTGTGTTACATCTGATTCCGAGGTATAGTGCAGATTTGTTGATGTATGTGTGTTGCATCTGATCAGGAAAATAGTGCTGATTTGTAGATGTATGTGTGCTGCATCTGATTCAGAGTAATAGTGCTGATTTGCTGATGTATGTGTGTTACATCTGATTCAGAGGTATAGTGCTGATTTGCTGATGTATGTGTGTTACATCTGATTCAGAGGTATAGTGCTGATTTGCTGATGTATGTGTGTTACATCTGATTCAGAGGTATAGTGCTGATTTGCTGATGTATGTGTGTTACATCTGATTCAGAGGTATAGTGCTGATTTGCTGATGTATGTGTGTTACATCTGATTCAGAGGTATAGTGCTAATTTGCTGATGTATGTGTGTTACATCTGATTCAGAGGTATAGTGCTGACTTGTATTGTAAATGTGTTGCAGCTGGTTTAGTCCAGACTTGAACCGTTACTCGGCTGAGCGGTTACTGCTGAGAATCCCCAAGGAGGGAGTGTTCCTTGTGCGTGGCAGTTCGGATCCTGGCTGCCTTTCCCTCTCCTTCAGGTGTGTGTGTGTGTGTGTGTGTGTGTGTGTGTGTGTGTGTGTGTGTGTGTGTGTGTGTGTGTTCGTTTCAACGGGTTTAAACAGAAAAAAAGTTTTCTATTGCTTTTAACAATGTGCTGGAAAAAAGGACTAAGTTTTCTACTATTTACACATTCCTGGACTGACTTTAAATAATAAAATATCTGCCTTGGTCTCTCTCTGTTCTACCACCCCCCTTTCTCCTGTCTGTCTGTCTGTCTGTCTGTCTGTCTGTCTGTCTGTCTGTCTGTCTCTCTCTCTCTCTCTCTCCCTCTCTCTCTCTCTCTCTCTCTCTTCTCTCTCTCTCTCTCTCTCTCTTTCTCTCACACACACACAGTTTTTGCACAAACACAGACACAGACATACACATACATACACGCACACACACTCACACACACACACACACACACACACACACACACACACACACACACACACTACACACACACACACACACACACACACACACACACACACACACACACACACACATTCTGAAATAAATCCATTTCATATCTACATTTTTGGAGGGTCGAGTGGTATAGAAAAGTCGCGACAGGGAAAGATGGAATGGCGACTAAACCACACCACCACAAACAACAACAACAACAACAACAACCACAACAACAAATAGTTGCCTGACGAACCTGTTGAGAGAGAATTTCCACCTGTTTGCCTGAGGATTGAGTTCTCACGAACAATCAGGCTGCTGGGTATTTCGAGCCCTGCAGAAACAAGCACAGTATCAGCAATTTCCAGGGTGATATCGAAATGTGTGGGAATTTTCAGACGTACAGACAATGTTAGAAATTTCCGGGGTAATATTGACATTTTGTGGGAGTTTTCAGACACAAACATGATGTCAGCAATGTCCAGGGTGATATTGAAATTTTGTGGGGATTTTCAGACAAACACAATATCAGCAATTTGCGGGGTAGTATTGACATTTTGTGGGATTTTTCAGACATAATTATAATGTCAGCAGTGTCCAGGGTAATCCTGACACTTTGTGGGAATTTTTCAGACATAAACACAATGTCAGGAATTTCCGGGGTAAAATTTATATTTTATGGGAGTTTTTAGTTATAATGTCAGCAATCTCCGGGGAATGTTGAAAGTTTGTGGAATTTTCAGACATGAAGATAATGTCAGCAATCTCCAGGATTATACTGACAGCTTGTGGGAATATTCAGACATTAAAATAATGTCAGCAATCTCCAGGATTATACTGACAGTTTGTGGGAATGTTTGTGGGAATTTTCAGACATAAAGATAATGTCAGCCATCTCCAGGATTATACTGACAGTTTTGTAGCAATTTGCGGGGCATTGTTGACATTTTGTGGGAATTTTCAGACATACACACAATGTCAGCAATTTCCGGAGTAATACTAACATTTTGTGGGGATATTCAGACATAAACACAATGTCAGCAATGTCCAGGGTAATACTGACATCTTCTGGAAACTTACAGACACAAACACTGTATTAACAACTTCCCGGGTTATCTTTTATCTTCTTGGAGAATTTCAGGGGTAAGTACTTTATCAGCTGTTTCCATGGTAATCTTATTGTTTTATCGACATTTTCAGACACAAGCACCATTTCAGCTATTTTCAGCGTAATTCTGTCGTTTGGGGGGATTATCAGACACAAGCACCATTTCAGCTATTTCCAGGGTAATACTGTCATTTTGCGGGAAGGGCTAGACACAAACACAAAGTTAGCCATTTGTAGTGTGATAGTGTTGCGCTGTGGATGTTTTCACACACATAAAGTCACCCATATCCACGAGTGTAACAGTGTGTTTTCGGTGTTGTCGGACACAAAATCGGCCATTTCCAGGATACCATGTCGAGGGTAATTAAATGTTGTGGGTGTTGTCAGACATAAAATCGGCCATTTCCAGGATTGTCCAGGGTAATCAAACATGTTGTGGGTGTTGTCAGACATAAAACCAGCCATTTCTAGGATACCATGTCCAGGGTAATCAAACATGTTGTGGGTGTTGTCAGACATAAAATCAGCCATTTCCAGGATACCATGTCCAGGGTAATCAAACATGTGGGTGTTGTCAGACATAAAATCGGCCATTTCCAGGATACCATGTCCAGGGTAATCAAACATGTTGTGGGTGTTGTCAGACATAAAATCGGCCATTTCCAGGATGTCCAGGGAAATTAAACATGTTGTGGGTGTTGTCAGACATAAAATCAGCCATTTCCAGGATGCCCAGGGTAATCAAACATGTTGTGGGTGTTGTCAGACATAAAATCGGCCATTTCCAGGATACCATGTCCAGGGTAATCAAACATGTGGGTGTTGTCAGACATAAAATCGGCCATTTCCAGGATACCATGTCCAGGGTAATCAAACATGTTGTGGGTGTTGTCAGACATGAAATCGGCCATTTCCAGGATAACATGTCCAGGTTAGTCAGATATGTTGTGGGTGTTGTCAGACACCAAATCGGAAATTTCAGGATAACATGTCCAGGTTAGTCAGATATGTTGTGGGTGTTGTCAGACAAATGCACAACATTAGCTATAGCCAGGATAATCAAGTATGTTGTGGGTGTTTTTAGACACAAAATGAGCTAAATCCAGGGTAACGTGGTTGTGGGTGTTTTCAGACACAGATCAAGATTTGTTGGGTACCATTGTCGTGTGTGTCGAATCAACCGTTTTCCAGGTGAAGAATGTTGTGGTTGACGTGTGTTCTAACACGGCCCAAGATCAGCCATTTCCAGGTCAATGAAGAGGATTTTATTGTGGGTCTTTGCCAGTAACAAGATAAGATCAGCCATTTCTAGGTTAATGAAGAATTTTTATCGTGGGTATTTGCAAGCAACAAGATAAGATCAGCCATTTCCAGGTTAAGAAAATTTT
>CM065730.1:71376340-71398840 GCA_033310375.1 Conus canariensis
AAGTAACAGTAGTAGTAGCAGTGACAGTAGCCCGAGCAGCAAAAGTAACAGTAGTAGTAGCAGTGACAGTAGCCCGAGCAGCAAAAGTAACAGTAGTAGTAGCAGACATAGCAGCAGTAGATGAAGCAGCGGCAGCCACAGAGATGGTGATAACAGCAACAACAGGGGTGATGGCTGTGGTAAAAGTGACAGCAGCAGTAGTAGAAGTGGTAGCAGTAGATGAAGCAGCAGTAGTGGTAGCAGTAGGAGTAGGGGGAGTAGTTTCAGTAGCAGTAGCAGTGACGGTGGTGTTTTGACGGCAGTGATAGTGTTGGTGATACATATGTAAGTGCCTATTTACAAATACATGCTCAACGCGCTGTCAGCCCCCATAAAGCCCTTTGCGGTCGGCTGGTCTATATGCAGCTCTCTCTCGTCTCTCTCTCTCTCTCTCTCTCTCTCTCTCTCTCTCTCCTCTCCCACACACACACACACACACACACACACACACACACACACACACACACACACACACACACGAGACAGACATGAAAAGCCAAAAGCAGAATTCCAGCAGTTTAGTTCCTAATTCAGCTTCTGTCCGCTGAAATCGTCCTTCATTTGAACACAGACCAACCAGTGTTGTCTGTAAGGAAACAGCAACCCTGTCCTCTGTGTATGTTCTGTCCGCAGAAATCGTCCTTCATCTCAGCACAAACAAACCAATGTTGTTTATAAGGCAACAGCAACCCTGTCTTCTGTGTATGTTGGACCAGTATATTCTTTTCCCGAGGCGCCAAAACTGTCACGTGTTGTGATTAGGAAGATGAGCCGTTTGAAGTTTGGTTTCAATAGCCAGACCGTTTGCTGTTGTTGCTGTTGCACGTGGGGGAGGGAGTGGCAGTTTGGGTGTCGGGTGAGATGATGGGAGTTGTGAGATTCTCCTCTATGCCGTCTTGCTGAAGTCTTCGGAACATAATCTACTGGACGCTTTCTGTAACAGCTCCCTGTAAACTCCTTGTCCGAGCTTTCTTTCTGTCCACACGTTCGTTGAATGCCGTTGATAACGGGCTGAGAGTCCCAAAACATAGTCTTCATTTCATGAACATACTTCTGAACATCCTGAACGATGTACCTGTCTTGTCCCCCGCAGAAAACAAGACGATCACATTTCTCTTACCCCCCACTGGCTCCTCATCGAGGGAAGAATTGAATACAACCTCCTGCGCCTTCGTTTGAAGCCCCCTCTTATGTGCGACTGTGGGCAGTCCTGCAGGTTCTGTCTGGCGGCCTGGCATCTGCCGATTCTGCCATGTGTTGGCATTGCCACTCCCAGACTTCCCAACCTGCCGCAGGTCCTTGTTTGGCGTACCAGGCTCCCGCTTATCGGAATGCTTTGCCCTCCCAATTCTGCAACTCTGCTTCACGTTGAAGTGAAAATCGGTTCACACACAGTCACACACACACACACACACACACACACACACACACACACACACACACACACACACAACACACACACACACACACACACACGCACACACACACGCACACACACACACACACACACACACACACACACACACACACACACACACACACACACACACACACCTTCCTCCCTCCCTTCATCCCTTTCTCCTTTCTCCTTTCTCCATGTCTGTCTGTCTGTCTGTCTCTCTCCCTCCCTCTCTCTCTGTCTCTGTCTCTGTCTCTGTCTCTGTCTCTGTCTCTCTCTCTCTCTCTCTCTCTCTCTCTCTCTCTCTCTCTCTCTCTGTGTGTGTATTTGCGGGTGTTCGTGACTGTGTGGAGGGAGAGAGTAGTGGCATGAGTTTGCTACACATGTTGAGGTATAGTGATCTTGTATGAGTGTGTGTAGAGGCTGGGGTAGAGGTGGCAAAGAGGCGCGGGGAGGAAAGGTACCTGTTAAGGTGTATCAGCCAGTGCTTGCAGTCACCGTGTCAATCGTTCTTGGGAAGAAGAAGCTTTAGGCAGGGTTTGACAGCAGAAGGTCTTCAGGGAAGAAACCCCCTCAGACAAGTGTTTCTGTCCAGAGCTTCCTTACACTCTGAGGGGGGCGGGCCGCATCCAGGTCATGACTCCCAGATCCCTTCTACTGCCAACTTTTTTTTTAGTTCGCAAGTTGAGCTCTTGAAAGATAACTGCTCTGTCACTATGACTGTTAGATTATTCAACAGTTTATAAAGGTCATTCAAATGTTGGATGTGCGTGTCTAACTACTGTGATATTGTTTCTGTAGATGTGCTCTTTTCATCAAGTAGAATTTGAAATGAGTTTGCAGAATGTACAGGCATATTGGAAATGTGAACGCTATGTTGTGTGTATCATCCAGTCTGTCTGTCTGCCTGTCTGTCTGCCTGTATATCTGCCTGTCTGTCTGCATGTCTGTCTGTCTGTCTCTTTCTCTCTCTCTCCCATGTGTGTGTGTGTGTGTGTGTGTGTGTGTGTGTGTGTGTGTGTGTGTGTGTGTTTCGTGTGTGTGTGTGTGTGTGTGTGTGTGTGTGTGTGTGTGTGTGTGTGTGTGTGTGTGTGTGAGTGTGTGTGTGTGTGTGTGTTCAAAATAGCAAGTATAACAACTTACAGAAAGAATGTATTTCAAAGATCAGGTAAAGAAAGGAAGAACATGACCATAGTATGACAGTGTTGTGATTGTGATGATGTGAGGGTGGATTGACAACATGACCATAGTATGACAGTGTTGTGATTGTGATGATGTGCAGGTGGATTGACAACATGACCATAGTATGACAGTGTTGTGATTGTGATGATGTGGGGGTGGATTGAGAACATGACCATAGTATGACAGTGTTGTGATTGTGATGATGTGGGGGTGGATTGAGAACATGACCATAGTATGACAGCGTTGTGATTGTGATGATGTGGGGGTGGATTGAGAACATGACCATAGTATGACAGCGTTGTGATTGTGATGATGTGGGGGTGGATTGAGAACATGACCATAGTATGACAGTGTTGTGATTGTGATGATGTGAAGGTGGATTGACAACATGACCATAGTATGACAGTGTTGTGATTGTGGTGATGTGGGGGTGGATTGAGAACATGACCATAGTATGACAGTGTTGTGATTGTGGTGATGTACAGGTGGATTGACAACATGACCATAGTATGACGGTGTTGTGATTGTGGTGATGTGAAGGTGGATTGAGAACACGACCATAGTATGACAGTGTTGTGATTGTGATGATGTGCAGGTGGATTGACAACATGACCATAGTATGACGGTGTTGTGATTGTGGTGATGTGAAGGTGGATTGAGAACACGACCATAGTATGACAGTGTTGTGATTGTGATGATGTGGGGGTGGATTGAGAAACATGACCATAGTATGACAGTGTTGTGATTGTGATGATGTGGGGGTGGATTGACAACTTGACCATAGTATGACAGTGTTGTGATTGTGATGATGTAGAGGTGGATTAACAACATGACCATAATATGACATGTGTTGTGATTGTGGTGATTTGCAGGTGGAAAGGTGACTACATGGACCAGAAGCAGAAAGCTTTTCCTGCCAGTTATGTGCAGGTCAGTCATTGTGTGTTCCTGGGCCAGCACGCCTGCGTGCATCCCCGTGTGTTTGTGTAGATTTTTCCTAACACTGTAGGGCTATTCCTGGTTGGTTCATTCTCCATTTGGGTTGTCCTAACAATACAGGGCTATTCCTGGTTGGTTCATTCTCCATTTGGGTTGTCCTAACAATACAGGGCTATTCCTGGTTGGTTCATTCTCATTTGGGTTGTCCTAACAATACAGGGCTATTCCTGGCTGGTTCACTCTCCATGTAGGTTGTCCTAACAATACAGGGCTATTACTGGTTGGTTCATTCTCCATGTAGGTTGTCCTAACAATACAGGG
This sequence comes from Conus canariensis, assembly GCA_033310375.1. Lineage (NCBI taxonomy): Eukaryota > Metazoa > Mollusca > Gastropoda > Neogastropoda > Conidae > Conus > Conus canariensis. The sequence goes on from CM065730.1 coordinate 71,380,221, forward strand.
CTATTCCTGGTTGGTTCATTCTCCATGTAGGTTGTCCTAACAACACAGGACTATTACTGGTTGGTTCATTCTCCATGTAGGTTGTCCTAACAATACAGGGCTATTACTGGCTGGTTCATTCTCCATTAGGGTTGTCCTAACAATACAGGACTATTACTGGCTGGTTCATTCTCCACGTAGGTTGTCCTAATAATACTGGACTATTACTGGTTGGTTCATTCTCCATGTAGGTTGTCCTAACAATACAGGACTATTACTAGTTGGTTCGTTCTCCATTAGGGTTGTCATAACAATACAGGACTATTACTGGTTGGTTCATTCTCCATGTAGGTTGTCCTAACAATAGAGGACTATTAGTAGTTGTTTCATTCTCCATTAGGGTTGTCCTCACTATACAGGACTATTACTAGTTGATTCATTCTCCATGTAGGTTGTCCTAACAATACAGGACTATTACTAGTTGGTTCATTCTCCATTTGGGTTGTCCTCACTATACAGGACTATTACTGGTTGGTTCATTCTCCATGTAGGTTGTCCTAACAATACAGGTCTATTACTGGTTAGTTCATTCTTCATTTAGGTTCTCCTAACAATACAGGGCCATTCCTGGCTGGTTCATTCTCCATGTAGGTTTTCCTAACAATGCAGGACCATTCCTGGTTGGTTTATTCTCCATTTACGTTATCTCCCTGCAGGGTTGATTCTACATTCAGCTTATTCCTCAAAACAGGCACTGTTCTTGATGGTCCATTCCGCACTCAAAATATCCCTGACAGTCAAGTGCATGTTCCAAGATTAGTTCATTCCATGGCAATCATAATGAACAAAAATGGCTTCTGTACAATTCAATTCTGGAATAATTTGAACGTCAAAATAGCACATATGTATTTCATCTGTAATCTTCTCACATTCATCAAGATATACTCCAGCTGCGTGCTTTTGAAAATGGTTGAATATGTGTATGATTTATGTTCTGCATGAGTGTGTTGGTTAACCCCACCCCATCCCATCCCCTTTTCCATTTCCGCCCGTTTCCCCCTTCCCCCATCCCCCTTTTGTTTTGTGTGTATGGATATTTGATTGTTTTTAGTTTTTTAATCTATTGCTGTATGTGTAATTGGTTTGAAATGCATGTGTGTCTCGAAAATAATTTGTAAAACAAATGTTCGTTAAAAAAAACCTAGTTCATTCCATATGCAGATTCTGTTAGCTGTTGCAGGTCGTGTAACAGACTGGTTCTCATTCCCAACTGTTGAATGCTCATCAGGTCAGAATGGTTCTCATTCCCAACTGTTGAATGCTGATCAGGTCAGACTGGTTCTCATTCCTAACTGTTGAATGTTGATCAGGTCAGACTGGTTCTTATTTCCCAACTGTTGAATGCTGATCAGGTCAGACTGGTTCTTATTCCCAACTGTTGAATGCTGATCAGGTCAGATTGGTTCTCATTCCCAACTGTTGAATGCTGATCAGGTCAGACTGGTTCTCGTTCCCAACTGTTGAATGCTCATCAGGTCAGACTGGTTCTCATTCCCAACTGTTGAATGCTGATCAGGTCAGACTGGTTCTTATTCCCAACTGTTGAATGCTCATCAGGTCAGACTGGTTCTTATTCCCAACTGTTGAATGCTGATCAGGTCAGACTGGTTCTCATTCCCAAGTGTTGAATGCTGATCAGGTCAGACTGGTTCTTATTCCCAACTGTTGAATGCTGATCAGGTCAGATCGGTTCTCATTCCCAACTGTTTGAATGCTGATCAGGTCACACAGGATCTTACTCCCAACTGTTGAATGTTCATTCAGGTCAGACTGGTTCTTATTCCCAACTGTTGAATGCTGATCAGGTCAGACTGGTTCTTATTCCCAACTGTTGAATGCTGATCAGGTCAGACTGGTTCTTATTTCCAACTGCCAACTGTTGAATGCTGATCAGGTCAGACTGGTTCTCTTTCCCAACTGTTGAATGCTGATCAGGTCCGACTGGTTCTCATTCCCAACTGTTGAATGCTCATTAGGTCAGACTGGTTCTCATTCCCAACTGTTGAATGTTCATTCAGGTCAGACTGGTTCTATTCCCAACTGTTGAATGCTAATCAGGTCAGACTGGTTCTCATTCCCAACTGTTGAATGCTGATCAGGTCAGACTGGTTCTTATTCCCAACTGTTGAATGCTGATCAGGTCAGACTGGTTCTCATTCCAAACTGTTGAATGTTTGATCAGGTCAGACTGGTTCTCATTCCCAACTGTTGAATGCTGATCAGGTCGACTGGTTCTTATTCCCAACTGTTGAATGGTGATCAGGTCAGACTGGTTCTTATTCCCAACTGTTGAATGCTGATCAGGTCAGACTGGTTCTTATTCCCAACTGTTGAATGCTGATCAGGTCAGACTGGTTCTTATTCGCAACTGTTGAATGCTGATCAGGTCAGACTGGTTCTTATTCCCAACTGTTGAATGTCATCAGGTCAGACTGGTTCTCATTCCCAACTGTTGAATGCTGATCAGGTCAGACTGGTTCTCATTCTCAACTGTTGAATACTGATCAGGTCAGACAGGTTCTTATTCGCAACTGTTGAATGCTGATCAGGTCAGACTGGTTCTTATTCCCAACTGTTGAATGCTGATCAGGTCAGACTGGTTCTCTATTCCCAAGGTTGAATGCTGATCAGGTCAGACTGGTTCTTATTCCCAACTGCTGAATGCTGATCAAGTCAGACTGGTTCTTATTCCCAACTGTTTGAATGCTGATCAGGTCAGACTGGTTCTTATTCCCAACTGTTGAATGCTGATCAGGTCAGACTTATTCTCATTCCCAACTGTTGAATGCTGATCAGGTCAGACAGGTTCTTATTCCAAACTGTTGAATGTTCATTCAGGTCAGACTGGTTTCTCATTCCCAACTGTTGAGTGTTTCATTCAGGTCAGACTGGTTCTTATTCCCACCTGTTGAATGCTAATCAGGTCAGACTGGTTCTTATTCCCAACTGTTGAATGCTGATCAGGTCAGACTGGTTCTTATTCCCAACTGTTGAATGCTGATCAGGTCAGACTGGTTCTTATTCCCAACTGTTGAATGCTGATCAGGTCAGACTGGTTCTTATTCCCAACTGTTGAATGCTGATCAGGTCAGACTGGTTCTTATTCCCAACTGTTGAATGCTGATCAGGTCAGACTGGTTCTTATTTCCAACTGCCAACTATTGAATGCTGATCAGGTCAGACTGGTTCTTTTCCTAACTGTTGAATGCTGATCAGGTCAGACTGGTTCTCATTCCCAACTGTTGAATGCTGATTAGGTCAGACTGGTTCTCATTCCCAACTGTTGAATGCTGATCAGGTTTGACTGGTTCTCATTCCCAACAGTTGAATGTTGATCAGGTCAGACTGGTTCTCTTTCCCAACTGTTGAATGCTGATCAGGTCAGACTGGTTCTCATTCCCAACTGTTGAATGCTGATCAGGTCAGACAGGTTCTTATTCGCAACTGTTGAATGCTGATCAGAACAAACTGGTTCTTATTCCCAACTGTTGAATGCTAATCAGGTCAGACTGGTTCTTATTCCCAACTGTTGAATGCTGATCAGGTCAGACTGGTTCTTATTCCCAACTGCCCAACTGTTGAATGCTGATCCGGTCAGACTGGTTCTCATTCCCAAGTATTGAATGCTGATCAGGTCAGACTGGTTCTCATTCCCAACTGTTGAATGTTGATCAGGTCAGACTGGTTCTCATTCCCAACTGTTGAGTGTTCATTCAGGTCAGACTGGTTCTCATTCCAAACTGTTGAATGCTGATCAGGTCAGACTGGTTCTCATTCCAAACTGTTGAATGCTGATCAGGTCAGACTGGTTCTCATTCCCAACTGTTGAATGCTGATCAGGTCAGACTGGTTCTTATTCCCAACTGTTGAATGCTGATCAGGTCAGACTGGTTCTTATTCCCAACTGTTGAATGCTGATCAGGTCAGACTGGTTCTTATTCCCAACTGTTGAGTGCTCATCAAGTCATACTGGTTCGTATTCGCAACTGTTGAATGCTGATCAGGTCAGACTGGTTCTTATTCCCAACGCTTGAACGCTCATTCAGGTCATTACTGAAAAGGACGGCACAGCTCGCAAGCAGTCGCTATGTGACACGACTAGAGGGAAAGACACGCTGGAACTGTCGGAATGCAAGCTCGGTAAGTTGCTCGATGGATCGTAAGCTTGGTAAGTTGATCGTTTACATTGTAAGCTTGATAATCCACACATTGAATGGTAAGGTTTGGTTAATCTTGTTGTGAGCATGGCAAGCTGAGTGTTTACATTGTAAGCTTGATAATCCACACTTTGGATTGTAAGGTTTGCTTATCTTATTGTGAGCATGGTAAGTTGCTGACTGAAGTCTTGACTGGGGATGGTGAATGAGTTGGACTGATACCCTGGTAAGGTGTTGATCTCAATACGAACGACTGCAGACACTTTCAGTTGGGGGAAATCAGTGTTGTGAGACCTGATTTTTTTTTCTTTGCCTATTTTTCACCTGCAGTGACTTCTTCCTTGGAGGGTGGTTTCGAAGTGGGGTGAGTGCTGGCGGAAATTGAAACAAGAGCAGAGACAGAATTTAGGGAGTGGGGGTGGGGTGGTATTTTTGCATTTTTGGTTTGATCAGAAATGAACACTGAATTTCGGTGTTGGCAAGTCTAATTCCCCGGAAGAAGAGCGAAGACAGAAATACTGCACCGACAAAGGAATTAATAAACAAATTATAAAATAAACATGGTGAATTTTGATATACAGTTGGTCTTCTTCAGACAAGACAAATAACATTTAAGACAAATTAAACAAAGGACGAACAGACATCACTTCTTCGACCTGGGTGCAAAAAGGAAAGATCTCTCTCTCTCTCTCTCTCTTCTCTCTCTCTCTCTCTCTCTCTCTCTCTCTCTCTCTCTTTTTTTTTTTTTTTTGCACCCAGTTCGCCCTTTCCATTCTCTCTGTCTTCTGTCTGTCTGTCTTTTTGCTTCTCCTCTCTCTCTCTTCTCTCTCTCTCTCTCTCTCTCTCTCTCTCCCTCCTCTCTCTCTCCTCCCTCTCTCTCTCTCTCTCTCTCTCTCTTCTCTCTTACTGAGTATACTTTCCAAAATGAAAAAGGGTCCGTAGAATTTCATCTTCTCATTGTATGAAGAATTTCGATCACCCTCTTTCTGGCCTTTCTGGCAATTTCTGACCAGCCTGCCCTTAAGCTTGATTCGTTGTAAAAACGAAGCATACCCAGATATTTGTATTTGTTTGTTACCTTCATCCTTTCATTCCCGTACCGCAGATTTCGTTTGCTGCTAGGTGTCCTCCATCACGGGAAACTATGATGACAGTTTATTGTAAAGTTTAGGCTTTCTGCTTCAGTTTCTAACACATTGAGGTGGTTTTGCAATCCAGTCGAAGTATCTAATAATAAAATCGTGTCATCAGCAAACAGTAACATAAACACTTCTACGGCTTCTGCAGCTAACTGTATGCTATGTGTTCCTCGTTTGGACAACTCTACAGCAAGTTCATTGATAAAAAATAAAAAGAGAAAAGAGTTGTGGGCTCAGCACACAGCCTTGCTTAACTCCTCGTGTGCAGTCGAAATATTGGGAATATAAGCATTCATTGTGTACTCAGACCAAGAAAGTCCTACTTACCTCGGGATATCCCATAGTATATTTCCGTTAACAGAGTCGAAAGCTTTCTTAAATCGACGAACGCAACATTTCTGAGTTTCTTGAAAGGTACTTTTGAACTGAAGAGTAAAGCGTGAAAATATGGTCAGCTGTACTGTAACCCCTTCTAAAGCCAGCTCGCTCTTCAATACCCCCCCCCCCCCCCCTCTTTCTGCCCATTTTGTGAGTCTTTTATTACGTATGTTTGTATACTTCTTACCTAACACGCATGAGAGTATCACACCTCTGTTACAATCATCTTTGCTGTGCAAAAGTACAAACAACAGATTTTGATTGTTCGATCTGGAAGGTTCCACTTCGAAAAGCTTATTAAACAGATTCCGTCGAAACTCATTACTACATTTAATTTTTTTCAGCATTTCGTTTACGCTTCTATCTGAACTGCCACTCTTACATATTTTAAGCATTTAATGCTATTCTGAACTTCTGTTTTCTTTGTTTCTATTTTTCAAAGTGGGTTATCGAAAGAAGGTTCCCGTGAATGTTCGTCATGCTCAGAGACACGATTGTCTGGAACCTCTTTTGACACATGCTGCAGAAGTCAGAGGAACCTCTTTTGACACATGCTGCAGATGTCAGGGGAACCTCTTTTGACACATGCTGCAGAAGTCAGGGGAACCGCTTTTGACACATGCTGCAGAAGTCAGGGGAACCTCTTTTGACACATGTTGCAGAAGTCAGGGGAGCCTATTTTGACATGCTGCAGACCTCAGGGGAACCTCTTTTGACACATGCTGCAAAAGTCAGGGGAACCTATTTTGACACATGCTGCAGAAGTCAGGGGAACCTCTTTTGACACATGCTACAGAAGTCAGGGGAATCTTTTTTGACACATGCTACAGAAGTCAGAGCAACCTATTTTGACACATGATGCAGAGGTCAGGGGAACTTCTTTTGACACATGCTGCAGAAGTCAGGGAGCCTATTTTGACACATGCTGCAAAAGTATGGGGAACCTCTTTTGACACATGCTGCAGACGTCAGGGAGCCTATTTTGACACATGCTGCAAAAGTCAGGGGAACCTTTTTTGACACATGCTGCAGAGGTCAGGAGAAGCTATTTTGACACATGTTGCAGAAGCCAGGGAACCTATTTTGATACATGCTGCAGAAGTCAGGGGAACCTATTTTGACACATGCTGCAGAAGTCAGGGGAAGCTATTTTGACATATGCTGCTGAAGTCAGAAGAACCTCTTTTGACACATGCTGCAGAAGTCAGGGGAACCTCTTTTGACACATGCTACAGACGTCAGGGGAAGCTATTTTGACACATGCTGCAGAAGTCAGGGGAACCTCTTTTGACACATGCTGCAGAAGTCAGGGGAAGCAGTTTTGACACATGCTGCAGAAGTCCGAGGAAGCTATTTTGACGCATGCTGCAGAAGTCAGGGGAAGCTGTTTTGACATATGCTGCAGATGTCAGGGGAGCCTATTTTGACACATGCTGCAGAAGTCAGGGGAACCTCTTTTGACACATGCTGCAGAAGTCAGAGGAACCTCTTTTGACACATGCTGCAGAAGTCAAGGGAAGTTGTTATGACACATGCTGCAGAAGTCAGGGGAACCTATTTTGACACATGCTGCAGAAGTCAGAGGAACCTCTTTTGACACATGCTGCAGAAGTCAGGGGAGCCTGTTTTGACACATGCTGCAGACGTCAGGGGAACCTCTTTTGACACATGCTGCAGAAGTTAGGGGAACCTCTTTTGACACATGCTGCAGAAGTCAGAGGAACCTCTTTTGACACATGCCGCAGAAGTCAGAGGAACCTCTTTTGACACATGCTGCAGAAGTCGGGGTAAGCTATTTTGACACATGCTGCAAAAGTCAGAGGAACCTCTTTTGACACATGCTGCAGAAGTCAGGGGAAGCTATTTTGACACATGCTGCGGAAGTCAGGGGAAGCTATTTTGACATATGTTGCGGAAGTCAGGGGAACCTCTTTTGACACATGCTGCAGAAGTCAGAGGAACCTCTTTTGACACATGCTGCAGAAGTTGGGGGAACCTCTTTTGACACATGCTGCAGAAGTCAGAGGAACCTCTTTTGACACATGCTGCAGAAGTCAGAGGAACCTCTTTTGACACATGCTGCAGAAGTCGGGGGAAGCTATTTTGACACATGCTTCAGAAGTCAGAGGAACCTCTTTTGACACATGCTGCAGAAGTCCGAGGAAGCTATTTTGACACATGTTGCAGAAGTCAGGGGAAGCTATTTTGACACATGTTGCAGAAGTCAGGGGAAGCTATTTTGACATATGCTGCGGAAGTCAAGGGAACCTCTTTTGACACATGCTGCAGAAGTCATGGGAGCCTATTTTGACACATGCTATAGAAGTCAGGGGAGCCTATTTTGACACATGCTACAGAAGTCAGGGGAGCCTATTTTGACACATGCTGCAGAAGTCAGGGGAACCTCTTTTGACACATGCTGCAGAAGTCAGGGGAAGCTATTTTGACATATGTTGCGGAAGTCAGGGGAACCTCTTTTGACACATGCTGCAGAAGTCAGAGGAACCTCTTTTGACACATGCTGCAGAAGTCAGAGGAACCTCTTTTGACACATGCTGCAGAAGTCAGAGGAACCTCTTTTGACACATGCCGCAGAAGTCAGAGGAAGCTATTTTGACACATGCTGCAGAAGTCAGGGGAACCTCTTTTGACACATGCTTCAGAAGTCAGAGGAACCTCTTTTGACACATGCTGCAGAAGTCCGAGGAAGCTATTTTGACACATGTTGCAGAAGTCAGGGAAGCTATTTTGACATATGCTGCGGAAGTCAAGGGAACCTCTTTTGACACATGCTGCAGAAGTCAGGGGAGCCTATTTTGACACATGCTGCAGAAGTCAGGGGAGCCTATTTTGACACATGCTGCAGAAGTCCAGGGAAGCTATTTTGACACATGCTGCGGAAGTCAGGGGAAGCTATTTTGACATATGCTGCAGAAGTCAGGGGAACCTCTTTTGACACATGCTGCAGAAGTCAGAGGAACCTATTTTGACATATGCTGCTGAAGTCGGGGGAACCTCTTTGACATATGCTGCTGAAGTCAGGGAGCCCATTTTGACATATTCCTGTTTGATTGCAGGAAGTATAAAACTTTACGTTTGACATCAAACTTTTTTCAGCAGGTTGATATGAAAAGACATAGCTTTCTTCGAATAATTTCATCAGCAGATGGAGATCCTGTCAAATCGCCTGCAGAGTCTGGTACCGAAGCATGATGAACAAAGGAAGAAAATTATTTTCTCGTGAAGCAGTTTCTTGATTACGAATAGGAATCGGTGGAACAATTTCAATTTATAATATTTAGTGTTACACACAATCTTAATATCAACATATCTATCTCCTGATTACCGTTGGATGGTCCTTTATTAATTTTTTCTTTGAATAAATATTGGCTTCTGTATTTCGTCTGTAATGCGTTAAGCTGGATTACTTTGACTGCAGATAGAATTTTCTTTTTGATCTGTTTCTTTCATTTTTATATGTGGGTATGTGTGTGTTGTATTTTTGTGCGCTATTTGCAAGAATAGTCAATTGTCCACTTGGCATGAAGGCCACTTAGGCTATTGTCAATAAAACTGTCAAAATTCTCTCCCTCCCTCTCTCTCTCTCTCTCTCTCCTCTCTCTCTCTCTCTCTCTCTCTCTCTCTCTGGTTCAGCACTCCACTCCCCGACCCCCACCCCCTTCGTTTCCCCTCCTCACGCTCAATCATCCCCAAACGTTGATCAGATGAAATTCTTGCGTTGGCCTTTTTCCCCTTCCGCCCGTCACTGACTGCGTTCCATCATAGCCACTTGCCTGCCTGCAGACAACGGCCCCTACATCGAGAACAACCGCACCCTGTACTGCTTCCGCCTGGACCACCCCCGCTACCAAGCCTCGCTGCAGCTGGGCTGCGAGTCGTTGCTGCAGCTGGAGGAGTGGGTCAACGCCATCAGGGACAAGCAGCAGCGACTGGCAGTCTGGGTACGTCGCCGCTTGCCTTGTTGTCGTCGTTGCTGATGTTGGTGCCTTGCTGCCGACTTGAGTCATGTGGCTGTTTTTGTTGGTGGTGGTTGTTTCTTTGTTTGTTTCTTTATTTGTGTGTTTGTTTTTCTTCTCGCTGTTGTGTGTTCGCTGCCTTGCGTTGTGTATTCGCTGCCTTGCGTGTTGATGCTTGTGGTATTGAAGCTGCTGCTGTTGACAGCTACTTTCGTTATTGCTGTTCTTTTCTGCTGTTGTTTTTCACGTTTTTTTTGTCCCTTTATCTCTTGTAATTGCTGTTCTTTTTGCTGTTGTTTTTCACGTTTTTGTTGTTGCCCTTTATTTTGTTTTCTTGTATGCTATTCTTTTCTGCTGTTGCTGTTCTCGTTTTGTTGTTGCCTTTGTTTTGTTTTCTTGTTATTGCTGTTCTTTTTGCTGTTGCTGTTCTCGTTTTGTTGTTGTCCTTTGTTTTGTTTTTTTGTTATTGCTGTTCTTTTCTGCTGTTGCTGTTCTTTTCTGCTGTTGCTTTTCACGTTTTTGTTGTTGTCCTTTATTTTGTTTTCTTGTTATTGCTGTTCTTTTCTGCTGTTGCTGTTCTCGTTTTTGTTGTTGTCCTTTATTTTGTTTTCTTGATACTGCTGTTCTTTGTTGCTGTTGCTGCTCACGTATTTTTTGTTGTTGTCCTTTATTTTGTTTTCTTGCTGATGTAGCGTTTTAGTGTGAAGGGCGGTGGCGCTCCTCTTCTTGTTGTTATTTCAGTGGTTGATAACGTTATTGTTATACCTGCTGCAGCCAGATTGATACCAGTTTCTTGAGCTATGTTCATCATTTTGCCGTTGTTTACAGAGATGGTGGTGATGATGACGGCAGTGATGGTGCTCATGAAGAGCACAACAGTCAGACCATGTTTATAGGGCCACCAGGATTCCGCCACTGTGTTACCAAACCTTGATATGCCCTCCCTAGGTTCTGTTCATTTATTTATCTACTTTTGATACAGTATTGTCGATGTCTCTGCCGTGTTTCCAGGTGGCTGGAGGGCAGTATTTTTCAGGAGTTCCAGCCGTGAAGGTAGTATTTTTCAGGAGTTCCAGCCGTGACGGTAGTATTTTTCAGGAGTTTCAGCCGTCAGCTGTGGAAGCCTTTGGTGCGACAGACAGCAGTGGGGGTTGTGCTGGCTTTCAAAACCAACTCACGATTAGCATTCAGTGACACTGGGGCACTGCCAAACTACATGAATTCCACAGTCAAATATTCATTCAGTGACACTATGGCACTCTGAAGCTACGTAAATATTATAGTCAAATTTTCATTCAGTGACATTGTGGGCACTCAGAAACTACGTAAATACTATAGTCAAATATTCATTCAGTGACACTATGGGCACTCTGAAGCTACGTAAATACTGTAGTCAAATATTCATTCAGTGACACTGTGGGCACTCAGAAACTACGTAAACACTATAGTCAAATATTCATTCAGTGACACTGTGGGCACTCAGAAAGTACGTAAATACTATAGTCAAATATTCATTCAGTGACACTAGGGCACTCTGAAACTACTAGGGCACTCTGAAACTACGTAAATACTATAGTCAAATATTCATTCAGTGACACTAGGGCACTCTGAAACTACTAGGGCACTCTGAAACTACGTAAGTAATACAGTCATTTTTTTTAGTCAGGCAGAATTATCTACCACTGCAGATATGAATGCTTATCTCCTCCTATTTCTTCAGTCTAAGACATAAGAGCAAACTTTGTTTATAATTGAATACACACACACACACACACACACACACACACACACACACACACACACACACACACACACACACACACACACACACACTTTGTATTTTTTTATCATTTTTTTAAATTCTAAATCTTTGCCAGGTCGTTTACATAATGACGGAAGAATTGTTAGCCTGCATTTGTTTTGCCCCCACTACTAATTTGTTCAGCAATATATATATATATATATATATATATATATATATATATTTCTCTGTCTGTATATTGTTTGGTCAATCAGCAGGAGGTTGCATCTCTTAGGAGATCCAAGTAAAGGTTGTTCTGCACAATTCTTAGCCGCTGACAATGCTAGGGTTAATGAACAGCAGAACTGACCACTCAGACTGTTTTGATCTTTTGATCTCCCATGCATCCTTGAATGGATCCTCAAGCATAGGCTCAAAGATTGTTCCCTATATTTTATACTGTTTATATAATGATTATAGTTCTTCAACAACAAATTTCCTTTCCACACTTTCTGTTTGTTTCACTTTTCTACCCTTCGCTGGCTGCTTTGGGGTGCTGTTGAGGGTTTGTTTTTACCTTTGGTGGCGAGAACACCACAGAATTATGGACTGTGGTGCATTTCTATTTGACACCACGGGAGCACAAGTACAATCAACTGTCTGGCTGTCCAGCGGACGAAAGGCCTGAAAGCAGGCAATATGTAAAGATCTATAATTATGCATGAGGAATTACTATGGTTCCTATATGCTACCAGCAAAGAATTTAGTATGTATGATATGTTTTGTTCTCATTGTTTTCCATCCTCCCCGCTTTCTTTCTGAACTTCAATCCTTGCGAAGTCGTGCATATAGCGACGAAAAATTGGTAGCCAGCGCTTGTTTTCCCCTACAACTAATTTGTTCAGCTATCTGTTTATATATTCTCACTGTCTTTCTCGTGTGTGCGACTCCACAGAACAAGGAACAGCAGAAGCAGGAGAAAATTCTGAAACGGGCTCGAGAGTTGTCGGACCTGATCATCTACTGTCAAGCGGTGAACTATGACCGTTCAGGTAGGTTGACCTTCGCCCCATCATCCACCAAATAACCACGTAGTCAACCAACGCTCTTCCCGTCCACCACAAAGCAAGGTAGAAAGAACATGCATGAGTGAAGGTGAGCAGAATGACTCCACAATGGCGCAGGGTGTCCTCTGGCGGGTTGGTCCTGTCGGTCTGATCAGGACAGCTCTCTCAGACTGCACGCGCTGAGTCTGCGACAGGTAGAGCTGCCCGTGGTGGAACCGGCATGCACCTTGTGGGAATCCACTGAAAAAGACAGGGAGATGACACAGCTGCGTAACATGTACCCTCATCGCCGTAACATGTACCCTCATCGCCGTAACATGTACCCTCATCGCCGCTTCAGTCGATAAATCATCAGTAAATAAGCCAATAGAATGATGCATGTTGTTTCAATGTTGCGTCTTCGATTAGTCCTTACGCCGGCTGCACAACTGGTCATTCATTGTTTACTCATTCGTATCTTTTAACGAGTGAAGAAGCACCACGTTACATCGCATGTGATGAACGTCTGGGCATTAGACACATTCTAACTGAATGTTGAGTTACATTGTGTCAGACATGAACGCTTTACGGCAAGCTCAACGAAGACCTTGTTGCCGCATGTTCCCCCGGATTTGATTTTTTTTTGTTTGTTTGTTTGTTTTGTTTTGAGTTTTTGAAAGAAATCAATGTTTTTAAGATTTGATGTTAAATTGAGTATGACAGACTCTTTTTGGCAGGTCTTTTCATGTAAATAAAGTACTAGTATTGAGTTTTAACCTTGCATTACAATTTTCTCACTTTGGTCTCTGTTTTTCTTTCTTTTTTCTTTCTTTTTTTAAGTGTTTCAGCCCTGATATGGCTTTTGTGGTCGGCGGGGCTTAAAGCAGTATCATTTGATTTGATTTGATTTGATTCGACTAATCTTAATCGACGTCAAGATTTTTACGACCATGTTAAATTGGCAGTGTATCGTGGTTCGCAGTTCGGTCAGGATGAAAGATAGTGTTCATTCTTTACACTTCGTAGAAATCGTCATCCCAAAAAGAAGAGAAAATAACAAAGGAATGTTGTGCTGGTTCCATTCTACGCTTGTCCTCTTAAATGTAGCAGGTTTGCACTGCATGTACAAAATGTTCTCTGTGTTTAGTGTGTGTGTGTATAGTGTGTGTGTGGCGCGCGCTGTTTGTACAAGTGTGTGTGTGTGTGTGTGTGCGGCGCGCGCGCGCGCGCGAGCACGCGCGCACATTTTGCATAGTAGTGAGAGAGAGAGAGAGGGCATGTCATGTAAGTGTAGGTGTATGTTAAGCGTGCGTTTAATGTGTGCACGCGCGCGGGCGCGTGTGTGTGTGTGTGTGTGTGTGTGTGTGTGTGTGTGTGTGTGTGTGTGTGTGTGTGTGTGAGGGCAAATTATGTAAATGTGGGTGCATGCTAAGCGTGTGTTTAATGTGAGTGTGTGTGTGAGTGTGTGTGTGTGTGTGTTGTGTGTGTGTGTGTGTGTGTGTGTGTGTGTGTGTGTGTGTGTACATTGTGTGTGTGTGTGTGGTTGTGTGTGCATTTATGTGTCGGTGTGTGTGTGCGTGCGCGTGGCGCGCGTGTGTGTGTGTGTTAACAGGTGCCTGTCGTCATTACAACGTGTCATCATTGTCTGAAGACAACGACCTGTCTATCACGTGAGTCATTTTCTGTGTCAGTCTGTCTGTCTAATTGTCTGTCTGTCTGTGTCTCTGTCTCTCAGTGTGTCTGTCTGTCTGTCAGTCTGTCTGTCTGTCTCTGTCTCTGTCTGTCTGTCTGTCTGTCTGTCTGTCTGTCTCTCCTCTCTCTCTCTCTCTCTCTCTCTCTCTCTCTCTCTCTCTCTCTCTCATTGACCTTTGTCTCATATTGCGTTTTGGTTTCACTGATGAAGTGACAGTAAGTATGTGTGAAAGTGGGAATTGCTTCGTTTATGGTCATCCCATGAAGTGACAGTAAGTATGTGTGAAAGTGGGAATTGCTTCGTTTATGGTCATCCCATTCCGTACGAAGCACAGGACTTACTCCCGGATTCCCCCCCCCCCCTCCTCCCCCCTCCCCCATCCCTCGCCGTCTGACCATAACATCCCTCACCCCGAAAGATTTTGAAAGAAAGGTTTGGTTTACAATGTGATCAGTGTGACGTGGATCATCGTACCCAGCTTAAAAAAAGTAACAATGACACAAACATTCATCACATAATTATAGTAGCTATAATGTATGGATCATTGATGCAGGCAACAGAGAGCATGATGCCACCGGAGCACACATAAGCACGTTGACAATGGCTCAATCCCGACAGCCTATGAGGTCCTTAGGAACACGCTGACCTCTATGTCCAGCTGGTGTCACATGAAGTGATTTGGCCACTATAGGGTCCATCTTGTATGGACCATTGATATGACCACTATGGGGTCCAGCTTGTATGGACCATTGACTTGGCCACTATGGGATCCAGCTTGTATGGACCACTGACTTGGCCACTATGGGTTCCAGCTTGTATGGACCACTGATATGACCACTATAGGGTCCAGCTTGTATGGACCACTGATATGACCACTATAGGGTCCAGCTTGTATGGATCACTGATATGACCACTATAGGGTCCAGCTTGTATGGACCACTGATATGACCACTATAGGGTCCAGCTTGTATGGACCACTGATATGGACCACTATAGGGTCCAGCTTGTATGGACCACTGATATGACCACTATAGGGTCCAGCTTGTATGGACCACTGATATGACCACTATAGGGTCCAGCTTGTATGGACCACTGATATGACCACTATAGGGTCCAGCCTGTATGGACCACTGACTATGCCCATAAGGTGTTGTTTTGGCCACTGGATATGTTTTAGGCCACAGTGTAATGAACCACTGTTACTATGCCATAGGGTCCAGCTTGTATCAAACCAACTGTAGAGACACTTGGGGTCCAGCCTGGTATGGAATGATATACCCCTAAGGCAGTGTTTTGGCCCTGAATACCCTTACCACCTGTAGGAACTGACGACAAAAGTGTTGGGCCCAGATCTGTTTGTAGCACACAGTTAAACAACAACAAGATGTTAATAACCACATATGGGTCCTAGCTTGTATCACACAATAGTAGGAAAAACTTTGGGACATAGCCATGACAGCACTTCTATCAAGACAAAAAACTCATCAACAGTGTAATTCATCATCACTGAATCTTACACTCTGAAACTGGCGCATCCAGATACTCCAGCACTGCTTAACATCATCAACCTGAATAACCAATCATTTATAAAGTCTAGGTACAAACCTGTATCAAACGATGATATAACTCATCAAGCATGTTATAGACCCATAAGCACTATGAAAACATCATCAGCACAATAAACTTCATTTTACATAGTCTTGGGTCATCTGTATCAAACATATAAAACATCATCTTCATAAGTCTTGGGTCAGCCTGTATCAAACACTTATGTAAACATCATCAAACACTGATATAAACATCAGTTTTACATAAGTCTTGGGGTCATCCTGTATTAAACACTGATATAAACATCAACAAACACTGATATAAACATCATCAAACGCTGATATAAACATCATCAAACACTGGTATAAACATCATCAAACACTGATATAAACATCAGTTTTATATAAGCCTTCCGGTCAACCTGTATCAAACACTGATAAAAACATCAAACACTGATATATACTCAGTTTTATATAAGCCTTGGGGTCAGTCTGTATCAAACACTGATATAGAGATCATCAAACACTGATATAAACATCAAACACTGATAAAAACATCATCAAACACTGATAAAAACTTCATCAAACACTGATATAAACATCATTTTATAGAGACCTTAGGGTCAGCTTGTATCAAACACTGATATAAACATTATTTTATAGAGACCTTAGGGTCAGCTTGTATCAAACACTGATATAAACATAATTTTATAGAGACCTTAGGGTCAGCCTGTATCAAACACTGATATAAACATCATTTTATAGAGACCTTAGGGTCAGCTTGTATCAAACACCGATATAAACATGATTTTATACAGGCTTGGGGTCAGCCTGTATCAATCACTGATATAAACACCAGTCTCATACAGACCTTGGGGTCAGTTTGTAACACACACTGATGTAACCCTCTGTCTTATAACAGCCAAAAGGTCCCGCTGCTATCACACACTGACCTAACCAACGGGTTTCAACTGGCCTCAGAGTCTTGCCGGCAACAAACATCAATATGCTTTGATATTGGTTAACGGGTACACCTTGTATCACACACGTACACAGCCAACACTTTCATTAGGCCACAGTGTCCAGCTTGTATAAGAAACTGATATAACGAGCAGTGTTATGAAAGCCGTAGGTCCAGCCTGTATGACAAACTGATATAAAGAACAGTTTTAGGTAAGTCATGGGTCCAGCTTGTATGACATACTGATATAACGAACAGTTTTAGATAAGTCGTGGGTCCAGCTTGAATGACATACTGGTATAACGAACAGTTTTAGATAAGCGTTATGTCCAGTTTTTATGACAAACTGATATAACGAACAGTTTTCATCTTTAAGAACGCCCATCTCGCGCCGAATTTGAGGAGATGAGTGATTGTTCCTTCTTCATTGACGTTACCCTGAGTGTTGTTTGTCTTGCCTGAAGAAAACCCAAGAGGTCGAAAGGCGTCATGTTTTGTCTCGTAAATATTTGCCCATGTTAACCGACAGGAATTGAAAGTCTTTCTAAAAATGTGTTTTAATTTCTGCCTGCAGTGCGTCACCTCACTTTGCAAACTCACTGTTGACCTTTGACACGGGACAGTGCTGACGATAGTTGGTTGCACGTGCTGTGCAGGGTGAGCCGGCAGCAGCTATTGAGGGTGTACCCCAAGTGGAATCGCTTCGACTCACGAACTATGACCCCGTCATGAAATGGACGGCTGGAGCGCAGATGGTGGCCCTCAACTACCAGACCCCCGACCTACCCATGCAGCTCAACCAGGCCCGCTTCCTGACCAACGGACGGTCAGTAAGGGGGGGGGGGGTGCAGGAGGGGTTGTGGTGGTGGTGGTGGTGGGTTACAATCACCTCCGGGTCGTCTCGTCGTCGGACGTTTTCCCTGTGGTGGTGCTCACGGTGTGTGTGTGTGTGTGTGTGTGTGTGTGTGTGTTGTGTGTGTGTGTGTGTGTCTTGTCAGTACAACCTTGAGTTAATCTGACAATAAATTGTTTGTCAGTCGTGTGTGTGTGTGTGTGTGTGTGTGTGTGTGTGTGTGTGTGTGTGTGTGTGTGTGTGTGTGTTGTACACCATCAGGTGGTTGTCAATCTGTACTGTACACCATCAGGTGGTTGTCAATCATAAGTATTGTACACCATCAGGCGGTTGTCAATCATAAGAATTGTACACCATCAGGCGGTTGTCAATCCAGCAGTCTGGCGATTGAATCTGCTGCATCAGTGCCGAATATTGTATAGTCACTGCCAGAAAGGAGTGTTGCTACAATCCAGCTACACAGGATGTATGTGATGCTACAATCCAGCTACACAGGATGTATGAGAGAGCGCCTCCACTTCGTGAATGAGAGAGGAGGGAGGGGAGGGGTGAGGCCTGGAGAGGGTTTGGAAAAAAAGGAATGGGGGGGGGGGGGGCAGTTAATACAAGTCTTCGATTTAATCTCTTTTCCAAAAGTTGTATTACCCGAACGAAGCAAAGTAAATAAATAAACAACCAACCAACCAACTAAACAGATGATAGATAGATGGATGGATGGATGGATGGATGGATGGATGGATGGATGGTGTCACGCACGAACTGGTTACTGGTCGCCTCAGTGACAATTGTGGAGTGTGGCCCGTCCGTTTCTGGGTGGGCAGTGGACATGAAGTGCGTGATTGCTGCCGGGAGTATGCTTACCTGTCATCTCTTGGAGGGGGGAAGGAGGAGAACATTTAGACTCGCCGGAATAGTGGGTTTTACGTGTGCAAATGAACACTCGTGAAACTGGAGTTCTTAGATGTGATCGGGAATTCCGTGCATGTGAGTGCTGTCTTGTGAGTTTCCGAGGTGAATTCGGAGTGTCGTCGTGTGTCTGCAAGTCAGTACGAATTGAGGCTTTTCCGCGAAGGTTGGGTTGGCCTCGTG
>CM065730.1:71403840-71413840 GCA_033310375.1 Conus canariensis
GGGGGGTTGAGGCGTTTGTGGTGGTGGAGGTGGTAGGTTCCCCTATGGACAACTCCAGAAAGAGAACCAAGTCTGTGGAGGGTGGGTAATGTAGGGACGAATGATGTGTGTGTGTGGAGAGGGGGGAGGGTTGAGGCCGTTTGTGGTGGTGGAGGTGGTAGGTCTCCCCATGGACAACTCCAGAAAGAGAACCAAGTCTGTGGACGGTGGGTAGTGTAGGGACGAATGGTGGGTGTGGGGTGGGTGGTGGGAGGGTTGAGGCCGTTTGTAGCGGTGGAGGTGGTAGGTTTCCCCATGGACAACTCCAGCAAGAGAACCAAGCCTGTGGACGGTGGGTAGTGTAGGGACGAATGATGGGGGGGTGTGCGTGTTTGGGGGGGGGGGGGGGGGGGTTGAGGCCGTTTGTGGTGGTGAAGGTGGTAGGTCTCCCCATGGACAACTCCAGCAAGAGAACCAAGCCTGTGGACGGTGGGTAGTGTAGGGACGAATGATGTGTGAGGGGGTGGGGGGGGGGGTTGAGGCCGTTTGTGGTGGTGGAGATGGTAGGTCTCCCATTGACAACTCCAGAAAGACAACCAAGTCTGTGGACGGTGGGTACTATAGGACGAATGATAGGTGTGTGTGTGGGAGTGGGGGGGGGGGTTGAGGCCGTTTGTGGAGGTGGTAGGTCTCGCCATGGACAACTCCAGCAAGCGAACCAAGCCTGTGGACGATGGGTAGTGTAGGGACGAATGATGTGTTTGTGTTAGGGGAGGGTGGGGGAGAGGTGGGGGTTGAGGCCGTTTGTGGTGGTGGAGGTGGTAGGTCTCCCAAAGGACAACTCCAGAATGAGAACCAAGCCTGTGGACGGTGGGTAGTGTAGGGACGAATGATGGGTGTGTGTGGGGGGGGGGGGGGGTGTTGAGGCTGTCTGTGGTGGTGGAGGTGGTAGGTCTCCCCATGGAAAACTCCAGAAAGAGAACCAAGTCTGTGGACGGTGGGTAGTGTAGGGACGAATGATTTGTGTGTGTGTGGTGGGGGGGGGGAGGGGGGGTTGAGGCCGTTTGTGGTGGTGGAGATGGTAGGTCTCCCTATGGACAACTCCAGAAAGAGAACCAAACATGTGGAGGGTGTGTAATGTAGGGACGAATGATGTGTGTGTTGGGGGGGAGGTGGGGGGTTGAGGCCGTTTGTGGTGGTGGAGGTGGTAGGTCTCCCCATGGACAACTCCAGAAAGAGAACCAAGTCTGTGGACGGTGGGTAGTGTAGGGACGAATGATGGGTGTGTGTGGGTGGGGGGGGAGGGGGAGGGGGTTGAGGCCGTTTGTGGTGGCGGAGTTGGTAGGTCTCCCCATGGACAACTCCAGAATGAGAACCAAGCCTGTGGACGGTGGGTAGTGTAGGGACAAATGATGGGTGTGGGTATGGGGGGGGGGGGGGTGAAGCTGTTTGTGGTTGTGGAGGTGGTAAGTCTCCCCATGGACAACTCCAGAATGAGAACCAAGCCTGTGGACGGTGGGTAGTGTAGGGACGAATGATGGGTGCGTGTGTGTGTTGGGGGGGGGGGGGGGGTTAGGCCGTTTGTGGTGGTGGAGGTGGTAGTTCTCCCCATGGACAACTCCAGAAAGAGAACCAAGCCTGTGGACGGTGGGTAGTGTAGGGACGAATGATGGGTTGTGTGTGTGTATGTGTGTGGGTGGGTGGGTGGGTGGGGGGGGTTGAGGCCATGGACAACTCCAGAAAGAGCAACTAAGCCTATGGACGGTGGGTAGTGCAGGGACGAATGATGTGTGTGTGTGGTGGGGGGTGGGGTTGAGGCCGATTGTGGTGGTGGTGGTAGGTCTCCCCATGGACAACTCCAGCAAGAGCACCATGCCTGTGGACTGTGGGTAGTGTAAGAACGAATGATGTGTGTGTGTGTGTGTGGTTGTGTGTGTGTGTGTGTGTGTGTGTTGTGTGTGTGTGTGTGTGGTGGGGTGGGGGGGTTGAGGCCGTTTGTGGTGGTGGAGGTGGTAGGTCTCTCCATGGACAACTCCAGCAAGAGCACCAAGGCTGTGGACTGTGGGTAGTGGCAGCTTTGTCAGCCTGTCGGCAGCGGGGAGAGACAGGGGAAGGGAACAGAGAGAGAGAGAGAGGAAGGGGAGAGAGCGAGAGAGAGAGGGGGAGATGTGTATATATATATATATATAGAGAGAGAGAGAGAGATAGAGAGGGGGGGGGGTGGAGAGCGAGACAGACAACAGCAAGCCAGCCAGCCAGACTGGCAGACAGAGACAAAAGTGTGTGTGTGTGTGTGTGTGTGTGTGTGTGTGTGTGTGTGTGTGTGTGCGAGCGCGCGCGCGCGTGTATGTGTGTGCGTGCATGCGTGTGTACATGTGTACATGAGTGCGCGCGCGTGCTGTTTGTCTATGCGTGTGTGTTTGTGTGTGTGTGTATGTGAATGCGTGTATGCGCTGGCATGCGCGCGCGTGCGTGTGTGTGTGTTCGTGTTTTGTGTTGTGTTGTGTTTTGGTGCGCGTGCAAATGTGTATGTCGGTGGTAAAGTTCAACGTTGGCTTTGTTTTTCGGAAATTGTGATCATCAGCAATGTTGATTCCGTGATTTGAAATGATTTGGGGATCTGACTGGCCCTTGGGGTAAGTCGTTAGTAGAAAGAAACTAGTGGAGTGGCAGCAGAGAGTCCTCAGAAGAGAAGCCCCCTTCAAGCAAGTGTTTCGGCCCTTATCTCCTGACACTCTAGGGGGGTTGGGCCACACCCGGTTCATGACTCCGGATGTCCCTCTGCTGCCCCTTTTTTCCATCTTGGGATGAGTCATGGCTGGGATTCGAACCCGTGACCCTCTGGACATGCTCATTTGCAAGTCTCGCACTCTAACCACTGGGGCACCTGATATTTGTAGAGAAAGTTAAGCCTTATGAAGTTCACTTTTGTTCCTCCTTGACCAGATCCAGCTTGAACACCTCTCTGTCGCTTCTGCCATTGCTTTCAGGGCTCTGGTTTTTTCCCTTCCTGCAACTGAGAGCTGTTTCATGAGGCTGTTATGCAGACGTTCCTACAAACCCCCTAGCTCCAATTTCTGAAGTAAGGACTTTGACCAGATAGCCTTCTCTCCTCAGGCTGTTTGCCAGATCAGCATACTTTTCAGTCTTGTAGATTTGAGCTGCCTCAATTCTGTTCTCATATGGCACCGTGAGCTCGATCATGATCAGCTGCTCGGTTGACTGAGAGTGGACTACTATGTCTGGTCTCATGCCATTCTTGCTGATGATCTCTGGGTGACTCTTCCATTCTGGGAGGTCTGCAGTGCACTCCCAGTCATCTGCCCCGTCCAGCAGACTCTGCCTGCATGTTCCGAGTGCCACTGTTGTTCTTGGCCATGATGTTGTCTCGTTCGTCATTTCTTCAGATGGATTCCCCCGTCTCTTCGACAAAGGTGGCAGTACGTCGCAGGTCCTCCAGTCCTCCGTAGAGCTTCCGGGCCACTAGTATTGGGTCGGGCCAGGTTTTCTCTCGGAGCGCTTGGTGGAGCGGGCAGGACTGCAGCAGATGTTTTGTTGTCTGGCTGCCCGTTCTGCAGGGGCACTGCTCTGTGTTGCCGATGCGGAGTTTAAAGAATAGGTGGTGTTTCAGGCGGTTGTGGCCTGTCCTGAGCCTGAAGATGACTACCTGCTCTCGTCGAGTCAGCAGGTAGTACGGGTCTGCTCTGTTGTGGCGTGGATGCTGCTGCTTCCACTTGTTCTGCAGCTTGGCCTTAATGATGGTCCTGGATTCAGGGTAGCTGGTGGATCTGTCCATCTGCTCCTTCGTAGTGCCCTCCTTTGCCAAGGAGTCAGCAGTCTCATTGCCAAGCACGTTGCAGTGGGAGGGAATCTACTACAGGGCGACGGTGTGACTTGTGCAGAGGGAGGCGAGAGATGAGGACAGATCGTTGAGCTCTAGATCTCTGTTGGACTGAAGGGCCTGCAAGATGGACAGGGCGTCGGTCAGGAAGACAACGTTGTGGCTGGCGTAGGAGCTGACCTCGATGTGGGCTGCTGCTGTTTTCAGGGCTTCTGCTTCAGCTCTGTAGTTCGTGGAGTACAGGCCGGTAGCGAAGCAGATCTTTTCTTTTCTGCCTCCTGGGTATTGGACATAGACTCCTGCCCCTCCATTTCGAATGGCATCTGCTGCAGAGCCGTCAGTATAGACATGAGTCCAGGATTCTTTGGGGAACTGGGTATGGAGGTGTTCAAGGGTGAGGGACTTTCTTTCAGGGCCGCTTTGGGAATCTTTGGGGCCAACACCAGAGATGCTGCACTGGATGAGGGGAGGGGTTCCTTCGCTCCAGGGAGGGATGGCAAGACACCGGGGTATCATTTTGGGGTCATGGTCAAGGATATCCTGATGTTGCCGTTCTAGGATCCTGCTCTGGTGTATAAAGCTCCCTCTCTTCAGCCGTCCTTTTGTTGGCTGGGACAGTCTGTCTTTCATAGGGTGGCCTTGCAATCTTTTGAACTTGGCAGCCTGTGTCAGGAGTTTGGCGTCTCTGCGGTCCTCAAGAGGCTGGAGCTCTGTGATGGTTTCAAGCTCCTGGATTGGCGTAGACTTCATGGCTCCTGTGATGATACGGGTAGCTTGATTCTGAATCTTGCTGATCCGTTCAAAATTGGATTTGGCTGTAGTGCCCCATGCAGTCATGTCATACTCCAGCACTGGCCTGACTCTACCAGTGTACAGTCTCCTGAGGGTCGTGTTGTCTGCGCCCCATGTTGTTCCTGCCAGCTTCTTCATGAGGGCAAGACATACTTTTGCTCTTGATTCTGTTTTCTCTGCTTGCTTCTACCACGTCAGGCGTTTGTCAAAGGTGACTCCCAGGTACGTGGGGTTATTTTCAGCAAGCAGAGTTTGTCCATGGATGCTCAGGTTGGCCTTCTGTTCTTTGGGTGAGAGGCTGAAAACAGTGTAAGTGGTCTTCTTGGCATTAATTGTTACCAGCCACTGTTTTGCCCAGCTTTCGAGAACATTCAGCGCCTGCTGTAGCCTGTAGTTGGCAGTTGTGAGGTGCTCTTCCGAGCACCATAGGACAAGATCGTCTGCATAGATGGCTCCTTGGACTTTGCGTGGCATATCTTTGACGATGTCGTTGATAAAGACAAGGAATAGGGTAGGGCTGAGGACACGTCCTTGAGGGACTCCTTCTCTCAGTGTCTTCTTCCGACTGTATGCTCCGTTGACATGGACTCGGGCCTTCCTATTTTTCAGGTACTGCGAGATCCATTGGTACATACAGCCAGTCACACCACTCTTCTGGAGTTTTCTCCGGAGGCCACCCTTCCAGACTTTGTCGTACGCTTTTTCCATGTCTATCCACACCGCCAGTGTATGCTGTTTGTCCTGGAAGCCATCCTCGATCTTCTGGGCTATGTAGGTCACTTGATCCTCAGTGGAATGATGTTGGCGGAAGCCTGCCTGCTCTGGAGTGATGATGTTCTTCTCCAGGTGCCAAACTAGCCGCGAGTTGATCATACGCTCTAGGACCTTGCCCATGCAGCTGATGAGGCTGATGGGGCGATAGCTGTCAGCCCTGACTCTGTCTTTGCCCTTCTTATGGATGGGCACCATGTCAGCTTCTCGCCAGCTTTGCGGAACATGCCCTGTCTTCCAGCTGTTGTTGAAGAGAGCAAGGAGTTTGGTCTTTGCTTTGGTGCCGAGGTGTTTTAGCATCTTGTTTGTGACTTTGTCAGGACCTGGAGATTTTTTGTCTTGTAAAGATTTTGCGGCTTCTTCTAATTCTTTCAGTTTGAAAGGCCTGTCCATGTAAACTGG
The DNA here is from genome assembly GCA_033310375.1 of Conus canariensis. NCBI lineage: Eukaryota > Metazoa > Mollusca > Gastropoda > Neogastropoda > Conidae > Conus > Conus canariensis. The sequence goes on from CM065730.1 coordinate 71,409,626, forward strand.
TTGGTCCTTGTCATCCTGATGATTCTTCATTTCGTCATGGACTTGTTGTTTTCTGTCCTCTGTCACAGAATGTTGCTGGTCTGCTCATAGCTGTCTATAAAGCAGTTCGCTGCCTCTCTCCCTGTCACAATCTCCTGATCTTTTTGAAGCGTGACAGGCGCTGACCTTGTCTCTTCATTATTCATGGCTTTGGTGAGTTTCCAAAGTTTGTTGCCATCTCTGTCGAGGTTCAGCTTTTCTGTTTTCGCCATCCAGCTTGTTCTTGCAGCTTGGATGTAGGCCTTTCTGTATTTGGCAGTGCAGGCTTTGAGAGTGATGTTGTTTTCTTGTGTGGGGTTGTTTTCCCATTTGAGGGCAGAAGGTCATATGCAGATCTGAGAATGAAGCTGATCCTGAGAGGGGCCATGTGCCAAATGTCATTCCAAGTGAGACTTCTTTGGAGTGCATTCTCTCACGTTGTCCATTGCCCTTGCTGGCTCTGCTGGACTGCTTTTTGGAGTCTTTTTTGGTCTTCTTCTTTTCTCATCTCCTGAATCATCATGTCTCTTTTGACTTTTCCTTTGGCCTTTGACCACCATTCAGTTTTGGTCACCCCCAGTCCTTGTCTGTTGGTCTGTGTGTGTCCTGTTATTTCTCTGATCTTGAGACTTTCTTTTGCAGAATCCGTCGCCTCTTGAACTTGCCATTTTCTATAGGAATATTTCCATTTCCATTTTCTGCCTGTCTTCAGCTGGGGCTTGATTGCTACTACCACCTTGTCTCCTGAGTCCTCCAGCATGCTTTGAAGTCTGATCTTCCCTGCTTTGTATTCCTCCAGGGTAGATTTCAGTGGTAGTTTCAGCTTTACTTGGCGACATTACAGCGCTATGTCAGTCAGACAGGGTGGGACACCAAGCCATTTCCTTGTGAACTTGTTGATTTTGGCTTCCATTGCCTCCACTATGCTGGTGCAGATGTCGTATATCATCAGAGGCCATAGGAGCTTTGGTATCAGTATGAACTGCAGACACCAGACCTTGTATTTGCCAGGGAGCCCACACTGGTCAATGGTCTCCAAGCCTTCTTCCGACATCTGTTTGGTTTCTTTTGCTTTTTGTGTGTCTTTGTTGGGATCTGACTGGCCTTTGGCGTAAGTCGTCAGACTTTAGTTCCAAGACCACGGGGTCGATTCCCAGGTGATAGGCAGGTTGTGGCTCTTTGTTTTCATTCAGTCGGAGTGAACATCTTGGCAGACTCCACTTCCATTCCAGTCCGTGGTCCCCTACCTGAACACGTGTCCTAACAAATCTCAGATCTTGCACGAACGTTAAAGCCTCCAACCATTCTATCCCCTATCTGAACACGTGCCTTAATTAACAAATCACAGGTCTGGCACGAAACGTTAAAGGTCCAAATCATTCTATCCTCTACCTGAACACGTGCCTTAACAAATCTCAGATCTTGTACGAACGTTAAAGCCCCCAACCATTCTGTCCCCTACCCGAACACGTGCCTTAATTATCAAATCACAGATCTGGCACGATCGTTGAAGGCCTCAACCATTCTGTCCCGTACCTGAACATGTGCATTAATTAACAAATCACAGGTCTGGCACGAACGTTAAAGGCCCCAAGCATTCTGGGCCAGAAGGAAGAATGTCATGAACATCAAAACACATGCATACCGGTGTCGGGTTGGAACATTATCCACGAAGATGGAAGACGGCTGCCTTAGTGGTGAGGTTCAAAGCAGTCGCATACGCAAAAATTACAGCTAGTTGTGAACCCGGGGAGGAGGAGGTAAGGAGGAGTAAAAAGAAAGTAACGATGGATATAAATGTATCAAATATTATTGCATGTGAATATGACAGAAAATTTGATTTGCGTTCTATGTCAAAAAGAAAGAATATGAATGCCATTTCAACAAGACAGAGGAGGAGATACAGACAGGTTACTGACTGTGCAACAAAAATTGACCACATGTAGATATTATTTGCCAGCTATAGCAACGTTAGATTTATCACATAAATCAAGTAAATGAAATCATGTGAAAGCCGCAAATTAAATAACACTACTTTTTTCCACAATAGTTGTAGTGATACTTGTGGGAAAAGAAGCATACAGTGAAATGAACGCAATTCGTAATGAAATACAAGATGATTAGGAACAGATGGATCTAAGACGTACCCATGAAGAAAGGCTGGCAGATTAGAAGGAAGCCTTGCTGTGATCCACCTTCGGCCCATTATGCACATGCCTCTTTTATGCTACAGACACTCTTCCCTCCTCTCCCCATCCCCTCGCCCGCAAGGGGAGTCCCTTTTGTCCTTATCATGCACACTGTCTTCTCGAATAGAACGCGTTTGGATTGGTACAGAGTGGGTGAGCTCCATTATTAGGCCGAAGTTACCGCATCGCTGGCCAAAGCTTCTTGTTGCTCCCACGACCTCTGTGACTGGACTGGCTGTCCTGATACGACTGACACACGTGGCACGTGAGGTGCATAGGCAAATTGACGTGTTTTGTTGTCACTGATGTGTTATTTTTTTCACGGCTGTTTGGTTGGTTGGTTAGTTTTTCATCCTTCCAACAGATCTATGTGAATGCAATGAGGTTTTTTTGTGTGTGTGTGCTTTCTTGGACTGAATGACTCATCAACTGCTTGACCAACTGATCAGCTGGCTGACGGATTGGATGACTGACTGCCAACTGACTTACTGACCGGCTGACTGACTCTCTGACTAGAAGGCCGAACTACTGACTGACTTACTGACTGATCTCTGATTGGCCAACTAACTGTCTGATCTACTGACTGATCAATTTATTGTCTGATCTATTGATCGATCAGCTTACTGTCTGATCTACTGACTGATCAATTTATTGTCTGATCTACTGACTGATCAACTTACTGTCGGATCTACTGACTGATCAATTTATTGTCTGATCTACTGATTGATCAATTTACTGTCTGATCTACTGACTGATCAATTTATTGTCTGATCTACTGATCGATCAACTTGCTATCTGATCTACTGACTGATCAACTTACTGTCTGATCTACTGACTGATCAATTTATTGTCTGATCTAATGATTGATCAACTTACTTTCTGATCCACTAATTGACAAACTTACTGTCTGATCTACTGATTGATCAACTTAATTTTGAGAAACTTACTGTCTGATCTACTGATTGATCAACTTACTGTCTGATCTACTGACTGATCAATTTATTGTCTGATCTACTGATCGATCAACTTACTGTCTGATCTACTGGCTGATCAATTTATTGTCTGATCTACTGATTGATCAACTTACTGTCTGGTCTACTGACTGATCAACTTACTGTCTGATCTACTGATTGATTAACTTACTATCTGATCTACTGATTGATCAACTTATTGTCTGATCTACTGACTGATCAATTTATTGTCTGATCTAATGATTGATCAACTTACTGTCTGATCTACCGATTGATCAACATACTGTCTGATCTACTGACTGATCAATTTAGTGTCTGATCTACTGATTGATCAGCTTACTGTCTGATCTACTGATAGATTAACTTACTGTCTGATCTACTGATTAATCGACTTACTGTCAGATCTACTGACTGATCAATTTATTGTCTGATCTACTGATTAATCAACTTACTGTCTGATCTACTGACTAATCAATTTATTGTCTGATCTACTTATTGTTCAACTTACTGTCTGATCTACTGACTGATCAATTTATTGTCTGATCTACTGATCGATCAACTTACTGTCTGATCTACTGACTGATCAATTTATTGGCTGATCTACTGACTGATCAACTTGCTGTCTGATCTACTGACTGATCAATTTATTGTCTGATATACTGACTGATCAACTTTCTGTCTGATCTACAGATTGATCAACTTACTGTTTGATCTACTGATTGATCAATTTATTGTCTGATCTACTGATTGATCAACTTACTGTCTGATTTACTGATTGATCAACTTACTATCTGATCTACTGATTGATCAGCTTACTATCTGATCTACTGATTGATCAGCTTACTGTCTGATCTACTGATTGATCAACTTACTATCTGATCTACTGATTGATCAGCTTACTGTCTGATCTACTGATTGATCACTTACTATCTGATCTACTGACAGATCAGTTATTGTCTGATCTACTGATTGATCAACTTTCTGTCTGATCTACTGACAGATCAGTTTATTGTCTGATCTACTGATTGATCAGCTTA
>CM065730.1:71418840-71496340 GCA_033310375.1 Conus canariensis
TAATTAAGCGACAATCCATCGAAACGCATCCGTAATTAACGAAGAGAGAGAGAGAGAGAGAGAGAGAGAGAGAGAGAGAGAGAGAGAGAGAGAGAGAGAGAGATTATAATTCCATTTTCCGATCCAAAATATCACATGCTAAACATTATTATAAATTTGAATAAAGAGCGATACATCAATATGATCAACAGTAATCCGGACACACATTTATCACCTTGCAGTTACAGTGTTCGAAGAAATCAAAGTATTAAGACATCAATCAATTAGTGACAATGCACCAATAAAACCAGCGACCACAACAGTCATTCATCATGATATAATTTCAATCGTTAATAAAACCGATAGTAACCATATCTCTCATTTATCATTATCTGGTTTTAAAAACATCAGTGGAAAGGAAACGGCGTATCAGTTTAATATGCAGCAAAACAGAGGGTGTGCCCTGTATATGTATTTTGTCCCTAATAGCAATGGTCTGCTGTGTAATGTGTAATTAGTTTTTCCCTGAAGGATTCTGTAATTTGAGTACATCGGAAATGTAGTGGAAGAGAGAGAGGGGGAGAGAGAGGGACGAGGTTGTATTTAATTAGAGTAAACGAGATAAAACTCTGGGCATACAGAGAGAAAGACAGAGAGAGAGAAAAAAGAGAGATAGAGACAGAGACAATAAGAGACAGAGAGAAGGGGGTTGAGCGGGATGGGGGGGGGGGGGGGGGGGGGGGTGACGAGGCAGGGCGGGAGAAGGGGAGGGGGTGATGGGTTTGCACGTGTTTGTTGGTATCAACAGAGGCGAGTTTGAAAATGAGGTGACTGTAAGATGGAAATTGAAATAAATTGAAAAAGAACAAAATTCTATGCCGCCGAACGAAAGAAGCAAACAAATTACCAGACAAACACGACGCGTTTCGACCTCTTCGGTCTTCTTCAGGCCAGACAAACACGACGCGTTTCGACCTCTTCGGTCTTCTTCAGGCCAGACAAACACGACGCGTTTCGACCTCTTCGGTCTTCTTCAGGCCAGACAAACACGACGCGTTTCGACCTCTTCGGTCTTCTTCAGGCCAGACGAACACGACACGTTTCGACCTCTTCGGTCTTCTTCAGGCCAGACGAACACGACACGTTTCAACCTCTTCGGTCTTCTTCAGGCCAGACAAACACGACACGTTTCGACCTCTTCGGTCTTCTTCAGGCCAGACAAACACGACACGTTTCGACCTCTTCGGTCTTCTTCAGGCAAAGCAAAGGACATTCAAGACGATGAAAACGATTCCACATCCATTTTGCGTCCAGTGTGAGGAGATAAGCGACTGTCTGTCCGTGCTGTGCTGGCAATGGTCATGAACGTTGCTTGTCTGGCCTTGAGAAGACTGGAGAGGTAACACACGTCATGTTAGTTTTGCCTTGAGAAGACTGGAAAGGTAACACACGTCATGTTAGTTTTGCCTGGAGAAGACTGGAGAGGTAACACACGTCATGTTAGTTTTGCCTGGAGAAGACTGGAGAGGTAACACGCGTCATGTTAGTTTTGCCTGGAGAAGACTGGAGAGGTCAGCACGCGTCATGTTAGTTATGCCTGGAGAAGACTGGAGAGGTCAACACGCGTCATATTAATTTTGCCTGGAGAAGACTGGAGAGGTCAACACGCGTCATGTTAGTTTTGCCTGGAGAAGACTGGAGAGGTCAACACGCGTCATGTTAGTTTTGCCTGGAGAAGACTGGAGAGGTAACACGCGTCATGTTAGTTTTGCCTGGAGAAGACTGGAGAGGTAACATGCGTCATGTTTGTCTGGCCTGAAGAAGACTGGAGAGGTCAACGCGCGTCATGTTTGTCACGTGATCTGTGTTACTTTTGTTTCGCGGCAAAGTCATTTTTCTGTGCAGTTGGTTTCAACGGAGGCGTGTGTGTGTGTGTGTGTGTGTGTGTGTGTGTGTGTGTGTGTGTGTGTGTGTGGTGTGTGTGTGTGTGTGTGTGAGCTAAAGAGAGGGAGGGAGGGAGGACATCGCACCTCCCCCTGTTTCAAATCTTTCCTCTTTACTGATCTGTCTTGTCAGACGAAACTAACGCTGACCCGTCATGTCACGGGGAACGTCGCCCATGGGTCAACTCCTCGTAGCCAGGATCACCGGACCTGCCTCAGGAACTCGGGGGAGTATGGCCTGCCGCTGGCTCCAGACTTGTGCAGGGACGATCTGACAGACTTGAGCAACTTATGCCCCCCCACCCTGCCCTCTTCCCCACATTCCATACCCTCTTCACCCTCCCACCTCCTTATCAATTTGTCTCAGCATGTCCTTCTCCAAAATGACCCGTTCAGTAAGTGGGGAGGGGAGGGCGGGAGGGAGGAGGGCTTTTTTTTCAAACTTTGTTTTCAACCTTCAATTGATTTAGAGCAAAAGCCAATCATCGAATCAATGAATCGTCGAGATAAACAAACGACCCGAGAGTGAGTCGGCCAGATGATCCACCAATGAATGAATGCTGAGGCGACCAGTCCATCATTCAGCCTTGCCGTAACACTGCCCCCTGGCCCGCCAGCAAGCCGAGCGCTGTGTCAGGCGTGCTGCACGTGCGAACCACACTCCAGCAGCGCGCTTCGCTCCAGCAAGCCGGGGCTGTTTCCTGTCTTTTTTTTCTTCTTTTGTTTTCTTGGAGGGTTTTGTTTGCTTCTTTGTTTGTTGCATTCCTTTCATACTATTTTCAGTCTTCTTTGTTTGTTGCTTTCATCATTCCTTTCGTACTATTTTTCAGTCTTCTTTGTTTGTTGCTGTCATCATTCCTTTCATACTATTTTTCAGTCTTCTTTGTTCTTTTCATCGTTCCTTTCATACTATTTTTCAGTCTTCTTTGTTTGTTGCTTTCATCATTCCTTTCATACTATTTTTCAGTCTTCTTTGTTCCTTTCATCACTCCCGTCATATTATTGTTCGGTCTTCTTTGTTCTTTTCATCGTTCCTTTCATACTATTTTTCAGTCTTCTTTGTTTGTTGCTTTCATCATTCCTTTCATACTATTTTTCAGTCTTCTTTGTTCTTTTCATCATTCCTTTCATACTATTTTTCAGTCTTCTTTGTTTGTTGCTTTCATCATTCCTTTCATACTATTTTTCAGTCTTCTTTGTTCTTTTCATCGTGTCTTTCATACTATTTTTCAGTCTTCTTTGTTCTTTTCATCGTTCCTTTCATACTATTTTTCAGTCTTCTTTGTTCTTTTCATCGTTCCTTTCATACTATTTTTCAGTCTTCTTTGTTTGTTGCTTTCATCATTCCTTTCATACTATTTTTCAGTCTTCTTTGTTCTTTTCATCGTGTCTTTCATACTATTTTTCAGTCTTCTTTGTTCTTTTCATCGTGTCTTTCATACTATTTTTCAGTCTTTGTTGCTTTCATCATTCCTTTCATACTATTTTTCAGTCTTCTTTGTTTGTTGCTTTCATAATTCCTTTCATACTATTTTTCAGTCTTTTTTTATTTATGTATTGTTTTTTCCTTTTCTACCAGGATTTTGTTCTTCTTGTTTTCTATATTTCTTTCATTCTAGTTTGTATGCGTGTGCGTGCGTGTGTGTGTGGTGTGTGTGTGTGTGTGTGTGTGTGTGTGTGTGTGTGTGTGTGTGTGTGTGTGTGTGTGCGTGCGTGCGTGCGTGCGTGCGTGCGTGTTGTGTGTGTGTGTGTGTGTGTGTGTGTTTTCTTTCTTCATATCATTTTTTTTCTTTTTTCTCTTCTTTTGTTATCGTTTTCATCCTTCTTTGTGCCTGTCTTTCTTTCTTTATTTCTTTCATTCTTTTTGTTTATCTTTCTTTTCTCTTTCTTTCTTTTGTTTGTTGTTGTTGTTGTTGTTGTCCTTTTCGTCCTCCGTGGCTTTCTTTCTCTCTCTCTCTTTTTTTTTTTTTTCTTTTTCCTCTTCTTTTGACACCCTTTTCATCCTTCCTTCTCCGTGTCTTTCTTTCTTTTTTCTCTTCTTTTGACACCCTTTTCACCCTTCCTTCTCCGTGTCTTTCTTTCTTTTTTCTCTTCTTTTGACACCCTTTTCATCCTTCCTTCTCCGTGTCTTTCTTTCTTTTTTCTCTTCTTTTGACACCCTTTTCACCCTTCCTTCTCCGTGTCTTTCTTTTTTTCTCTTCTTTTCCGTTCTTTTCACCCTCTTCATTGCTTTCTTGCTGTCTTCCTTTTTACGAAGACAGCGCTGTGGGGGCTGGAGAATGACGTCACTGACTTCATATTCCGCCTTTTGGGTTAATTTATAGTGGTGCCATGGGGATCCATGCATGGTTCATCCTTTGACGTCATATCTCGTGTGATTTCCTCGTTGATTGGAGACATGTTACCCTTTTACCTTAAGTGTCATATCATGATGCAAAGATTGCTTTGAAGGAAATATTTAAAATGAATTGTAAACCTCTCTCTCTCTCTCTCTCTCTCTCTCTCTCTCTCTCTCTCTCTCTCCTCTCTCTCTCTCTCTCTCTCTTGTGTGTGAGTGCGCGCGCGCGCGCTTGCTTCCATTTCTTTAATGTTGATTTGTAAGTGCTTTTTCTTTATCAATGTTTTATATGAAAGAAACTTGAAAATATCCATTTTGTTTTAAGTGATTGTCGTTTGAAAACATTTATCATGTTGTTTTAAGCGATTGCTGTTTGAAAACATTTATCCAAGATATTCTTTGATAAGGAGCGTGCAAGCAGAAAGTTTCCCACCAACATCTGACATGGGAGGTAACTCCATACCAAGTGAAGAAGGAGGCCACTCTTACATCCCACTGTCATTATCAAATATCAATCATTGTCATTTCCAAATATTAATCCGTGTCGGAAACACGTTTTATTGTTTCTAGACAGTCTTGCATTTCTTTTGTTTTTTAATTATTTGAAAAAGAACTTGGTGATTAAGATAAAATAAAATTATGTTGTGAGTTTTGAATGTCAGTATTCTAAAACTTTATTTATTTTTTATTATTTGGGAGGAGGCGGGTTCTCTCTCAATTGAATTGTTCTGTTAGTCCTCGATTTGCGTGTGTAGTTGGCTCAATTATAAATGCTAGGAATCGTAATTATAATTATGAAACGATCAATTACATTTTTGGCCCATTTCTTTTACTTGAGATCCTAATTTCACTCACGTCGCAAACTTAGGAGAGAGAAAAATCATGTTGGTTCTTTTTTTCTTTAATGTTAATTTTCATGTTTGGTGTGCAGTAATGAATCTGTGTGAAAGACGAAAACGGTTCTTTTTTTCTTTAATGTTAATTTTCATGTTTGGTGTGCAGTAATGAATCTGTGTGAAAGACGAAAACGAACAGAGGACGACAAATCAAAGAAAACTAAACGAACGAACAAAGAAAACAAAGAAAACCACATCGACATGCTGAAGATCATCAAAGGGGTGCAGTCTGAAAGGAAAACAACTCCGGTGTTTCTGTTGTAAAGGTTTTGTCCCTTAGACTTGAATCACACCCTTTGTGTTGCAACTACTATTGTTAATAACAATGATGATGACAGTAATAACTCTCTCTCTCTCTCATCTCTCTCTCTCTTCTCTCTACACACACACACACACACACCCGCGCGCGCGCGCATTTGAGTCTCTTTGTGCATGTTTTATATATATAGATATATGCCTGTATGACTCCGGACGGATTTGCAACCATTTCTGAGGTATTCATGGGATTTTCTCTGTGGAGTGTGCCGTGTTGTGTCATACAACCTATGTTTGGACTGACTTGGTCTCATGTTGTGTTGATGATGTTGGGTGTGTCGTGTACTCTGTTTCTTTTTCTTTTCCAATTTGTTTTAATTGTGTTGAATATAAACAGAGTAAAGGGATATAATCGTACATGCTCATTCACCTTTGATTGCTCCGTTTAGAGTGACGGCCCATGTTGTTTGTGGCCCTCAGTATGTTTGACGTCATGCTAATAAATACAGCCGAGATACACAAAATATTCCATTTGGCAAAAGCAGCAACGACTATGGTAGTTGTTATCATGATTCACGCACAAAGCAGCAACGACTATGGTAGTTGTTATCATGATTCACGGCACAAAGCAGCAACGACTATGGTAGTTATCATGATTCACGGCACAAAGCAGCAACGACTATGGTAGTTGTTATCATGATTCACGCAAAGACAAAGATACTTTTCTTCTTCTTCTTCCTCCCCTCCCCCCTCCCCCATCCCCGCCACAAATGTTCTCATAAGCGAATCTTGGCTTGGTACCAGGTCAAATGGACCGCGATGATATTGGTCATGACGAAACTGATGATACCAAAGGCATACATCTGACTTATTAAATATTTATGTGTATCATCCGTTTGCCATATCTAATGTCTTTTTTTCCCTATTGAATATGACTTGTTGAATAGTTGTGTGTATTACCTGTTTGCCATATCTAATATTTTTCCCCTATTGAATGTTCCAGATTTACTGTTAATAAAAAAAAATGGCATACCCTTTCTTGTCTTTGATGGTGTTTGTTGAATAAAGTTCAGTCTATATGTTTCTGTCTCTCTTGCTCGCTCGCTATGTGTGTGTGTGTGTGTGTGTGTGTGTGTGTGTGTGTGTGTGTGTGTGTGTGTGTGTGTGTGTGTAAGAAAGAGGGGCAGAGAGAGAAGAGATCCTCTTTGCACTGAAGGGAAAGCAAGTGCAGAAATAGAAATCTTCCCTCAATATGAAAATAGCATTGCGAGCAACGCTTGTCTTTAATAGCTCCATTGAAATCCATTTCAAGGGGAACAACATTGTGGTCTGTTTGTAGTTTTTTTTTAGATAATTTGTTTTTACGTTTCACGCTAACGTCTGAATAAGTAACAGCAGGCATGTTCTGACCACCCGATCCCCCCTTCTCCTGTCCCTTCCTTTTCTCCCTTCCCCTCTTCTCCTCCAGCAGTGATACAGAAATGACGTCATCCAGTGATCTATGTTGGATCTTGTCTCCTTAAGAGGTTAGACAGTCTGTCTCCCCTGGTTCCAAGTTGAATGAGTGTGGGGAAAATATATTGGTGTGTCCCCCAGAGAACTAAATTTTGACATTTCTGTCATGGAATAGGTATTAAAATGTATCAGCTTAGTCTTTTATATGTAGGCTGCCATAGTGACTCGCTGATTCCAGGGGGACATACTAGCAAAAGAACAGGAATTACCTGCATTACATCTGACCTATGTATTGTCGCTTCAGGGGGACATACTAGCAAAAGAACAGGAATTGCCTGCATTACATCTGAGCTATGTATTGTCGCTTCAGGGGGACATACTAGCAAAAGAACAGGAATTACCTGCATTACATCTGACCTATGTATTGTCGCTTGCAAATGGTGGTGGCGTGGGTACATCTGTGGGTCCCTTAGGCTGACAGCTGACCGTAAACTAACAGCAATGCACACTCCCAGGAGGATGTGGCCTACTCATTTTTTTCCCACAACCGCGCGCATGGCACGTGTTGTGCGTCACAGAGCCAGTTCCAGCTAGTGCGCCTTCAGCAAAATTCCCACACACGGCAAGGTGCTGTTGACTGTACTTACCGGCATGCGGGCTCTCTCTCTCTCTCTCTCTCTCTCTCTCTCTCTCTCTCTCTCTCTCTCTCTCTCTTCTCTCATGAGAGAGAGGGTTTTCTAAAGTATTGTGTATGTAAAGACGTCTAAAAAAAAAAAAAAAGCTCCAGAACGATATGTACATAAAGCTCACTCGATTGTATGGACACAATGTCTGAACAATAAATCCTCTGAAGTCTGAAGTCTCTCTCTCTCTTATGGTGACCATGGACAGTGCGAACAGAGGCACTGACCCGTTCTCACTGAACGCGCGTAAAGCTGACGATATTATGGTATGCATTCATTCATCGGGTGGGGGAAGGTGCATTTTTGTGTTTGTCAACAGAAATCATCAAAATAATGTCCTGTGTTTGCGGTGGATTCCGTACTCAGCGCATTAATCCCAACAGACACATTTGTGATTAGTCGACAAAAGCGCCGAAAATAAACGGAAAATGCTCTGTGTGGGACCGGTGTAAATGGAAAATGCTCTGTGTGGGACCGCTGTAAGGAAAATGCTCTGTGTGGGACCGCTGTAAGGAAAATGCTCTGTGTGGAACCGGTGTAAATGGAAAATGCTCTGTGTGGGACCGCTGTAAGGAAAATGCTCTGTGTGGGACCGCTGTAAGGAAAATGCTCTGTGTGGGACCGGTGTAAATGGAAAATGCTCTGTGTGGGACCGCTGTAAGGAAAATGCTCTGTGTGGGACCGCTGTAAGGAAAATGCTCTGTGTGGGACCGCTGTAAGGAAAATGCTCTGTGTGGGACCGGTGTAAATGGAAAATGCTCTGTGTGGGACCGCTGTAAGGAAAATGCTCTGTGTGGGACCGCTGTAAGGAAAATGCTCTGTGTGGGACCGCTGTAAGGAAAATGCTCTGTGTGGGACCGCTGTAAGGAAAATGCTCTGTGTGGGACCGCTGTAAGGAAAATGCTCTGTGTGGGACCGCTGTAAGGAAAATGCTCTGTGTGGGACCGGTGTAAATGGAAAATGCTCTGTGTGGGACCGCTGTAAGGAAAATGCTCTGTGTGGGACCGGTGTAAATGGAAAATGCTCTGTGTGGGACCGCTGTAAGGAAAATGCTCTGTGTGGGACCGCTGTAAGGAAAATGCTCTGTGTGGGACCGCTGTAAGGAAAATGCTCTGTGTGGGACCGGTGTAAATGGAAAATGCTCTGTGTGGGACCGCTGTAAGGAAAATGCTCTGTGTGGGACCGGTGTAAATGGAAAATGCTCTGTGTGGGACCGCTGTAAGGAAAATGCTCTGTGTGGGACCGGTGTAAATGGAAAATGCTCTGTGTGGGACCGCTGTAAGGAAAATGCTCTGTGTGGGACCGCTGTAAGGAGGCGGTGCTGCTGTTAGCTTAGGAGGCCCACAGACGTGGAGCCTCATGATCATTGATGAATAACAGCACACGTCAGCCTCTCCAGCTGAGATCCAACCATGACAACATGGACAACCACGATGACAACAAGGACAACCACTATGACAACATGGACAACCACCATGACAACATGGACAACCACTACAACATGGACAACCACCTGAGAACTTGGACAAACACCATGACAACATAAACAACCACCATGACAACATGTACACCATGACAACATGAACAACCACCATGACAACGTGGACATCATGGCAACATGGACAACCACCATGACAGCATGGACAACCACCACCATGACAACATGGATAACCACCATGACAACAGGGACAACCGTCATGACAACATGGATAACCGTCATGACGACACGGAAGATCACCAGAACGACATGGACAGAAATCCTGACAATATGCACAACCACTATGACATGGACAACTGACAACATGGACAACCACAAAGGCAACACGGACAGCCACTGTGACAACGTGGATAACCACTGTGAGAAAGCGGACAGCCACTGTGACAAAGTGGACAACTTCTGCAGCTACATGGCTAAGCATCATGGCAACAAGGACAACTTCCACGAAAACGGTGAAGATATGGACAATGGCGATAAAGTGGACAGCCACCTTGACAACATGGACAACCACTATGACAACATGGACAACCACTGTAACAACATGGACAACCACCATGGCAACATGGACAACCACCTTGACAACATGGGCAACCACCATGAGAACATGGACAACCACTATGACAACATGAACAACCACAGAGACAACACGGACAACCACTGTGACAACATGGACAGCCACTGTAACAACATGGAGAAAGCACTGTGACAGTATGGATAACAATTGTGATAACATGGATGACCACTGTGATAACAATCACAACGCCATGGAAAGAAAAACAACCATTATGACAACACGGACAAAGAAGGCAATGGGACATGGACAACTCCACGACAACATAGATAATGTTATGACAACATGGACAACGATCTGAAAACATGGACAACGCCATGACAACATAGATAATGTTATGACAACATGGACAACGATCTGAAAACATGGACAACGCCATGACAACATGGAAAACACCATGACAACTTGGACAATGCCATGACAACGGAGGACAACCTCCATGATAATGAAGGAGGATGCTCTGAGGAATCACGATTCTTATGTGAAGAACAAGGGAGACCAATAGTAGAAAGAAACTCGTGGAGAGCGTGGCAGCAGAGAGTCCTCAGAAGAGAAGCCCCCTTCAAGCAAGTGTTTCGGCCCTTATCTCCTGACACTCTAGGGGGGTTGGGCCACACCCGGTTCATGACTCCGGATGTCCCTCTGCTGCCCCTTTTTTTCCCCATCTTGGGACGAGCCATGGCTGGGATTCGAACCCATGATCCTCTGGACATGCTCATTTTCCACTTAATGACTCGCGCTTTAACCACTGAGCCACAGGGACACCTGATATTTGTAGGGAAATTAAGCCTTATGAAGTTCACTTTTGTTCCTCCTTGACCAGATCCAGCTTGAACACCTCTCTGCCGCTTCTGCCATTGCTTTCAGGGCTCTGGTTTTTTCCTTCCCTGCAACTGAGAGCTGTTTCATGAGGCTGTATGCAGACGTTCCTACAAACCCCCTAGCTCCAATTTCTGCAGTGAGGACTTTGACCTGATAGCCTTCTCTCCTCAGGCTGTTTGCCAGATCAGCATACTTTTCAGTCTTGTAGATTTGAGCTGCCTCCATTCTGTTCTCATATGGCACCGTGAGCTCGATCATGATCAGCTGCTTGGTTGACTTAGAGTGGACTACTATGTCTGGTCTCATGCCACTCTTGCTGATGATCTCTGGGTGACTCTTCCATTCTGGGAGGTCTGCAGTGCACTCCCAGTCATCTGCCCCGTCCAGCAGACTCTGCCTGCATGTTTCGAGTGCCACTGTTGTTCTTGGCCATGATTTGCTGCCTCCTGCCGTGAAGAATGTTGCGGGTGCTTTTTTTGGAGTCCTGATTTTCCCTTTTGTGGTGTTGGTACTAGCCCAGACTACTTGTACAATCACTTTGAGCACTTGGTTGTGCCTCCATGTGTACCTTCCTTGAGCCAGGGCTACTTTACATGAGCTTAGGACATGCTCCACTGTTTGTTTTTCGTGGCAGAGGGGGCATGCAGGATCGTCTGTTTTCCCCCACTTCACCAGGTTTGCATTTAAGGGCAGAAGGTCATATGCAGATCTGAGAATGAAGCTGATCCTGAGAGGGGCCATGTGCCAAATGTCATTCCAAGTGAGACTTCTTTGGAGTGCATTCTCCCACGTTGTCCATTGCCCTTGCTGGCTCTGCTGGACTGCTTTTTGAAGTCTTTTTTGGTCTTCTTCTTTTCTCATCTCCTGAATCATCATGTCTCTTTTGGCTTTTCCTTTGGCCTTTGACCACCATTCAGTTTTGGTCACCCCCAGTCCTTGTCTGTTGGTCTGTGTGTGTCCTGTTATTTCTCTGATCTTGAGACTTTCTTTTGCAGAATCCATCGCCTCTTGAACTTTCCATTTTCTGCCTGTCTTCAGCTGGGGCTTGATTGCTTCTACCACCTTGTCTCCTGAGTCCTCCAGCATGCTTTGAAGTCTGATCTTCCCTGCTTTGTATTCCTCCAGGATGGATTTCAGTGGTAGTTTCAGCTTTGCTTGGCGACAGTACAGCGCTATGTCAGTCAGACAGGGTGGGACACCAAGCCATTTCCTTGTGAACTTGTTGATTTTGGCTTCCATTGCCTCCACTATGCTGGTGCAGATGTCGTATATCATAAGAGGCCATAGGAGCTTTGGTATCAGCATGAACTGCAGACACCAGACCTTGTATTTGCCAGGGAGCCCACACTGGTCAATGGTCTCCAAGCCTTCCTCCGCCATCTGCTTGGTTTCTTTTGCTCTTTGTGTGTCTTTCAGCGTATCATCATACCATCTTCCAAGGCTCTTGACTGGTTCTTCTGTGACTGTTGGAATGGCCTGGTTGGCAACACTGAAGACCACAGATCCGGCCACTTTTCCTTTCCTCAGTGAGAGACTCCGTGATTTCTTTGGCTTGAACTTCATTCTGGATGAGGCAACTATGTCGTCCAGCCTCTCCAGCACATGACGTGTCTCGTCTTCTCTGGATGAAATCACTGTAGTGTCATCCATGAAGGCCTTGAGAGGAGGCATCTTGTATCCATCGCCAAGGTCTGTTTGTCTCGCGTTGTTTGTTGCTGCTTTCAAGATGAGTTCCATTGCCAGCACGAACAGTATTGGGGAAATTGCACAGCCCATTGCAATACCCACTTCCAAGTTGATCCAGTCTGTTGTGTACTCCTTGGTAGAGAACCGCATTGAGAAGCCATTGAAGTACTTCTTGAGCATGTCGCGGATGTTCTTTGGCACATGGTACATCTCAAGAGCCAACTGTATCATCTCATGGGGCACAGATCCATATGCGTTTGCCAGATCAAGCCACACTACGTCCAGGTCTCTCTTTTCTGTTTTTGCTTTTTGGATTGCGTCCCAGATCATTGTGGCGTGTTCTACACAGCCAGCCACGCCTGAGAAGCCACCTTTCTGGACTGACACATCCAAGTACTTGTTTTCCATCAGGTACTTGGTCAGCCTTGCTGCCATGACAGAGAAGATTTTCCCTTCGACGTTCAGTAGTGGTATTGGCCTGAACTGGCTGATGTCACTTGAGTTTTGCTCTTTGGGATGTACACACCATCTGCCGTCATCCACTGGCCGCTGATCTTCTGGTTTCTCCAAGCCGATCGCAGCAGCCTGTGGAGCCACTCCAGCACCTTGGGACATTTCTTGTAAAGCTGGTAAGGTATTCCGTTTGGCCCTGGTGATGATTTGGCTCTGGCTTTGTCGACCACCTTCTTGATTTCCGCCAACGTTGGAGGCTTGCCATTGAACTGTTCCTCAGGGTTGGTTGGCCACACCAGACCTTGAATGTCCAGTGGTGCTTTGCTCTGTGGGTCAGAGTATGTTTTCCTCAGATGCTGCTCAAGAACTCCTTTGTCCACACTTAGGGTCCCAGATTTTGGCTGCTCAAACAGTGTTCTGGCAAACTGGAAGGGGTCTCTGAAGAAGCGCTCTTGTGTCTTCTTCTTTTTGCTCTTCCTCTTCCTCGCAGATTCCGCTTTGCTGAGGGCGCTGTGTTTTTCTTTCAGGTCTTTCCACAGTTTTTCCAAGCCTTGTTTTTCAGCTGGCAATGCGGTCTTCATTTGCATCTTGAGGTTTTTCTTTTGGACCCTGATCTTGTCCATCTTTTCTTGGCGTCTGGATTTCTTTGGAGGTGTTTTCTCTTTGGGTAGTTTTGCTCCATAGGCGTCTCTACATGTGGCATACACAATGTCCCCATATGTAGCTAGTTTGTGTTCCAGGGTGCTTTTCCCTATCAGTGCATCGAGTCTTTGGACGATTTTTGCATCCAGTTTCTCCCAATCTTCAGTTTCGTTTGCTCGTGGCAGGCTGAGTTTCAGGCGCCTGGCATCGAGGGCCTGTGCAAATTCCTCATCCGAACCAACAGCGTGGATGTCCTTGGCACTGTGGTTTAAATCCTGGCCTTGGTCTTCCGACGTCTTATCTGCTGATGCAGTGCGCTGCTGCTCATTCAGATGAGTCTTCACACATCCCATCTTTGTTCTGTGGATCTTCATGCCACGGGTGGTAGCGAAACGCTTTCCACAGACACATGGATATTCCATTTGGTCCATGTTCATAGTCCGTTTGGGATTTGCAGTCATGATTGGTTGAGCACCGATGGATTCATCATTCTCCCCCCCTTTCGGTGAATCCTGGGAGCATCTTTTCCTTTTATTCTTAGTAGCCACATGTTTAAGGCAAAGTGGGGAGCCAGCCCACAGAGCCCTTGGTTCTGGTCTTTCCCAGTGTCCTCCGGTCTTTCCCGGACGTCCTCCGGCCTATTCCCGTCACACTGCTTGCCCAGCCAGTTCAATGTGAAGAACAAGGGGGGGGGGGGGGGGGGGGGGGCAATACAATATGCCACATTGCTTGCCCAGCCAATTCAGTGCGAAGAACAAGGGTGACCAATACAATACGCCAGACTGCTTGCCCAGCCACTTCATTGTGAAGAACAAGGGGGATCAGTGCAACACACCACACTGCTTGCCCAGCCAATTCAATGTGAAGAACAAGGAGGCCAATGCAACACACCACACTGCTTGCCCAGCCAATTCAAGTGGCGAAAATACTCCAAAGAAAGCTTGCATCTTATTCGATTGAAGACGACAGGACAAAAACCACCTCAGACTTCATAGCGATCAAGTTCTGCCTCCTGAACTCCCTTAGCGCGCGCACGCGTGCGTGTGTGTGTGTGTGTGTGTGTGGTGTGTGTGTGTGTGTGTGTGTGGTGTGTGTGTGTGTGTGTGTGTGTGTGTGTGTGTATGCGTGCGTGCATGCGTGCGTGAGTGAGTGAGTGTGTGTGTGTGTGTGTGTGTGTGTGTGTGTGTGTGTGTGTGTGTGTGTGTGTGTGTGTGTGTGTGTGTGTGTGTGTGTGTGTTTTGTGTGTGAGTGAAGCCTTTGCGCGAACACGCTCCATACCAGTTTCACTGAAGTTGACAAAAAATGTCTTTGTCAATGATTTTATATCAAAGAACGTCAACAACGTTTAAGTTATTGAAAGTAATGTCAATTCAAAGCATAACCCTTTTTTTTTTTCAAGGAATTTTGTGGAGACGGGGCTGGTTTCAAGGTTCCATCATGAATGATAAAAGGGGCGTAATCATACACAAGTCAGCGTATCCATATTTCAGCAGTTATGTCCCTTTAACAGTGAACGGCAAGGCAAAGTAACGCGTTGGAAATGGATTATAGCGAACGTTTTCAAAACTTTGTCCCCTAACTTCTTTAGGTCCACTTCCTTTTATGCCTGGGGGCTTTCATTGGTCGGTCTGTATTTCAGAGTGAAACTAACGAAGCTCAATTCAATTCAATCAATTCAATTCAATTCAGTTCAATCAACTTTATTGTCCATCGGAAATTTTTCTTCTGTTCCACGTCATTTCGCAAGTACATAAGACCTTACAAAGAGACATTATAAATCGTTACATAAAAGCCTGTGTTATTATATGTATTTGTATATACATCAACACTCACCACCCACCCCCCCCCCCCCCCCCCCCCCCCCCCCCCCCCCCCACACACACACACACACGTACATACACCTGCACACACACACACACACACACACACACACACACACCACACACACACACACACACACACACATACATACACCTGCACACACACACACACACACACACACACACACACACAACACACACACACACACACACACACATACATACATACATACACACTCACACACACACACACACACACACACACACACACACACACACACACACACACACACACTCATGAAATAAACATTAAATCCATTAAGGTCCACTTCCTTTCATGCCTGGAGGCTTTCATTGGTCAGTCTGTATTTCAGAGGGAAATTCATGGAGCTCCTCAGTATTTGGGAGACTGCTTTTCATTGGATTCCTAACCGAGTTTCTCACGCCGTGACATGACTACTTCAAACATTACCAATTGTCCAGCAATATTGTCGTACTAGGACCTCGTTCTGGAGCGACAATGAAAGTATGCCATACAGTTTATGATATGTCCCTTCTCAGAAATGAAATCATACATCTGTATGCCGTCTTGCATTTTATCAAGAAGTCATGAGCCATGAACGTATCATACTTCTAAGCTCTGGCGGAATTCTGTAGCTCTGTTGTCTCCCTTGGATACTCGCACAAGCTCTCTCTCTCTCTCTCTCTCTCTCTCTCTCTCTCTCACACACACACACACACACACACACACACACACACACACACACACACACGCTCACACGCTCACACGCACGCCCGCACGCACGCACGCCCGCACGCACGCACGCACGCACAGACACACACAGACACACACAGACACACACACACACACACACACACACACACACACACACACACACACACACACACACACACACACACACACACACAGTACATGCTGACAGAACTAGGAGTTAATGATGGAAGACTGGATTTGTGACTAGGAAGGCAGATAACAAAGTGATGAACAACTCACTTTAAAACACGTTCCTCCAGAGTGTCGGGACTTGCATGATGTCAGACAGAAACTCTTTACAGCAGACTCTATGAAAACCTTATTCAGAGATGTTCCACCTGATGTTATGGAGTTTCTGACAGAGATGTTTAATGGCATATCTCGACTTTGCACTCTTTCCTTTTAATTATAATCTTCTTAAAATGCATTTGAACAGTCGAGAAACACCTTTTAATCTCATTTTGACATGGGTTTTCCGTCTTGATATCAAGGCAGCTGACTAACCAGACATTGCTTACCACCCACCTCTCATAGAAATCGTCCATTAAGATCTGTCCATCTTACCATCCACCTCCCATAGAAATCGTCCATTAAGATCTGTCCATCTTACGACCCACCTCTCATAGAAATCGTCCATTAAGATCTGTCCATCTTACCATCCACCTCTCACACAAATCGTCCATTAAGATCTGTCCATCTTACCATCCACCTCCCATAGAAATCGTCCATTAAGATCTGTCAATCTTACCACCCACCTCTCATAGAAATCGTCCATTAAGATCTGTCCATCTTACCATCCACCTCCCATAGAAATCGTCCATTAAGATCTGTCCATCTTACCATCCACCTCCCATAGAAATCGTCCATTAAGATCTGTCCATCTTACCATCCACCTCTCACACAAATCGTCCATTAAGATCTGTCCATCTTGCCATCCACCTCTCACACAAATCGTCCATTAAGATCTGTCCATCTTACCATCCACCTCTCACACAAATCGTCCATTAAGATCTGTCCATCTTACCATCCACCTCTCACACAAATCGTCCATTAAGATCTGTCCATCTTACCATCCACCTCTCACACAAATCGTCCATTAAGATCTGTCCATCTTACCATCCACCTCTCACACAAATCGTCCATTAAGATCTGTCCATCTTACCATCCACCTCTCACACAAATCGTCCATTAAGATCTGTCCATCTTACCATACACCTCTCACAGAAATCGTCCATTAAGATCTGTCCATCTTACCATCCACCTCTCACAGAAATCGTCCATTAAGATCTGTCCATCTTACCATCCACCTCTCACACAAATCGTCCATTAAGATCTGTCCATCTTACCATCCACCTCTCACACAAATCGTCCATTAAGATCTGTCCATCTTACCATCCACCTCTCATAGAA
Source organism: Conus canariensis (assembly GCA_033310375.1). Classification (NCBI taxonomy): domain Eukaryota; kingdom Metazoa; phylum Mollusca; class Gastropoda; order Neogastropoda; family Conidae; genus Conus; species Conus canariensis. The sequence continues at coordinate 71,436,067 of CM065730.1, forward strand.
ATCGTCCATTAAGATCTGTCCATCTTACCATCCACCTCTCACAGAAATCGTCCATTAAGATCTGTCCATCTTACCATCCACCTCTCACAGAAATCGTCCATTAAGATCTGTCCATCTTACCATCCACCTCTCACACAAATCGTCCATTAAGATCTGTCCATCTTACCATCACCTCTCACGAAATCGTCCATTAAGATCTGTCCATCTTACCATCCACCTCTCACAAAATCGTCCATTAAGATCTGTCCATCTTACCATCCACCTCTCACACAAATCGTCCATTAAGATCTGTCCATCTTACCATCCACCTCTCACAGAAATCGTCCATTAAGATCTGTCCATCTTACCACCACCTCTCACACAAATCGTCCATTAAGATCTGTCCATCTTACCATCCACCTCTCACACAAATCGTCCATTAAGATCTGTCCATCTTACCATCCACCTCTCACACAAATCGTCCATTAAGATCTGTCCATCTTACCATCCACCTCTCACAAAATCTCCATTAAGATCTGTCCATCTTACCACCACCTCTCTCAAGAAATCGTCCATTAAGATCTGTCCATCTTACCATCCACCTCTCACACAAATCGTCCATTAAGATCTGTCCATCTTACCATCCACCTCTCACAGAAATCGTCCATTAAGATCTGTCCATCTCGTCCATTTAATCCATCTCACCCTCTCACAAAATCGTCCATTAAGATCTGTCCATCTTCCATCCACCTCTCACAAAATCGTCCATTAAGATCTGTCCATCTTACCATCCACCTCTCACAGAAATCGTCCATTAAGATCTGTCCATCTTACCATCCACCTCTCACACAAATCGTCCATTAAGATCTGTCCATCTTACCATCCACCTCTCACACAAATCGTCCATTAAGATCTGTCCATCTTACCATCCACCTCTACAGAAATCGTCCATTAAGATCTGTCCATCTTACCATCCACCTCTCACACAAATCGTCCATTAAGATCTGTCCATCTTACCATCCACCTCTCACAGAAATCGTCCATTAAGATCTGTCCATCTTACCATCCCACCTCTCACAAAATCGTCCATTAAGATCTGTCCATCTTACCATCCACCTCTCACACAAATCGTCCATTAAGATCTGTCCATCTTACCATCCACCTCTCACACAAATCGTCCATTAAGATCTGTCCATCTTACCATCCACTCTCACACAAATCGTCCATTAAGATCTGTCCATCTTACCATCCACCTCTCACAAAATCGTCCATTAAGATCTGTCCATCTTACCATCCACCTCTCACAAAATCGTCCATTAAGATCTGTCCATCTTACCATCCACCTCTCACAAAAATCGTCCATTAAGATCTGTCCATCTTGCCATCCACCTCTCACACAAATCGTCCATTAAGATCTGTCCATCTTACCATCCACCTCTCACAAAATCGTCCATTAAGATCTGTCCATCTTACCATCCACCTCTCACAGAAATCGTCCATTAAGATCTGTCCATCTTACCATCCACCTCTCACACAAATCGTCCATTAAGATCTGTCCATCTTACCATCCACCTCTCACACAAATTCGTCCATTAAGATCTGTCCATCTTACCATCCACCTCTCATAGAAATCGTCCATTAAGATCTGTCCATCTTACCACCCACCTCTCACACAAATCGTCCATTAAGATCTGTCCATCTTACCACCCACCTCTCACACAAATCGTCCATTAAGATCTGTCCATCTTACCATCCACCTCTCAACAAATCGTCCATTAAGATCTGTCCATCTTACCATCCACCTCTCATAGAAATCGTCCATTAAGATCTGTCCATCTTACCATCCACCTCTCACACAAATCGTCCATTAAGATCTGTCCATCTTACCATCCACCTCTCACACAAATCGTCCATTAAGATCTGTCCATCTTACCATCCACCTCTCACAGAAATCGTCCATTAAGATCTGTCCATCTTACCATCCACCTCTCACAGAAATCGTCCATTAAGATCTGTCCATCTTACCACCCACCTCTAATAGAAATCGTCCATTAAGATCTGTCCATCTTACCACCCACCTCTCACACAAATCGTCCATTAAGATCTGTCCATCTTACCATCCACCTCTCATAGAAATCGTCCATTAAGATCTGTCCATCTTACCACCCACCTCTCACACAAATCGTCCATTAAGATCTGTCCATCTTACCATCCACCTCTCACACAAATCGTCCATTAAGATCTGTCCATCTTACCATCCACCTCTCACAGAAATCGTCCATTAAGATCTGTCCATCTTACCATCCACCTCTCATAGAAATCATCCATTAAGATCTGTCCATCTTACCACCCACCTCTAATAGAAATCGTCCATTAAGATCTGTCCATCTTACCATCCACCTCTCACACAAATCGTCCATTAAGATCTGTCCATCTTACCATCCACCTCTAATAGAAATCGTCCATTAAGATCTGTCCATCTTACCATCCACCTCTCACAGAAATCTTCCATTAAGATCTGTCCATCTTACCACCCACCTCTAATAGAAATCGTCCATTAAGATCTGTCCATCTTACCATCCACCTCTCACGCAAATCGTCCATTAAGATCTGTCCATCTTACCACCCACCTCTCACACAAATCGTCCATTAAGATATGTCCATCTTACCATCCACCTCTCATAGAAATCGTCCATTAAGATCTGTCCATCTTACCACCCACCTCTAATAGAAATCGTCCATTAAGATCTGTCCATCTTACCATCCACCTCATACACAATCGTCCATTAAGATCTGTCCATCTTACCATCCACCTCTCACACAAATCGTCCATTAAGATCTGTCCATCTTACCATCCACCTCTCATAGAAATCGTCCATTAAGATCTGTCCATCTTACCATCCACCTCTCACAGAAATCGTCCATTAAGATCTGTCCATCTTACCACCCACCTCTCATAGAAATCGTCCATTAAGATCTGTCCATCTTACCATCCACCTCTCACACAAATCGTCCATTAAGATCTGTCCATCTTGCCATCCACCTCTCACACAAATCGTCCATTAGGATCTGTCCATCTTACCATCCACCTCTCACACAAATCGTCCATTAAGATCTGTCCATCTTACCATCCACCTCTCACACAAATCGTCCATTAAGATCTGTCCATCTTACCATCCACCTCTCACACAAATCGTCCATTAAGATCTGTCCATCTTACCATCCACCTCTCACACAAATCGTCCATTAAGATCTGTCCATCTTACCACCACCTCTCACACAAATCGTCCATTAAGATCTGTCCATCTTACCATCCACCTCTAATAGAAATCGTCCATTAAGATCTGTCCATCAGTCTTCTCCTGGGCCTGGGTATTCCAAGGCCTTTACTGTAAGCCGCAGGTTGGCTGCAGAGACAGCTTTTGCCTTTACTGTAAGCTTCAGGTTGGCTGCAGAGACAGCTTTTGCCTTTACTGTAAGCCGCAGGTTGGCTGCAGAGACAGCTTTTGCCTTTACTGTAAGCCGCAGGTTGGCTGCAGAGACAGCTTTTGCCTTTATCGTAAGCTGCAGGTTGGCTGCAGAGACAGCGTTTGCCTTTATGGTAAGCTGCAGGTTGGCTGCAGAGACAGCTTTTGCCTTTATCGTAAGCCGCAGGTTGGCTGCAGAGATAGCTTTTGCCTTTACTGTAAGCCGCAGGTTGGGTGCAGAGACAGCTTTTGCCTTTATTGTAAGCCGCAGGTTGGCTGCAGAGACAACTTTTGCTGACGAAATGTTGGAAACACATACATCATCAGTCAAAAGTAGTTTCTGTCGTCACCATGGAACTAAAGACAAACAAAATCATGTTTACACACGTCTATAGGCGAACTGTCTCACAATAATCTGCCTGACGATGCTGAGGGAGTCTCAGGGTCAGTGTCTGCCACTGGCACCACAGTGTTCCAGTGCTAAGTCCGTGTCTGACACTGGCACCACAATGTGTCCAGTGCTAAGTCCGTGTCTGCCACTGGCACCACAGTGTGTCCAGTGCTAAGTCCGTGTCTGACACTGGCACCACAATGTGTCCAGTGCTAAGTCCGTGTCTGTCACTGGCACCACAGTGTGTCCAGTGCTAAGTCCGTGTCTGCCATTGGCACCACAATGTGTCCAGTGCTAAGTCCATGTCTGCCATTGGCACCACAATGTGTCCAGTGCTAAGTCCGTGTCTGTCACTGGCACCACAATGTGTCCAGTGCTAAGTCCGTGTCTGCCATTGGCACCACAATGTGTCCAGTGCTAAGTCCGTGTCTTCCACTGGCACCACAATCTATCCAGTGCTAAGTCCGTGTCTGGCACCACAATGTGTACAGTGCTAAGTCCGTGTCTGTTGCCACAATGTGCTAGTCTCATGGCACCACAATGTGTCCAGTGCTAAGTCCGTGTCTGCCACTGGCACCACAATGTGTCCAGTGCTAAGTCCGTGTCTGCCACTGGCACCACAATGTGTCCAGTGCTAAGTCCGTGTCTGCCACTGGCACCACAATGTGTCCAGTGCTAAGTCCGTGTCTTGCCACTGGCACCACAATGTGTCCAGTGCTAAGTCCGTGTCTGTCACTGGCACCACAATGTGTCCAGTGCTACGTTATTTCTGGGGAAAAAAAACCCTCATGCGGGATGCAGTCAACTTGAGTATTCTGTTCAGAAGATGAATGTTTGTACACACACACACACACACACACACACACACACACACACACACACACACACACACACACACACAGAGCGTCAACAGACAATAGTTTCTGTGATGACTAGAAAAGCAGAACAGCCTGTCACAGAACTCTGCAGATTGTTGGTCAGACTGACACCCCCCCCCCCCCCTCCCCTCCACTAGAATGAAACCTGTGACCTGTATAGAAACATTGCCTCAGCGTCTCTTTCTTTGTTTCCTGTTCCTTCTCTAACTCAGTGCACTTTGTCGATAGGTAGTTTGGAATTTCAGTGTTCGAACACTCGTGCTGTGAGCCCGTGCACCCAGTGTTTTAAAGTGTTCACTGGGCACGCACCTCGATTGATCGTATCACGATTTACAGGAACTCCAGCGAGACTATAGCCCTCCCTGGCTATCACTGCTTTTGAGTCAGCGGGATGAAGTAAGAACAGTGCATTCCAGAGCAGATTAGTCAGCAGCCACAAGTGGTAGGAAGTGGCATAGGCGCCTGATATCGCTACTTCCTCACTACCAACAACAACCCAACATTCACTTCATATACGATATCATCTTCAGGTCTTACAGCAATTAATAAGAGACATTTACAAATGGTTTACAATGGCCATGAAATGTGCTCCCTGGTCTGATGCCCCGGAATTCCCCTTGGAAAGGGAACCTCCGTTCATCTTCACACATTGTACAGGACTCTGCTGTTGACTGGCCTGGCCTACACTATACTGCTCTCAGCTCTCTGACCACTCAGACTGCTGTTGCCGGCACCAAATGACCGTATAGCTTGGCAACGACATGTCTCAGGGTCATCATCAAAAATCCAACATGCATGCCTAAGGTGTTCTCTGTGAGCGTGGATCATACCACTGCATTCAACCATTCGACTGGGTGTCGACCAATTGGCTTCTTCACTCAATATCATATGGCCAGTTATGAACTGTTCCGTACACTGTGTTACACACACACACACACACACACACACACACACACACACACACACACACACACACACACACACACACCACACAACACACACACACACACACACACACACACACACACACACCACACACACACACACACGCACACACACATGCACGCACGCACACGTACACACACACACGCGCGCACGCACGCACGCACACACACACACACACACACACACACACACACACACACACACACACACACACACACACACAGAAGCACGCAAAAAAATCTGTTTTCCAAGGGAAATAACCGCTAAAATCGGAGAAAGTCATTACCTAACCAAGACTTTCTTCCCCTAGACCACACCAGCTCTTCATAATTGAAACGCAGTAACCCTTTGACACTAATCATTTGATTGCAGATACAAACACTTCCTGTTAGGGGATTACCGGTGAATCGGGCAGGAACAAAGCCACAAGTGAATGACTTTTGATGGAATGAATGATTTAGGATTCCCACTCTTTCTAAAGGTGTGATCTGTCATTTTGCCCCGATCTTCGATAAATGATTAATCTCTGATCTTATCTGAGCAGTTAACACGTGAACAGTTTTGCCAGACATTGGTGAACCAGCCCTCTATAATGTTGAACAATGGTGGATTCCACACAACACCGGGATGATCCATATAACGAGCTGGAGAGCTTTGAGAAACTATGCAACAAGCTCGCGCAATGCTTTAGATTCATAGGAAAACCTGACAGACACCCAAAAGTATCCTTCTTCATTTTGTTTTCTTCATCGATCATAGATTACAGTTCCGGATTTAACTTTCTTTTTATTTTGTAATGCAAGAATACTTCACGTGGTATGTAAAGTGTAAGTGGGATGGTTGGATTTCATCTCTTGTTTCCATTGCGCGCGGGCTTACAGCGTACTCTTCTTTGAGGTTTAAAACGGAATCCACCGCAACGAAAGAAGTACAAGGAAAATGCCATTTCTGTTCAGAAACACAGGAATGCACTCTCCCCAAACAGATGAATGGATACATGTTTTACGTGTGTTCAGTGAGAACCGGGCCAGTGTCTCTGTCCGCACTATCCCTGGTATAGAAGGCTGCTTAGAAAATTGTGTTTGCACATGACCTCAGAAGGAGCGAGGTAAGGGGTCGACTGTTCGTTGGCACTTCAGCCACACTGTGGCCAGCTATGGTAACATCAGCCACAATACGGCCAGCTATGGCAACATCAGCCACAATACGGCCAGCTATGGCAACATCAGCCACAATACGGCCAGCTATGGCAACATCAGCCACAATACGGCCCGCTATGGCAACATCAGCCACAATACGGCCCGCTATGGCAACATCAGCCACAATACGGCCCGCTATGGCAACATCAGCCACAATACGGCCAGCTATGGCAACATCAGCCACAATACGGCCAGCTATGGCAACATCAGCCACAATACGGCCAGCTATGGCAACATCAGCCATGAGCCAAAAATGCCATGAACAGATCTTTATCAGGGATTTCTGCATTTGAAGAAAAGGCAGGCCTGCGCACCAGATCAGTATGAAGAAACCAAGAAAGACTACGAAAAAGCCAAAACAGTTCGTGCTTTAGCCAGGAAAGACTACAAAAAAGCCAAAACAGTCCGTAAATTAGCCAAGAAAGACCCTGAAAAAGCCAAAACAGTTTGTGAATTAGCCAGGAAAGACTATGAAAAAGCCAAAACAGTTCGTAAATTAGCCAGGAAATGCTATGAAAAAACCAAAACAGTTCATTAATTAGCCAGGAAAGACTATGAAAAAGCCGAAACAGTTCGTAAATTAGTCAGGAAAGACTATGAAAGAGCCAAAACAGTTCGTGAATTAGCTAGGAAAGATCATGAAAAAGCCAAAACAGTTCGTGAAATAGCCAGGAAAGACCATGAAAGAGCCAAAACAGTTCGTGAATTAGCTAGGAAAGACCATGAAAAAGCCAAAACAGTTCGTGAAATAGCCAGGAAAGACTATGAAAGAGCCAAAACAGTTCGTGAATTAGCTAGGAAAGACCATGAAAAAGCCAAAACAGTTCGTGAAATAGCCAGGAAAGACTATGAAAGAGCCAAAACAGTTCGTGAATTAGCCAGGAAAGACTACGAAGAACCCAAAACAATTAAAACAAATTAGCCAGAAAACACTATGAAAAGCCAAAACATTTCGTGAAATAGCCAGAAAAGACTATGAAAAGCCATAACAGTTCGTGAAATAGTCAGGAAAGACTATGAAAAACCCAGACCAGTTCGTGAATTTGCCAGGAAAAAAAAACATTCAAAAAGCCAAAACAATTCGTGAATTAGCCACGAAAGACTATAAAAAAAAACCCCAAACAATTCAAGAATTAGCCAGACAAGACTATGAAAAGCCAAAACAGTTCATGAATTAGCTAGAAAAGACTATGACAAGCCAAAATAGTTCGTGAATTAGCCAGAAGACTATGGAAAGCCAAAATAGTTCGTGAATTAGCCATGAAAGACTGCTGTGAAGATTCTGGGAACGTCTGTGGAGTTTTTACACTAACAGCAACACTGTATCTTCACAGCAGTCCAAGACAGAGCTTTAGCGGGTTTTTTTCGGCACTTTTGTCGATTAATTACAGACATGTATATTGTAATTAAAGTACCGAGTACATAATACACAGCTAAGAAAGGATATTTTAGTATAGAATACAATTTCTGTAATGAAGCACAGTAATGGGCACTCCCCAACCTGATGAACGATGCATGTCATGGTATTGTCTGGTTCACCAACCTGATGAACGATGCATGTCATGGTATTGTCTGGTTCACCAACCTGATGAACGATGCATGTCATGGTATTGTCTGGTTCACCAACCTGATGAACGATGCATGTCATGGTATTGTCTGGTTCACCAACCTGATGAACGATGCATGTCATGGTATTGTCTGGTTCACGAACCTGATGAACGATGCATGTCATGGTATTGTCGGGTTTACCAACCTGATGAATGATGCATGTCATGGTATTGTCTGGTTCACGCGCGTTCAATGACAACCGGGTCAGTGCCTCTATCCTCACTATCCCTGGTCACTATGAAAGAGGACGCGAGAGAGAGAGAGAGAGAGAGAGAGAGAGAGAGAGAGAGAGAGAGAGAGAGTGTATGTCGGTAAAAACAGTATCTTCCAGTGTGTAGGAACTTTGCTGAAGACGCTCGCTTGCTGGTGTCAGGAACAACACATGCCATTCGCGGCTGTGGGAAAGAAGGAATAGGCGACATCCGCATGGGGTGTGCATTGCTGTTGGCTTACAGTCGGCTGTTAGCGTAAGGGGCCCACAAAGGTTTGTGAAGAAACAAAGCACTGGTAAAGGAACACAGACACAGACCAAGACAAAGGTTTGTGGAGAAACAGCGCCGGTAAAGGAGCACAGACACAGGCCACAACAAAGGTTTGTGGAGAAACAGAGCGTTGGTAAAGGAACACAGACACAGACCAAGACAAAGGTTTGTGGAGAAACAGAGCGTTGGTAAAGGAACACAGACAGACCATGACAAAGATTTGTGGAGAAGACCAGCCGCCGTGGCGAAGTGGTTAGCGTCGCGGACTCCCGGCTGGGAGGTCGTGGGTTCGAATCCCATCAGAGTCATGTGGGTTTTTCTGCCCCGACCGGCTCCTACCCAGAGTTGAGTTTGCTGCGGACTCAGTTGGGAAGACTGGGACCACACAGTCGAGTTTCATCCACTTAATGGATGCGTTTCTGAGAGTGTTGCTCAAATTTCCTGACCAACACTGCAGGTGCCTGTATCTCTCGGGCCTGGTTGACGCCGGGATATATTATGAAAGGAAGCGTAGAGTACAGCCCTGTCATGTAGTCTCAGACCGAAATGGAAATCCGTAGCATCATCTTAATCATCCTCATTCTCATCGATCAACATAAAAAAATGTCTCAAATTCTGTGGCCCTTCATGCCCTGCTCTCATGGTGACCTCAATTTCGATGTCCTCTCCACGTCTGTAGTCTTGGTTTGGTTCCGTCGGGGTCACCGGTATCGGCGAGTCCATGGGGGCTGTCGTTGGACGGACGTGGTGGCGCCCTCCGGAGGGAGAGCTCACTCGCGCCGGCTCCGCGACTAAGCAATTATTGTCGTCAGTAGGGGGCTTAGTAGGTGGTGTCCTGCGTATGTTAGATCAGAACAGGCGCCACTGAACACCACCGAAGTGACTCGGCAGCAGTGCAGTGTCTCCTCCGGTGGGTTGCCTCTTGACGACTTGACATTGGCTGCTCCCTGTGGATTGCCGGTGCCGGGGCTGCGGCGGGGCCGACCGGGCTGTGACTGTGGACGGGGTGTCGGAATGGGCGGCGTGGGTGCACTGCCTCTGAGGTGGCGCAGAGGTTGGGACAGAAAAAAAAAAAAAAAGATTTGTGGAGAAACAAAGCACTGGTAAAGGAACACAGACACAGACCAAGACAAAGGTTTATGGAGAAACAAAGCACTGGTAAAGGAACACAGACACAGGCCAAGACAAAGGTTTGTGGAGAAACAAAGCACTGGTAAAGGAACACAGACACAGGCCAAGACAAAGGTTTGTGGAGAAACAAAGCACTGGTAAAGGAACACAGACACACCAAGACAAAGGTTTATGGAGAAACAAAGCACTGGTAAAGGAACACAGACACAGACCAAGACAAAGGTTTATGGAGAAACAAAGCACTGGTAAAGGAACACAGACACAGGCCAAGACAAAGGTTTGTGGAGAAACAAAGCACTGGTAAAGGAACACAGACACAGGCCAGGGCAATCCAGGCAGCAGTCTGTCTCTGGTAAAGGGACACAGACACAGACCAGCACAATCCCAGACAGCAGTCTGTCTCTGGTAAAGGAACACAGACACAGACAAGCACAATCCCAGACAGCAGTCTGTCCCTGGATGTCAGGGCCGTTCTACGCCCATAGTGCCAGAGACCCTCTCCAGCACACGTCAAATGTGTCCGCTGTCTGCACAACAAACACAACGCCCACAGTCACCTGTCACAGGAGGGATGACGTCAGATGTGTCCGCTGTCTGCACAACAAACACAACGCCCACAGTCACCTGTCGCTGGAGGGATGACGTCAGCAGAACAACCACAGTCACCTGTCACTATAGGGATGACGTCAGATGTGTCCGCTCTTTGCACAACAAACACAACGCCCACAGTCACCTGTCACAGGAGAGATGACGTCAGCAGAACAACCACAGTCACCTGTCGCTGGAGGGATGACGTCAGCAGAACAACCACAGTCACCTGTCCCTGGAGGGATGACGTCAGCAGAAAACCACAGTCACCTGTCGCTGGATGGATGACGTCAGCAGAACAATCACAGTCACCTGTCTCTGGAGGGATGACGTCAGCAGAACAACCACAGTCATCTGCCGCTGGAGGGATGACGTCAGCAGAACAACCACAGTCATCTGCCGCTGGATGGATGACGTCAGCACAACAACCACAGTCACCTGCCATTGGAGGGAGTCCATGACCCAGGGTGGACCTCCAAGGGAGGTAAAGATGAGTTCCATCACTGATCCTTGGAAAAAGGTCACAAGACGTGCTCCTACATCCGTGGGTGTTTCAAAATATAATGCATGCAGTTTTGAATGTAAAAACAAAATAAAACAGAAAAATGGCACAAATATGAATTGGAACAAACAAGCAAGCAAGCGCGTGCACGCTCACCCAGCCACCCACACACACTCACGTACACGCGTGCGCTCGCACACACACACACACACACACACACACACACACACACACACACACACACACACACACTCACACACACACACACACACACACACACGCGCGCGCGCGCGCGCGCGCGCGCGCGCGCAAACACACACACACACACACACACACACACACACACGCACGCACGCACGCACGCACGCACGCACGCACGCACGCACGCACAAAAGTAACTTTAGATAATTGTGTATCATTTAATCAGAAATCAAATCATGATTAGATTCCATCCATTTTATCATTCTTAACTCGTTAGTCTTTCTCTTCATTTCGAACATTGTGTTGAATGTATACATAAACGGGTTTACTGCGGAGTTGAGAGGTAGGACAAACACAGCTAACGCCACGTTCACCTCTCCAGGAATGGAAACACCTGCCAGTGCCAGCATCCCGCACAGACCAATGGGGAACCAGCACAGGAAATCTGTCACGGCAACAGTGATCAACCGCTGAGCTATGGTCATGTCTCGTGACACTCTGGTAGAAGTGATTTTCACAGTATTCTTCCGCACCGTCCAGTAAATGAGAGCCTGACCAGCGGAGATGAAAACAAACAACACAAAATTGAAAAAGATTAAGATGCTAATAGAATAAAACCTTCCTCTGAAGTCCTGCCGTGTCACTGGCAAGGGGATGCAAATGCCTGTCTGACTGTAGAATTCCCAGTGGGACGTCACGGGAAGTAGGGGCAACAAGGCCAACAACCAGCCGAGCAACCAGCTCAGCACACAAGCCACTGCGGCTGACATTCTTCCAAACCTCAGAGAAGTGAAGGGAAAGTGAAGAACAACAAATCGATCCAGCGTGATGAGCCAGATGACGAAGATGGACATCTCACTGGACAACAAAGACAGAAAGCCTGCTGCCTTGCACGTGGCGCCGTGTGTCCATGTCTGGTCCTTGTGGAGATATTGTCCGCGGAACGTGTGGTCGGCCACCCCGATGAGCACGATGTAGACCCCCATCAGACAGTCCGCCATGCTGAGGTTGGTGACAAAGACACCAAAGCCGCTGGAGGACCTCATGCTCTTGGCCACCAAGCGTGCACAGCAGGTCAAGATGTTGCCCGTCAAAGACAGACAGGCCGCCAGCCACAGAAAGCCCCGGTACAGCCAGGACTGTAGCAAGTCTTGACACGACGAAATTTCATCTTTGGGGGCGAGGCATGTCAAAGTGTCCAAGTCATTGGGAAGGATTTCAGGGCAGCAGAGCTTGAAGTTGTGTGCGGATATGTAGCGTAACCTGGACAGTTGTTTGAGATCAGGCGGAAATACTTGCACAGGACTGTTGTCCAAGTAAAGTTCTGTTAACTGAAGTGTGAACTGAAAGCCTTCTGGGCTGATGGTGTGAATGGAAGTGGAGGTGACGTTCAGTGTCTGCAGAAGGGGAAACAGGGTGAAGACAGTGGTGTCCAACACAGTCAGCGTGGTACGGGCCAGGTGTAAGACAGTGAGGGCACTGTGCCGCTTCTCGGAGGACAGGTCAGTGTGGAGACAGGACAGAGGGTTGTTAGACAGGGACAATGTGTGGAGACTGTGGAAACCAAGAACAGACGTCAGGTTGACAGACTGCAGCTGATTCCCACTGAGATCCAGAATCCTCAAGTTCACCAACTGAGTTGTAGTCAGGAAGGTCAAAGCACAGTGTGCAAGGACCAAACCAAGAAGAAGGGTGTTGTTCGTCACATCATGCAGGGTCAACCCTGACCCTGTGGCGTCCAGATAGCGGAGCTGTGGGAAGAGAGCAGCAGAGAAAGGCTGGGGACACAGAAAGACGTGAGCCTGACAGAGACATTGGGCAGGACAGATCAGCCTGCAAGCTAGTTCGTCATCATGCATGGGGCAGTGAGACCAGGCATCACACACATAGTCACTGTGTACACACACTGTCGACAGTCTGCAGCGAAAAAGACCTGGACATTTGATGTCCTCACATCCCTCTTCGTCCTGGTGATCCATGCAGTCATATACTCCATTGCACCGTGTGTAGACAGGCAGACAGTCATTGAAGTCACCGGGACAACGAAAGTGGCTGTCAGGACAAGACTCGTTGTGCTTCATTGAGGTGTATCGAAAGAATCTAAAGCAGTCGAACCATGCAATCACAGGGGATGGACTCGGGTACGTAAATCTTTCAATGACCACTCTGACGTCAGAGCAGTGTTGTTCGTCTGATTCATCCCAGCAGTGGACCGTGTTGTCACAGGCCCGTTCAAAGGGCAGGCACTGGCCATTGTCACAGCCAAACATCCTGGCGCAGGGGGGATGGGAACAGAAAGTCTCGTCACTCTGGTCATGGCAGTCAGTGCTAAAGTCACAGACCAGCGTGTAGGATATCAGCGTGTGGTCAGAATCACATTCAAACGTGGCAAAAGAAGAGATATGGTCATGGGAAGGTTCGAATACCTCGAAGGGTGATACCTGGCTGGAAAACGTGCAAGGGTATGTTTTCTGTGGGCTGCACAGCTTGTAGTGGTTTGAACCACACAGAAGAAAGGTGTGCGTCACTTCACCATCAGGACATGTGGTCAAATCGTGTTGTCCAGATAACAGGGAAAAGGAAGTGTTCCTTACCAGTAGTTTGTGTGAATCGTAATAGTTTACTGCAGTGTTATTATATATGAATTCACACATCGTCCCATATTGAAAATGATGACCATGACTCGACACACACAATACGGGCAACAGGATTGGAAGGAAATTATTTATATCTACCCATGTCTTGAAACAAGTCTTCGCTGTCAGCCTGATTGGCCGTGAGTACACCCAGAAATGATGCATGATCTTCATGCCATCGTTCACCAGAGCTTGGCTGTACATCCTTGGCAAGGAGGTATCTCTGGAGTGGAAGCCGACTAACAGGTGGCAAAGCCAGTAAGGGTGTAGTTTTGTTTTGCTTCTGATTATAGATAGCCACTTGTAAGCACACAGGGGAAAGCTTTGCTGGCCATTCACTGAATGACAATACTCCTTAGCTCTCTGGTTCAGATCAGTTTGATTACTGGCAAATCCCTGTAGACTGTGGACAAGCTGGTAGCAGCGATTGCAGATGGCCAGCAGTCCATTGCACTGAGGACTGCTGTAGGGACAGTCCCCTATTTCATCTCGTCCATCCTCACACTCTGCCTTCAGGTTACAGGCCAGGTGGTGACGGAAGCTGGCATAGTTTTTCACCGAACAGTTCCAGAATCCTTCAGGCGATATGAGAGGTCTGACACTGTCTGAGAACCATGAAAAGAACAGTTTAAAGTAGGGCCCGTGATTGCCAAGGCTTGACATGACAGCAACTGTAAACTGCGGAGCTCGGCACACATGGGCAAGATCGGACTCAATGTCGTTGTACCTGTTCCAAAGTGGATCTCTCTTTACCAAAAACATCCTATGAGGAATATCTATATAGTAATAAATGAAGCCACAGTAGAGGAGGATATGGGTCAACTTGAAACTGTCTTCTTTGTAACTGACCACGACTGTAGTGTTCGTAGGAACAGATACGCTCTTCTCCACGGGATTCGGATCAGTATGATTGGATCTAAAACTGACAAACCCAGACACTGGTGTCCTCATTACGACAACCAGACGTTCTGCACCTTCACAGGCATCAACAACAATGTCATTGAATTGCTATGATGACATGCAACATACTGAACGACCAACAAACTTGTATCAATTCAAAAAACAACAACAACAAACACCTACACAAAGAACAACAAACACCTACACAAAGAACAACAACAAACACCTACACAAACAACAACAACAAACACGTACAAAACAACAACATCAAACGACTACACAAACAACAACAACAAACACCTACACAAACAACAACAACAAACACCTACACAAACAGCAACAACAAACACCTACACAAACAGCAACAACAAACACCTACACAAACAGCAACAACAAACACCTACACAAACAGGGAGAACAAACACCTACACAAACAACAACAACAAACGCCTACACAAACAGGAAGAACAAACACCTACACAAACAGGGAGAACAAACACCTACACAAACAGGGAGAACAAACACCTACACAAACAGGGAGAACAGTCACGGAGGTGGTAGTGGCGGGAGTGAGACGGACAGCTTCAATGCATTGCTACTGATTTCTGGGAATGTAATCAGCAAAGAAAGGACATCTGAATGAGGCGATGCTACTAACTGATTTCTGGGAATGTAATCAGTAAAGGACATCTGAATGAGGCGATGCTACTAACTGATTTCTGGGAATGTAATCAGCAAAGAAAGGACATCTGAATGAGGCGATGCTACTAACTGATTTCTGGGAATGTAATCAGCAAAGAAAGGACATCTGAATGAGGCGATGCTACTGATTTCTGGGAATGTAATCAGCAAAGAAAGGACATCTGAATGAGGCGATGCTACTAACTGATTTCTGGGAATGTAATCAGTAAAGGACATCTGAATGAGGCGATGCTACTAACAGATTTCTGGGAATGTAATCAGCAAAGAAAGGACATCTGAATGAGGCGATGCTACTAACAGATTTCTGGGAATGTAATCAGCAAAGAAAGGACATCTGAATGAGGCGATGCTACTAACTGATTTCTGGGAATGTAATCAGCAAAGAAAGGACATCTGAATGAGGCGATGCTACTAACTGATTTCTGGGAATGTAATCAGTAAAGGACATCTGAATGAGGCGAGGGTACTAACAGATTTCTGGGAATGTAATCAGCAAAGAAAGGACATCTGAATGAGGCGATGCTACTAACAGATTTCTGGGAATGTAATCAGCAAAGAAAGGACATCTGAATGAGGCGATGCTACTAACTGATTTCTGGGAATGTAATCACAAGAAAGGACATCTGAATGAGGCGATGCTACTAACATGATTTCTGGGAATGTAATCAGCAAAGAAAGGACATCTGAATGAGGCGATGTACTAACAGATTTCTGGGAATGTAATCAGCAAAGAAAGGACATCTGAATGAGGCGATGCTACTAACTGATTTCTGGGAATGTAATCAGCAAAGAAAGGACATCTGAATGAGGCGATGCTACTAACTGATTTCTGGGAATGTAATCAGTAAAAGGACATCTGAATGAGGCGATGGCTACTAACTGATTTCTGGGAATGTAATCAGAAAGAAGGACATCTGAATGAGGCGTTGCTACTAACTGATTTCTGGGAATGTAATCAGCAAAGAAAGGACATCTGAATGAGGCGATGCTACTAACTGATTTCTGGGAATGTAATCAGCAAGAAAGGACATCTGAATGAGGCGATGCTACTAACTGATTTCTGGGAATGTAATCAGTAAAGAAAGGACATCTGAATGAGGCGTTGGTACTAACAGATTTCTGGGAATGTAATCAGCAAAGAAAGGACATCTGAATGAGGCGATGGTACTAACAGATTTCTGGGAATGTAATCAGCAAAGAAAGGATATCCGAATGAGGCGATGGTACTCTTGATTCCTGGGAATGTAATCAGCAAAGAAAGGACATCTCAAAGAGGCAGAGAACAGTAAACGGGAAATAAGAAAACAAGTAGGATAACTCTTGCTCCCATGATGAAACAAATGCATGCGCATAACTCCAAACGCATGCAGCTTACGACACCAAATCGCCTGCAGAAATGACGACACAGAGCACACAGAACAAACAAGGAGACATCCTCAAGAAAGGATACCCCAAGCTTATCTATATACCCCGTAGTGGACACGCCTACACAGCAATAACAACTGGACAAATGAACGCACTCAAATTAATATTAATTTTATTCAAGTTCGACACAGCCTTTTCAATCTTGAATCAATCGGTACAGATGACCAATTTTACTCGCACGCACACACGCACACGCGCGCGCGCGCGCACACACACATACACACACACACCACACACACACACACACACGCACGCACGCACGCACGCACGCACGCATGCAAAACACACACACACACACACACACACACACACACACACACACACACACACACCACCACACACACATCACTTCAAAGGTAATGTCTTCAGGGCCTTTGCTTTACCAGTTCATGAACTCAAAGCGACATGAAGGGAAAAAAAGAACTACGGGTGTAAATAAGCAAAACTGCTGATGACAAGTACATCCTCTAACAAAACAAACAAATAAACAAAAAGGAAAAACGAGTTGAGTATTCTTTATTCCAAATTGACAATGTTCTAAAAGTAGTGTTTCCGATATAGTTCATATTTCAAAGGTGTTTCAGATATAGTTCATATTTCAAAGTGATTAATGTAAATGAATGTTGAACATCAAAGAACGTCTGGCCTTATCGCTCTAGAAACAGCACGTGAGTGCGGGTGAACAGTCGCCAGAAGTCTGATGCTCTTCTTCGGGGTGTTGTTCCATGCTGAGAGAGAGAGAGAGAGAGAGAGAGAGAGAGAGAGAGAGAGAGAGAGAGAGAGAGAGAGAGAAGACAGACAGACAGACAGACAGACAGAGAGAGAGAGAGGGAGAGAAGAGAGAGAGAGAGAGAGAAGAGAGAGAGAGAAGAGAGAGAGAGAGAGAGAGAGAGAGAGAGAGAGAGAGAGTGTGCACATGAGCAAGCCGAGGTATGGTATTATGAAAGTTTACATATTTTGGTTTTTAAAGGTCCTGTACAATTTCCATTGGGGCAGAGCTGAGCATTATAATAACAGTTGTGACGGCTGTAATCATGTCGGTGATAATATAATGTACAAAGTCAGCATGTATTGGGGCAGTGCAGAGCAACATAATAACAGTTGTGACGGCTGTAATCATGTCGGTGATAATATAATGTACAAAGTCAGCATGCATTCAAAATTCAGTTTGGGTCTGCAAACACCGACTTATATGGGAGCCATCTGGAAATGAAATCTTACTGTACCTTTTTCTTTTTTGCGAGCAATGCACTCTAATTACATCTACTTTTCAGGTTACTGAGGAATACCTGCTGTCTAAGAGATGTTTGTTCAGTTCTAACTGATATAGATAGCGCTTAGCAAATGATACAGAAATAAATACATGGTCCATTACATTTATCTTTGTTAAATTCTACCAATATAACCAAAAATGGATTTTCAGTCATTCTTAAATCAATTTTTCCAAACACTGCATGCGTTACATGCTAGCAAATCATCCTACTCCAGACTGCTGTTCTGTACAATGTAGCAAATCCCACTGTATCACGTATGCAACATTTATTGTAATCAGAAATTACTAGCTAAATAATCTATCCAGCTTTGAACTGTCATCTTCATCCTGTTCTAGTAACGATGTTTGGACTAGCGGAAATCCATCTCTATCCACGCTGCATGTTCTGTGATTTTCTTAGATGGGACTAGCGGAAATCCATCTCTATCCACTGCTTGACAACTGTTTTCATTTGTGGACATATCTTCCCTGCTATAGATGAGATGACTAGCGGAAATCATCCTACCTGCTTGCAACTGTTCATTTGCATTCTCTGTAGATGGACTACGAATCATCTTATCCAGTTGCAATGTTCAGTCATTCTTCTGTAAGATGGGACTAGCGGAAATCCATCTCTATCCACTGCTTGACAACTGTTCATTGTGCATTCTTCTGTAAGATGGGACTAGCGGAAATCACCACTTCTGCTCTCTATACAAAACTCCATGTGACAACTGTTCATGTGCATTCTTCTGTAAGAGGGGACTAGCGGAAATCCATCTCTATCCACTGCTTGACAACTGTTCATTGTGCATTCTTCTGTAAGATGGGACTAGCGGAAATCCATCTCTATCCACTGCTTGACAACTGTTCATTGTGCATTCTTCTGTAAGATGGGACTAGCGGAAATCCATCTCTATCCACTGCTTGACAACTGTTCATTGTGCATTCTTCTCATAGGAAAGGGACTCGTGCAGAAATTTGTGACTACTCTCGAAAGAGACAATGTGATAAGAAAATATTGTGTGAAAGTGTATGAATGCTTAGTGTTTGATCATCATTATTACTATTTCTTTTCTTAAAGTGAAAGGTGATTGCTAGAAATAGGACTACACAGTGAAAGGTGATTGCTAGAAATAGGACTATACAGTGAAGGGTGATTGCTAGAAACAGGGCTATATAGCGAAAGGTGATTGGCAGAAACAGGGCTATATAGCGAAAGGTGATTGGCAGAAACAGGGCTATATAGCGAAAGGTGATTGGCAGAAACAGGGCTATATAGCGAAAGGTGATTGGCAGAAACAGGGCTATATAGTGAAAGGTGATTCCTAGAAACAGGGCTATATAGCGAAAGGTGATTGGCAGAAACAGGGCTATATAGTGAAAGGTGATTGGCAGAAACAGGGCTATATAGCGAAAGGTGATTGGCAGAAACAGGGCTATATAGTGAAAGGTGATTGCAGAAACAGGGCTATATAGCGAAAGGTGATTGGCAGAAACAGGGCTATATAGCGAAAGGTGATTGGCAGAAACAGGGCTATATAGCGAAAGGTGATTGGCAGAAACAGGGCTATATAGTGAAAGGTGATTCCTAGAAACAGGGCTATATAGTGAAAAGTGATTGGCAGAAACAGGGCTATATAGCGAAAGGTGATTGCTAGAAAAAAGGGTATATAGTGAAAGGTGATTGGCAGAAACAGGGTATATAGTGAAAGGTGATTGCTAGAAACAGGGCTATATAGTGAAAGGTGATTGGCAGAAACAGGGCTATATAGTGAAAGGTGATTCCTAGAAACAGGGCTATATAGTGAAAGGTGATTGGCAGAAACAGGGCTATATAGTGAAAGGTGATTGCAGAAACAGGGTATATAGTGAAAGGTGATTCTAGAAACAGGGTATATAGTGAAAGGTGATTCAGAAACAGGGTATATAGTGAAAGGTGATTGCAGAAACAGGGCTATATAGTGAAAGGTGATTGCAGAAACAGGGTATATAGTGAAAGGTGATTGCAGAAACAGGGCTATATAGTGAAAGGTGATTGCAGAAACAGGGCTATATAGTGAAAGGTGATTGGCAGAAACAGGGCTATATAGTGAAAGGTGATTGCTAGAAACAGGGCTATATAGTGAAAGGTGATTGGCAGAAACAGGGCTATATAGTGAAAGGTGATTGGCAGAAACAGGGCTATATAGTGAAAGGTGATTGGCAGAAACAGGCTATATAGTGAAAGGTGATTGCAGAAACAGGGCTATATAGTGAAAGGTGATTCTAGAAACAGGGTATATAGTGAAAGGTGATTGGCAGAAACAGGGCTATATAGTGAAAGGTGATTCCTAGAAACAGGGTATATAGTGAAAGGTGATTGGCAGAAACAGGGCTATATAGTGAAAGGTGATTGGCAGAAACAGGGCTATATAGTGAAAGGTGATTGCTAGAAACAGGGCTATATAGTGAAAGGTGATTGCTAGAAACAGGGCTATATAGTGAAAGGTGATTGCAGAAACAGGGCTATATAGTGAAAGGTGATTGCTAGAACAGGGCTATATAGTGAAAGGTGATTGCAGAAACAGGCTATATAGTGAAAGGTGATTGCTAGAAACAGGGCTATATAGTGAAAGGTGATTCTAGAAACAGGGCTTATATAGTGAAAGGTATGATTGCTAGAAACAGGGCTATATAGTGAAAGGTGATTCCTAGAACACAGGGTATATAGTGAAAGGTGATTGCTAGAAACAGGGCTATATAGTGAAAGGTGATTCCTAGAAACAGGGCTATATAGTGAAAGGTGATTGCAGAAACAGGGCTATATAGTGAAAGGTGATTGCTAGAAACAGGGTATATAGTGAAAGGTGATTGCTAGAAACAGGGCTATATAGTGAAGGGTGATTCAGAAACAGGGTATATAGTGAAAGGTGATTCTAGAACAGGGTATATAGTGAAAGGTGATTCAGAAACAGGTATATAGTGAAAGGTGATTCAGAAACAGGGCTATATAGTGAAGTGATTCTGAAACAGGGTATATAGTGAAAGGTGATTGAACGGTATATTGAAGATTGCTAGAAACAGGCTATATAGGAAAGGTGATGCAGAAACAGGGCTATATAGTGAAAGGTGATTCTAGAAACAGGCTATATAGTGAAAGTGATTGCAGAAACAGGTATATAGTGAAAGGTGATTGCAGAAACAGGGTATATAGTGAAAGTGATTAGAAACAGGGTATATAGTGAAAGGTGATTGGAAAACAGGCTATATAGTGAAGGATTCAGAAACAGGGCTATAGTGAAAGGTGATTCCTAGAAACAGGTATATAGTGAAGGTGATTCTAGAAACAGGGTATATAGTGAAGGTGATTGGCAGAACAGGGTATATAGTGAAAGGTGATCCTAGAACAGGGTATATAGTGAAAGGTGATTTCAGAAACGGGTATATAGTGAAAGTATCTAGAAACAGGGTATATAGTGAAGTGATTGCTGAAACAGGTATATAGTGAAAGGTATTCTAGAAACAGGCTATATAGTGAAAGGTGATTCAAAACAGGGCTTATAGGAAAGGTGATTCTAGAACAGGGTATATAGTGAAAGGTGATTCAGAACAGGGTATATAGTGAAAGTGATTGCAGAAACAGGGCTATATAGTGAAGGTGATTGCTAGAAACAGGGCTATATAGTGAAGTGATTGCGAAACAGGGCTATATAGTGAAGGTGATTGCTAGAAACAGGGCTATATAGTGAAAGGTATTCTAGAAACAGGCTATATAGTGAAGGTATTCAAACGGGTATATAGTGAAAGTGATCTAGAACAGGTATATAGTGAAGGGATTCAGAACAGGTATATATGAAAGGTGATCTAGAACAGGGTTAAGTGAAAGTGATTCCTAGAACAGGGTATATAGGAAAGGTGTTGCTAGAAACAGGGCTATATAGTGAAAGGTGATTCCAGAAACAGGCTATATAGTGAAAGGTGATTCAGAAACAGGGTATATAGTGAAAGGTGATTCAGAAACAGGTATATGAAAGGTGATTCCTAGAACAGGGTATATAGTGAAAGGTGATTGAGAAACAGGGCTATATAGTGAAGGTGATTGCTAGAAACAGGCTATTAGTGAAGGTGATTCTAGAAACAGGTATATAGTGAAGGTGATTCAGAACAGGGTATATAGTGAAAGGTGATCTAGAAACGGGCTATATAGTGAAGGTGATTGGCAGAAACGGGTAATAGTGAAAGGTGATTCTAGAAACAGGCTATATAGTGAAAGGTGATTGCTAGAAAAGGGCTATATAGGAAAGGTGATTGTAGAAACAGGGCTATATAGTGAAAGTGATTCTAGAAACAGGCTATATAGTGAAAGGTGATTGCAGAAACAGGGCTATATAGGAAGTGATTCAAACAGGCTATATAGAAAGGTGATTGGCAGAAACAGGGCTATATAGTGAAAGGTGATTCCTAGAAACAGGGCTATATAGTGAAAGGTGATTGCTAGAAACAGGGCTATATAGTGAAAGGTGATTCCTAGAAACAGGGTATATAGTGTAATGTGATTGGCAGAAACAGGGCTATATAGCGAAAGGTGATTGGCAGAAACAGGGCTATATAGTGAAAGGTGATTGCTAGAAACAGGGCTATATAGTGAAAGGTGATTGCTAGAAACAGGGCTTATATAGTGAAAGGTGATTGGCAGAAACAGGGCTATATAGTGAAAGGTGATTGGCAGAAACAGGGCTATATAGTGAAAGGTGATTGGCAGAAACAGGGTATATAGTGAAAGGTGATTCCTAGAAACAGGGTATATAGTGAAAGGTGATTGCTAGAAACAGGGCTATATAGCGAAAGGTGATTGCTAGAAACAGGGCTATATAGTGAAAGGTGATTCCTAGACACAGGGTATATAGTGAAAGGTGATTGCTAGAAACAGGGCTATATAGTGAAAGGTAATTCCTAGAAACAGGGCTATCGAGTGGAAGGTGATTGCTAGAAAGAGGACTATATAGTGAAAGGTGATTGCTAGAAACAGGACTCAAACTTCCGGTCGACTTCAGTGGATCCTAGACTCTCCTCACTAAATCTTGAGTGTGACGTCATATTCTTGGGCAGCTGCTGAGTGTGAGGCCAGTCCGTTCACTGATGTTGTCCTCCCATCTTTCTCTGTCTTCTGTCTTCCTCTCCTTCTGCCTCCTTACACTGTTTCTTGTAGAATGGTCTTGGCAAGTCCTGTAACAGTTGATCTGGATACATGTCCAACCCATCTCATTTTCCTTCTTTCCACAAAGGACAGCAGGTCTTCGTGTGGTCCGATGGCTAGCCTTTCTGTCCAATGACTTGCTGCCGTTCGCACAACTCTGGAGAGCTCTTCAGGTTTTGATCCCTCATCTGAAACAACTGATCCGAGGTGCTTGAAGCTGGGAACTGTGTCGTGTTCTGTTTTAGTATTGTTAGTCTTTTTCATTCGGCAGAACAGTCATTTTTCTTTAAAGTTCGTGTTATAATTGTTTAACATCATGTCTTATATGTTCACTCACTCCTTCATTATAGGCCATGGCCTATTATGAATAACTTGTCTGAATCTGAATTTTTCCCACATGCGCTTTTTCAGCTTCTCAGTTGGATCTGCCGCTTCCGTGAAAACGTCAGACGCAATTTCTGCACACTCATCACCTTGTCTTGTAGTTAACAACTTTCAGTTTCCTTCATATTTGTTTGATTGGTTGTCAGTTTGTATTTGCTTTGATTATGACTTATTACGACTTCATATCTAACCGTATACGTTGCGGAATGAAGAACATTCGGGAACTATTCACTCGTAGTTTCGTTTCCGTCTTAATTGATATGTGAATGACAAACCTTAATTTTATTGTCAGTGTTTGTACTTAAATTGTCTTATACACGTTTGTGAAATTAATGTTATCTGTACTCAATATTCCTATTGTTTAAAGCAAGTGATCAATTGACAGAGTGTTTGGTTACATCCCTGACGACCGATCTCTTTCATAAGAATAGTCATCAAACGAGACAGTCAACCACAATACAATTATAACGACAGGGGCATGGAGATTTTCCAAGCAAATCAACTAACGTTTGGTAAACAGTATGTATAACTGGTGGTACATACATATCAAAACTAGTTTCCTGCCTCGCTTCTCTATCATAAAATCCATGGAATAATTCTGATGATAATTGTCATAATTGAAACTGTGTGGTAAATTACAAATGTTATGTCGATCGTTCGTTTCGATGAAGTCAGCTGTTCTTCCAGATTGTGTATTGTTATCTCCACATGCTGTTATGATGAAGTCTTTGTGTGACAGTCAATATCTTGTTCTGGATCCTATCATATAAGTGGATGCGTTTGTGAATGGGCGTACATTTAATCTCTCTCTCTCTCTCTCTCTCTCTCTCTCTCTCTCTCTCTCTCTCTCTCTCTCTCTCTCTCTCTCACACACACACACACACACACACACACACAGAGAAAGACACACGCCGAGTCAACACGTTTCTGTTCCGCTCTTCATTACTGCAGTTTTTTTCAAGGGTTACAGGTCGAAGTTCATCTAAAGTTTTTGCATACTTACGTATGAAGGTGCTGTGGTTTACGTGGTGTGTTTCTTTTGACCATACTTGTGGAGGTTTGGTCACATTTAATTATTTCGTATGAAATAATGAAGAAACGTGCCTCAAATCAGCTCACAGGCCAACAGGCGAAGTGTGAAGTGAACTGTTGAGTTGCACGTGCCGCCCATGTGTGCTGTGTGCTGAGACGGTCTGCAACTGTGTGTTTCTCGCTTTGTGTCATGCAGCGCTGAATTCTCTCCCTCATGGCCCCCACCCGTGTTGGCCGGTACTGACGTAAACAGTACTGTCTTTATATATATATATATATATATATATATATATATATATATATATATTGTTCAAAAGTATTTTTTTTTAAAAATGGAGTGCTAAAATCAATCTACAAGCTTGTTTCAAGATATAAGATATATATATCTCTCCTCAGGATATCTTTTTTTGTGGCACGCCAACGATCTTTTATGGCGTGCGAGACCTGATTTCATCTCAGTGTGTTCGTGCCGATCTCATTTGCTGCACGTGAGGCCTGTGGTGTTTGTTAGGGCCTGTTCAGGTGGAATGTGCCAGCAAAGATTTCCACTTGTGCCTGCAATTATTCACTATTTCTACTTTTGTGTTCAGAGTTGCTAAGTATGGTTTGCATAATATTAACCATTTTTCTGTGGAGCATAGATTGCATTTTTTTGAAATATTGTTGTATGGTGTTGCTCTTTTTATGATTTTCCATGATATGCTGTAGTCTATTTTTTTATCTTTGAGTTTCCAAATGTATTTACTCAGTTCTGTTTGATTTTTGTATTTTTCATTTTTGAATGATTGTTTATGGTTTGCGTATCTGGTTTTGAAAGTGTTTTCAGTAATCCCTATGTATGTTTCTTTTTCATTTTCTGATGTTACCGTAGCTTGGTATACAATATTGCTGTGAAGACATTTGTTGCTTAGGGCATAAAGTGATGTAACTAAATGTGTCGGCATACTGTTATGCCTGGAGCATAAACTGATGTAACTAAATGTGTCGGCATACTGTTATGCCTGGAGCATAAAGTGATGTAACTAAATGTGCCGGCATACTGTTATGCCTGGAGCATAAAGTGATGTAACTAAATGTGTCGGCATACTGTTATGCCTGGAGCATAAAGTGATGTAACTAAATGTGTCGGCATACTGTTATGCCTGGAGCATAAACTGATGTAACTGAATGTGTCGGCATACTGTTATGCCTGGAGCATAAACTGATGTAACTAAATGTGTCAGCATACTGTTATGCATGTAGGCTGTTCAAATGAGTCATTTTATCCCAGTCACATGTATCTCAGGAACAGGAATCACTTCCCTTGCATATCTCAAAAAAAGAAGTGGAATTGCCTCCCTTCCGTACTCCCAACGGGACGTGAATCCTCTCCCTTGCATAGGTTCGGCAGACCAGGAATTATTTTCTGCAAATGATAACGCGCCGGTGCTTAGAACCAAATGATAATGACAAAGATACTTCATCCTCGTCCGGTGAGATTTCATCAAGACAACATAAGCAACCGTTATAACAACAACCACTGTGGGAACATGGACAACCACCATGACAACATGGACAACCATCTTGACGCCAATGACAACAACCTTGACAACATGGACAACTACCATAACAACATGGATAACCACAATAACAACATGGGCAACCGCCTTAACCCCCATATCAACCTTCACAACAGGGACAGCCCCAATGACAACATGGACAACCACTACGGTAACATCAACAACCAGAGAGACGACATGGACAGCCACTTCGGCGGCATGGACACTCATTATGACAACATGGACAACCACCATGAAAACTACAGTGACAACATGGATAATCACTCTAACAACATAGACAACCACCATAAAAACATTGACAATCACTATGACAACAGGAACGATTACCTTGACAACGTGGACAACCACCATGACAACATGGACAATCACCACGACAACGTGGACAGCCACCATAGCCACATGAACTAACACCGTGATGACATAGAGCACAACAGTGACAACATGGACAACCACCATGACAACATGAACAACCACAGCAACAACGTGAACGACATGGACGAAGCCGTGGCAACATGGACTGAGATGTATTTTCTTCTTGTGGAAACGATGAGGGTGGGATATGATGGGATGGGGTAGGGGTGGTCTGTTACAAGGAAAAAAACAGAGAGAACTGACACATGACATCACACTGCATGTTGAACAAGCTCCTCGGGTCAGAGAGAGGGTTACGGAAGACCAGGGACCCAGAGAAACCCTCACAATGCACGCTTTGATGGTTTTTTTTGTGTGTGTGTTTTAATGTCAAAAAAGCATGGACCAACAAAAAACTCAGTCTTTATGGCCAGCAAGTTCTCTTCCCCCCCCCCCCTCTCCCCCCGACCCGTGTGTGTGTGTGTGTGTGTGTGTGTGTGTGTGTGTGTGTGTGTGTGTGTGTGTGCGTGCGCGCGCGCTGTTCTCCAGGGACCCCAAGAGCACAGACCAGACCCACACCCCCCGCCGCCGTGACGGCGTGGACACACCTCCCCCCGCCCCTCCAGAGACCCCGACACACCGCCGACAACCCTGTGCACGAGGCGCCGGTCGTTGCGGCGCTCCGCCGATGGTTCTCCGCTCGCCTCCCAGCATGCCTCATCCATAACTTGCCACGGCTCCCCCTGGCGGAGGTCAAAACGCGGGGGTCAGGTATGATTTATCTAAAGGCCGCCCAAACGATTACCTCGCGCCTGGCATGTTTCACATCGTGTCAGATGAGAAAGTCCCACCCACGACAACGATCCCTCCGCGAATATTACGCGTCACTTGGCTTGGGCAGGAAAGACCTGGGCGGGCAGGAGTGACGCGCTCTCTAGGGAGAGTGAGGGGAGGTAATGGCGGATGATGAGTGGTAAGGGAGGCAAGCAGAGAGAGTTGGAGGGATGCAGACGGTTTGTGTGTGTGTGTGGGGGGGGGGGGGGTGCAGGATGGGAAGGACTATGTTGTCATCTCGCTTTAACAGGGGCTGGGGGAACCGGCGGGCCAACAGGAGTGGACGTAAATGGGTCATGAGGTGGGGTCTCCATGGACAGCCCTCCTCCACCCCCTTCCCCCACCCCCTATTCCCCACCCCCACCTTCCCAACCACCCCCTTACATCCCCCTCACCCCTCATTTCAATTCCTCTTTAACTCCCGCCTATAGCTCCCTGGTTTCTCGTTTCTTTACTTTCGATTCGAAACCGGACATTGGGGGCTTGTGAAGAAATCACGTGCATCGCCTTTCTCAGGTCATGGGTTTCAGGTCATGGGTTTCAGGTCATGGGTTTCAGGTCATGGGTTTCGAGAGAAAAATGAACTTTGTCAAGGCGTGTTGCACTATATAGAACAGTACAGAGCAATACAATAAAATGTAATACGAGGGTTGACTGCCAGAACCCAGTATCTCATATGCATATATATAAGAGAGATACTGTATACAATACAATACTATGCAACGCAATAAACCTCTCTGTCTCTGTCTCTGTCTGTCTGTCTGTCTGTCTGTCTGTCTGTCTGTCTCTCTCTCTCTCTCTCTCTCTCTCTCTCTCTCTCTCTCTCTCTCTCCAAAGTTTAATACTATGCTATGTGATGCAGTACTGTCACATACTATAATACGTTGCAAGACAATGACATGAAAAGCACTGCAATGAACATAATACAGTGAAAGACACCACCTTATACAATGCCATTCCACGCCACGCCACGCCATACAGTTTATAAACATCATACACAGTGAACGCCACCACCCAATACAATGCCATTCCACGCCACGCCACGCCATACAGTTTATAAACATCATACACAGTGAACGCCACCACCCAATACAATGCCATTCCACGCCACGCCACGCCATACAGTTTATAAATATCATACACAGTGAACGCCACCACCCAATACAATGCCATTCCACGCCACGCCACGCCATACAGTTTATAAACATCATACACAGTGAACGCCACCACCCAATACAATGCCATTCCATGCCACGCCACGCCATACAGTTTATAAGCATCATACACAGTGAACGCCATCACCCAATACAATGCCATTCCATGCCACGCCACGCCATACAGTTTATAAATATCATACACAGTGAACGACACTACCCAATACAATAGCATTCCATGCCACGCCACGGCACACACTTAATCGCAGGGCAATGAAATACAGTATACCACATCACTCTGCAATGTAACGCCATACAACACAACACAACACAACACAACACAACACAACACAACGCAATATAATACAATATAAAACAATACCATAGAATACAATACAATATAATGCAAAATAGCACTATACTCTTTGGCCATGCCATCTTCTCTCTCTCCTCTCTCTCTCTCTCTCCCCTCTCTCTCTCTCTCTCTCTCCTCTCTCTCCTCTCTCTCCTCTCTCTCTCCCACACTTATATGTTTGTACGTATGTATGTTTATAGATATGTGTATATGCTTGTAGGTAGGTGAGTAGGTAGGTAGGTAGGTAGGTAGGCAGATAATGTCAGCTCGGGAACTGCTGGTTAACTCACTTCTTAAACCTTCGTATGGCGGTACGTAGGATAACTATACCCCAACGTATGATATGGCCCTTTGCTCCAACGTGGTGACAGCCCTGATGTGGCCCTTTGCTCCAACGTGGTGACAGCCCTGATGTGGCCCTTTGCTCCAACGTGGTGACAGCCCTGATGTGACCCTTTGCTCCAACGTGGTGACAGCCCTGATGTGGCCCTTTGCTCCAACGTGGTGACAGCCCTGATGTGGCCCTTTGCTCCAACGTGTTGACAGCCCTGATGTGGCCCTTTGCTCCAACGTGGTGACAGCCCTGATGTGGCCCTTTGCCCCAACGTGGTGACAGCCCTGATGTGGCCCTTTGCTCCAACGTGGTGACAGCCCTGATATGGCCCTTTGCTCCAACGTGGTGACAGCCCTGATGTGGCCCTTTGCTCCAACGTGTTGACAGCCCTGATGTGGCCCTTTGCTCCAACGTGGTGACAGCCCTGATATGGCCCTTTGCTCCAACGTGGTGACAGCCCTGATATGGCCCTTTGCTCCAACGTGGTGACAGCCCTGATATGGCCCTTTGCTCCAATGTGGTGACAGCCCTGATATGGCCCTTTGCGGTCGGCTGGGCTACAAGCAACATTACCGTACCTTACCTAGTTGGTTGTTATCTGATCAGTGTATGTTCAATGTTTGGTTTATGTGCACTAAATGGTTTACAATTATAACAGTTCTCAGCTGATTGTATACACCTTCCTTCAACAGGCAGAAGTGTAATAAATTATTTCATTGTTTTACGGTTTTCAGTGTGTCCGTGTGCTGATTTTAATGATGTTATCCTCAGGGGAAAATCTGAGCACACTGTGATGAATCCTCTCTCAGGGGTTGATCACACTGACTGCAGAAGCTTCACGTACAAGAAATACTCACCTTTCCAAATATAGATAGTGAGAACAAAAACTTTACACACTTTCTGCTATGACATATTGAGTATATTCAGGTTGTGAATGAAGCAGTGTTTTTAATCGATGTTGATTTTGTTGGTGATAAATTTTATGAGTGTATTAATTACGTTGGGTGAATAAATGAAGAAAACGATATTCATGGGAGGTGAAAAACAAACAAAGTTAGGTTTGATTGTAAGGTTGAAATGAGTATTAAATGCAGACAAAAGACGAAAGGTGAAAAACAAACAAAGTTAGGTTTGATTGTAAGGTTGAAATGAGTATTAAATGCAGACAAAGACGAAAGCTGAAAAACAAAGTTAGGTTTGATTGTAAGGTTGAAATGAGTATTAAATGCAGACAAAGACGAAAGGTGAAAAACAAACAAAGTTAGGTTTGATTGTAGGGTGGAAATGAGTATTAAATGCAGACAAAGAAGAAAGGTGAAAAACAAACAAAGTTAGGTTTGATTGTAGGGTGGAAATGAGTATTAAATGCAGACAAAGAAGAAAGGTGAAAAACAAACAAAGTTAGGTTTGATTGTAGGGTGGAAATGAGTATTAAATGCAGACAAAGAAGAAAGGTGAAAAACAAACAAAGTTAGGTTTGATTGTAGGGTTGAAATGAGTATTAAATGCAGACAAAGAAGGAAGGTTAAGAAATGAGTAAAACAGAAGAACCCGACCTCACAATTATCTAGACAGAGTAGTTATATAGTCAAAAGAAAACTTACGAGGAACTACTCGGGCAAAGAAAGAATTCTAGACATAACGTAATAAACTGTCTACAGAACAGCTTACATAACGTAATAAACTGTCTACAGAACAGCTTACATAACGTAATAAACCTTCTACAGAACAGCTTACATAACGTAATAAACTGTCTACAGAACAGCTTACATAACGTAATAAACTGTCTACAGAACAGCTTACATAACGTAATAAACCTTCTACAGAACAGCTTACATAACGTAATAAACTGTCTACAGAACAGCTTACATAACGTAATAAACTGTCTACAGAACAACTTACATAACATAATAAACTGTCTACAGAACAGCTTACATAACGTAATCAACTGTCTACAGAACAGCTTACATAACGTAATCAACTGTCTACAGAACAACTTACAAAATCCCGGAAAACTGGAACACAGGGCGTGCTGTGGAACCCAGGTGTTCAGTCAGGGATTGGTGCTGAAGAGTGGTGACGTTATTTTGACGATGTATTGACCACTTCCACGCGCTGCTCTTGGTGATTTTCCATGGGAGCCTGTACCTGATGCTGACAATGACGGTGCAGCTGATTCCTTTGGTGATGTTCCATGGGAGCCTGCACCTGATGCTGACAATGACGGTGCAGTTGATTCCTGTTGGTGATGTTCCATGGTACAGCTGATTCCTGTTGGTGATGTTCCACTGGAGCCTGCACCTGATGCTGACAATGACGGTGCAGCTGATTCCTGTTGGTGATGTTCCACGGGAGCCTGCACCTGATGCTGACAATGACGGTGCAGCTGATTCCTGTTGGTGATGTTCCACGGGAGCCTGCACCTGATGCTGACAATGACAGTGCAGCTGATTCCTGTTGGTGATGTTCCATGGTACAGCTGATTTCTGTTGGTGATGTTCCATGGGAGCCTGCACCTGATACTGACAATGACGGTGCAGCTGATTCGCTGACTCATGCCACATCAGATTGAAGAAAATATCAAAGCCTCAAAAACATCAGAAAGCAGGAGGACCAGATGGTATGATAGATGACATTTATAGAAAAAAAAACGAAACAAAGAACAAAAAACAAACAAACAAACAATCAATGAAACAACAACAACAACAACAAAACAGTGAAAGTGTTACTGTTCCCTTCTTGGTATTTTTTTCAATTACTTTTTTTATAATGATTTATGTCACGATAAATGATCATTATCAGTTTCACATCAAGTACACAAGAAGGGGGTTGTAAATACGCCAAAAAAAAAATGTCCGGGGAATATCTTTATTGAATATGTGCAGCAAATTGTACAGTTCCGTACTGAATGATATTATCGCAAAATGGTCCGAAAAAAAAAAAAGATCGGAGACCAAGCAGTGTTTTGAGAAAACCCCTGTACCTCGGATAATATTGTTACTGTTATTGCATTGATCCAGAAGCAGCTTTCCAGGCATAGAAAGCTGTGTGGTTGCTTTCATTGATTTTTAGAAAGCGTTTGATACGGTCCTCAAGGATCAACAACAGAAACGGAATAAAAGGGAAAACTGGCAGTGCCGTAAAATGCATGTAAGCTTGGTTGAAGTTTGCGCTCAGTCGGGTTGTGAGTCAACCCAAACCTGCTTCTATGCGCATGGCCTTTAGCAGGGTGAAGTATGCTCACCCGTCTTGTTTTCACTATTCATCAAAGAGTTCATCAAATTTGGTCCACACGTAAAACAGCCTTTTCCTAATATCATTGAGCTGCTGATTCTGTTATTCGCTGCTGCCGTACTCTCTGACAGTGTCATCGGTGTGGAAAGCCAGTTAGAACATGCTGTGCGATACCTCAGAACAGCCAGGTTCAAAGGTCAGCTTAGAAAAATCTATCATTGTTGAATACTGAAGATTCTTTCAATGAAAAGTGGTATTTTTGCAATGAGAGGTTGAATACTGAAGATTCTTTCAATGAAAAGGGGTATTTTTGCAATGAGAGGTTGAAATTATTTACAAGGTTATATTCAACAGCTAATATACCTTTTCAACCATATTTGCAGGATCTTGCTGACAAGGTTATATTCAACAGCTGAGATACCTTTTCAACCATATTTGCAAGATTTTGCTGACAAAGCCAGAAATCGCGCGTCTGTTACCGTAAAACTTTCATGGTCGATTGGCCAGCGTTCTCCAAATATTTTTTTCAACGTTTGACGTTCAGATGCAACCCATTCTGACATATGGTTCCGAAGTGTTGGGGTTTGACACACGATCAGAAATGTATAGAAAGAGTATCTTTGTCGTCAATAAAGAGATTCATAGGTGTGAATCCTTGGTTTCCTAGACACCTGCTGCATTTGGAGAAACTGGTAAGTGTCCATTTTTGTGGATTCATACGCAAGTGTATTAAGTTCTTACTACGAAAAGTATACGTGAGTGATAACTGATATCCAAAGATAACGTCTAAGACATTTCTTTCACTATATGTCAAAACTATGCCACCCGCGCGTGTAAAATCCAAAACACTTTGCATAGATTCAGTTTTGGTGTGGTTTGGAAGGCCGCGCATGCTGTTAGCATTAAAATGATCATAAGAGTATTTAAAACAATGATTATTTGATTGCTACAGCCAAACTCGGCACGACTCTGGGTTGTCAAAAATGTGATCATGTTTGCCTTCAGCTCAAGCACTCGTTGCGACGCTGAAACCTTATCGGTGACTCAAAATAATACAAATTCAAAAAGTGTTCGCAAAATTTGGAATTGGAATGTCTCTCCTACAGTGCAAAATGATTGATGATCGAAGTAAGTTATGCCTCTTTCAGTTGTGATGTTTGTTGACACCTACACTGGAATGATGATCGAAGTAAGTTATGCCCCTTTCAGTTGTGATGTTTGTTGACACCTACACTGGAATGATGATCGAAGTAAGTTATGCCCCTTTCAGTTGTGATGTTCGTTGACACCTACACTGGAATGATGATCGAAGTAAGTTATGCCCCTTTCAGTTGTGATGTTCGTTGACACCTACACTGGAATGATGATCGAAGTAAGTTATGCCCCTTTCAGTTGTGATGTTTTTTGACACATACACTGGAATTAGTGAAGATAGTTCTGCAAAATACTGTCATAATCCATCAATGTTTAAGATCCACTTGCTTATGTCAAACAATACCAGTTCTGTTATAAATCTATTATCCATGTTCGTCTTTAAAGCGTAAAGTATTCGAACGCAATCTGTGTTAGTGTAAATATTCCTAATGTGAACATAGCGTTGATTGTAACTCACCCATGTTGTGGGTCAGACGCCTCACACGATAATTGATTTTAATTGGACTCTCTCTCTCTCTCTCTCTCTCTCTCTCTCTCTCTCTCTCTCTCTCTCTCTCTCTCTCTCTCTCATGTATTTCTTAAGTATGTATATATACAGATCTCTCTCTCTCTCTCTCTCTCTCTCTCTCTCTCTCTCTCTCTCTATATATATATATATATATATATATATATATATATATATATATATATATATATATATAATGCTGAACAGTTAAGTAGTGGGGGAAAACAAGTCCAGGCTAACAATTCTTCCATCATTATAGTAATGACTTGCCAAAGATTTGAAAAAAAAAAAAGAATATGGAGAAAAAGGGAACTTGAAAATAAGAAAATATAATATAAATATGAAAATCCTTCACTAGCTGCATGAGAGAACCATCCTAATCCCTCTCGAAGACAGATCTCTATATATGATTGCCTGTTCACATAAACGTATGTATTCATGTGGATAGATAAGCAGGTAGGAACGTAGATCGGTAAATTAGGGTATGCTAGCAATCGGCAATTACGTAATTATCTATGAAATATGTATGTATGTATATGCACAGATAGGTAGACGTATTAATGGGTAGGCAGGTAGGAAATCATATGTGTAAGTACGAAGGGAGGTAGGCATGCAGAAATGTGGGTGGTAGATAGAAAGTTAGATATGAACTTATATATGTGTGTATGTAGGTAGGTAAATAGGTGAGAAGATAGGTGCATTATACGTTCTAGAGCATACGCCAATACATCGGCACAAACTAAGAGAAAACAAAAGGAAAGAAAGAAAGGGAGAGACAAAAACAAAAGGAAAGAAAGAAAGGGAACGACAAAAACAAAAGGAAAGAAAGAAAGGGAGAGACAAAATGAAAAGGAAAGAAAGAAAGGGAAAGACAAAAATAAAGGAAAGAAAGAAAGGGAAAGACAAAAATAAAGGAAAGAAAGAAAGGGAAAGACAAAAATAAAGGAAAGAAAGAAAGGAAGAGACAAAAACAAAAGGAAAGAAAGAAAGGGAAAGACAAAATGAAAAGGAAAGAAAGAAAGGGAAAGACAAAATGAAAAGGAAAGAAAGAAAGGGAAAGACAAAAATAAAGGAAAGAAAGAAAGGGAAAGACAAAAATAAAGGAAAGAAAGAAAGGGAGAGACAAAAACAAAAGGAAAGAAAGAAAGGGAAAGACAAAAACAAACGAAAAGAAAGAAAGGGAAAGACAAAAAGAAAAGGAAAGAAAGAAAGGGAAAGACAAAATGAAAAGGAAAGAAAGAAAGGGAAAGACAAAAATAAAGGAAAGAAAGAAAGGGAAAGAAAAGAAAAAAAGACAAAAATAAAAGGAAAGAAAGAAAGGGAAAAGACAAAACAAAAGACCAAAGGAAAGAAAAGAAAGGAAAAGACAAAAGGCAACGAAACGAAAAAGGGGAAAAAAGAAAAAAAAAATGCAAGAGAAGCAAAAGAATAGAAAAAAAGATTTAAGAAGAAAGAGAATAAAAGGGGGGTAGGGCAGGAGGAGAGAGCCGAAAGACGTAGGACGGACACACAGGCGATTTTCACGAAAGACAAAGGAGAATGAAAACTGGGTTGTGACGAAGAGGGACGTGAAGCGAACAGTATGTGCACGAAAGACGAGCTAAGGGACGTGGAGCGAACAGAGCTATGTGCACGAAAGACGAGCTAAGGACGTGAAGCGAACAGAGCTATGTGCACGAAAGACGAGCTAAGGGACGTGAAGCGAACAGAGCTATGTGCACGAAAGACGAGCTAAGGGACGTGAGCGAACAGAGCTATGTGCACGAAAGACGAGCTAAGGACGTGAAGCGAACAGAGCTATGTGCACGAAAGACGAGCTAAGGGACGTGAAGCGAACAGAGCTATGTGCACGAAAGACGAGCTAAGGGACGTGGAGCGAACAGAGCTATGTGCACGAAAGACGAGCTAAGGGACGTGGAGCGAACAGAGCTATGTGCACGAAAGACGAGCTTAGGGACGTGAGCGAACAGAGCTATGTGCACGAAAGACAAGCTAAGGGACGTGAAGCGAACAGAGCTATGTGCACGAAAGACGAGCTTAGGGACGTGGAGCGAACAGAGCTATGTGCACGAAAGACGAGCTAAGGGACGTGGAGCGAACAGAGCTATGTGCACGAAAAGACGAGCTATGGGACGTGAAGCGAACAGAGCTATGTGCACGAAAGACGAGCTAGGGACGAGGAGCGAACAGAGCTATGTGCACGAAAGACGAGCTAAGGGACGTGAAGCGAACAGAGCTATGTGCACGAAAAACGAGCTAAGGGACGTGAAGCGAACAGAGCTATGTGCACGAAAGACGAGCTAAGGGACGTGAAGCGAACAGAGCTAGGTGCACGAAAGACGAGCTAAGGGACGTGAAGCGAACAGAGCTATGTGCACGAAAGACGAGCTAAGGGACGTGGAGCGAACAGAGCTATGTGCACGAATGACGAGCTAAGGGACGTGTAGCGAACAGAGCTATGTGCACGAAAGACGAGGTAAGGGACGTGAAGCGAACAGAGCTATGTGCACGAAAGACGAGCTAAGGGACGTGGAGCGAACAGAGCTATGTGCACGAAAGACGAGCTAAGGGACGTGGAGCGAACAGAGCTATGTGCACGAAAGACGAGCTAAGGGATGTGAAGCGAACAGAGCTATGTGCACGAATGACGAGCTAAGGGACGTGGAGTGAACAGAGCTATGTGCACGAAAGACGAGCTAAGGGACGTGAAGCGAACAGAGCTATGTGCACGAAAGACGAGCTAAGGGACGTGAAGCGAACAGAGCTATGTGCACGAAAGACGAGCTATGGGACGTGAAGCGAACAGAGCTATGTGCACGAATGACGAGCTAAGGGACGTGAAGCGAACAGAGCTATGTGCACGAAAGACGAGCTAAGGGACGTGAAGCGAACAGAGCTATGTGCACGAAAGACGAGCTAAGGGACGTGGAGCGAACAGAGCTATGTGCACGAAAGACGAGCTAAGGGACGTGGAGCGAACAGAGCTATGTGCACGAAAGACGAGCTAAGGGACGTGAAGCGAACAGAGCTATGTGCACGAAAGACGAGCTAAGGGACGTGAAGCGAACAGAGCTATGTGCACGAAAGACGAGCTAAGGGACGTGGAGCGAACAGAGCTATGTGCACGAAAGACGAGCTAAGGGACGTGAAGCGAACAGAGCTATGTGCACGAAAGACGAGCTAAGGGACGTGGAGCGAACAGAGCTATGTGCACGAAAGACGAGCTAAGGGACGTGGAGCGAACAGAGCTATGTGCACGAAAGACGAGCTACGGGACGTGGAGCGAACAGAGCTATGTGCACGAAAGACGAGCTAAGGGACGTGAAGCGAACAGAGCTATGTGCACGAAAGACGAGCTAAGGGACGTGGAGCGAACAGAGCTATGTGCACGAATGACGAGCTAAGGGACGTGGAGCGAACAGAGCTATGTGCACGAAAGACGAGCTAAGGGACGTGGAGCGAACAGAGCTATGTGCACGAAAGACGAGCTAAGGGACGTGGAGCGAATAGAGCTATGTGCACGAAAGACGAGCTAAGGGACGTGGAGCGAACAGAGCTATGTGCACGAAAGACGAGCTAAGGGACGTGGAGCGAACAGAGCTATGTGCACGAAAGACGAGCTAAGGGACGTGGAGCGAACAGAGCTATGTGCACGAAAGACGAGCTCAGACTGTTTTCGTTCTTTCATTTTGTTGTCATCAGTGTTCTTATATTCCTTTTTTCCGGAGGGTGGGAAGTAGATGAGGGAGGGAAGAATGAGTGAGGCAGTGACTGGAAGCAGAAGGAGAGGTGGGAAACAGGGGGTAGGGGTGGGGGGTAGGGTTTAGTGCCAATAAAGAGCTAAAGAGGCACTGTGTTGACGTGAACGCCAACGGTCGTCAATAGCTGATCGGGGATCCCATTACATGTACCACTGACACTATTCACTCGCTCATGTTCAAATCAATTATCTCTTTGTCCCACCGGATTTTTTCTGTTTTTTTTTTTTTAATCGCCCACCCCAATCCACCCATGCTCTCCCTCCCTCCCTCCGTCCCCCCCCCCTCTCTCTCTCTCTCTCTCTCTCTCTCTCTCTCTCTCTCTCTCTGTCATCTTTTCCTTCTCCTTTTACTCCTTTACTCATACAAAAAAAAGAAAAGGAAAAAAGTGAGAGGGGCGGATGGGGGCGGGGAGCGGGGGAGGGGGAGGGGGGGAGAGAAAAAAGCAAACCAGTTCTAAAACCAAAGACGGTTAAGCCATGAGGGGGTTCA
Organism: Conus canariensis; assembly: GCA_033310375.1. NCBI lineage: Eukaryota > Metazoa > Mollusca > Gastropoda > Neogastropoda > Conidae > Conus > Conus canariensis. Next base: position 71,474,679 of record CM065730.1, read on the forward strand.
ATACGTTTAGTTTCAGTAAGAGAAGACAAATGCAAACAGTGAACACACACACCACGCGCGCGCGCACGCACGCACGCACGCACGCACGCACGCACGCAACACACAACACACACACACACACACACACACACACACACACACACACACACACACACACACACACACACACAGATTCTTGGGAGAGGGGAGGCGGGAGGCGGACGCTGCAGCAACATCACAAGCTTTCACCTCCCCTGTCACATCACGTGGTCTTCATGGTCACACGTGTAACCAAGGGGAAATCATACACCTCCACACATGATCCCTCTCTGCCCCTTCCACAGTGTCAGAGCTTCCAGCTTCGCTGCCCCTTCCACAATGTCAGAGCTTCCAGCTTCGCTGCCTCTCCACAGTGTCAGAGCTTCCACCTTCGCTGCCCCTTCCACTGTGTCAGAGCTTCCTCTTCGCTGCCCCTTCACAAGTGTCAGAGCTTCCATCTTCGCTGCCCCTTCCACATGTCAGAGCTTCCACCTCCTGCCCTCACTGGTCAACTTCACCTCGCTGCCCCTCTCCACATGTCAAGTTCCAGCTTCGCTGCCCCTTCCACAGTGTCAGAGCTTCCAGCTTCGCTGCCCCTTCCACAAGTGTCAGAGCTTCCACCTTGCTGCCCCTTCCACTGTCAGAGCTTCCCTTCCTGCCCTTCCACATGTCAAGCTCAGCTTCGCGCCTTCCACTTCGGCTTCCCCTTCGCTGCCATTCAATGTCAGAGCTTCCACCTTCGCTGCCCCTTCCACATGTCAGAGCTTCCGTCCCCTTCACATGTCCAGAGCTTCCACTTCGCTGCCCCTTCAACGTGTCAAGCTTCCGCTTCGCTGCCCTTCCACAGTGTCAGAGCTTCCACTTCGCTGCCCCTTCCACTTGTCAGAGCTTCCACCTTCGCTGCCCCTTCCACAATGTCAGAGCTTCCACTTCGCTGCCCCTTCCACAATGTCAGAGCTTCCACTTCGCTGCCCCTTCCACTTCAGAGCTTCCACTTCGGCTTGCTCCAGCTCGGCCCCTTCCACTTCGCTCCCCTTTCACATGTCGCCCCTTCCCGGTCATTCGCTGCCCCTTCCACGTCAGAGCTTCCACTTCGCTCCTCCTTCACTGTGTCAGAGCTTCCAGCCTTCGCTGCCCCTTCCACAGTGTCAGAGCTTCCAGCTTCGCTGCCCCTTCCACTGTGTCAGAGCTTCCACCTTCGCTGCCCCTTCCACATGTCAGAGCTTCCACCTTCGCTGCCCTTCCACTGTGTCAGAGCTTCCACTTCGCTGCCCCTTCCACAATGTCAGAGCTTCCACCTTCGCTGCCCTTTCCACTGTGTCAGAGCTTCCAGCCTCGCTGCCCTTCCACAATGTCAGAGCTTCCACCTTCGCTGCCCCTTCCACGTGTCAGAGCTTCCAGCCTCGCTGCCCCTTCACATGTCAGAGCTTCCACTTCGCTGCCCCTTCACTGTGTCAGAGCTTCCAGCTCGCTGCCCCTTCCACAATGTCAGAGCTTCCACTTCGCTGCCCCTTCCACTTGTCAGAGCTTCCAGCTTCGCTGCCCTTCCACAATGTCAGAGCTTCCACTTCGCTGCCCCTTCCACTGTCAGAGCTTCCAGCTTCGCTGCCCCTTCCACAGTGTCAGAGCTTCCACTTCGCTGCCCCTTCCACTGTGTCAGAGCTTCCACTTCGCTGCCCCTTCCACATGTCAGAGCTTCCACCTTCGCTGCCCCTTCCACGTGTCAGAGCTTCCACTTCGCTGCCCCTTCCACATGTCGAGCTTCCACTTCGCTGCCCCTTTCACTGTTCAGAGCTTCCAGCTTCGCTGCCCCTTCCACAATGTCAGAGCTTCCAGCTTCGCTGCCCTTCCACATTGTCAGAGCTTCCACCTTCGCTGCCCCTTCCACAATGTCAGAGCTTCCACCTTCGCTGCCCCTTCCACAATGTCAGAGCTTCCACCTTCGCTGCCCCTTTCACAGTGTCAGAGCTTCCACCTTCGCTGCCCCTTTCACATGTCAGAGCTTCCAGCTTCGCTGCCCCTTCCACAGTGTCAGAGCTTCCAGCCTTCGCTGCCCCTTCCACAATGTCAGAGCTTCCAGCTTCGCTGCCCCTTCCACATGTCAGAGCTTCCACCTTCGCTGCCCCTTCCACAGTGTCAGAGCTTCCACTTCGCTGCCCCTTTCACAGTGTCAGAGCTTCCAGCTTCGCTGCCCCTTTCACAATGTCAGAGCTTCCAGCTTCGCTGCCCCTTCCACTGTGTCAGAGCTTCCAGCTTCGCTGCCCCTTTCACAGTGTCAGAGCTTCCAGCTTCGCTGCCCCTTTCACTGTGTCAGAGCTTCCACCTTCGCTGCCCCTTTCACGTGTCAGAGCTTCCAGCTTCGCTGCCCCTTTCACAGTGTCAGAGCTTCCACTTCGCTGCCCCTTTCACAGTGTCAGAGCTTCCAGCTTCGCTGCCCCTTCCACAGTGTCAGAGCTTCCACTTCGCTGCCCCTTCACAGTGTCAGAGCTTCCAGCTTCGCTGCCCCTTTCACTGTGTCAAGCTTCCAGCTTTCGCTGCCCCTTCCACTGTTCAGAGCTTCCACTTGCTGCCCCTTCCACTGTGTCAGAGCTTCCCAGCATTCGCTGCCCCTTCCACTGTGTCAGAGCTTCCAGCTTCGCTGCCCCTTCCACGTGTCAGAGCTTCCAGCTTCGCTGCCCCTTTCACTGTGTCAGAGCTTCCAGCTTTGCTGCCCCTTCCACTGTGTCAGAGCTTCCAGCTTCGCTGCCCCTTCCACAGTGTCTGGCCTACAGAGCACAGCACAGAGGCAAGGCATGAGCAAGGGCAGGCGCATTACTCATTTCGATGTTTTATGGACGTGCATCATCAGGCAATATTACATATTTTGATGTTTGTATGAGGTGAATAATTAAGCGCGATGATACATTTTGATGTTTTATTGACGAAAATTTCCAGGCTCTATCAAACAAGGATGTGAATGAGCAGGCATGATGATAGTAGGAAGAAACTCTAGGCAGAGCTTGACAGCAGGTCTTCAGAGAAGAAACCCCCTCAGACAATGTTTCGGCCCTGAACTCCTTACTCTGTGAGGGGGCCGGGCCGCATCCAGGTCATGACTCCCAGATCCCTTCTACTGCCAACCTTTTTTTCCCTGGTGCTGCCGGGATTCGCTAATCAGCGATTTTGTCTGGTGTGGGCGTCTTATGGTGTGCCTGTTTTGGACGGATGTCTTACCCCACTGCTAACGGAACACCAGTTTTAAGTTGGGACACTTAAGCCTTACGAAGTTCACTTTTGTTCCTCCTCGACCAGATCCTGCGGGAACTCTTTTGGGCTGCCTCTGCCATTGCCTTTAGGGTTCTGGTCCTCTTCTTACCTGAAATCCCCGGCTGTTTCATGAGGTTGCAGGCTGATGAGTATACAAATCCGCACTATAGGACACATATTAATGTTTACATTAATCTTCTCTCTTCTTGGCTTGGCTTTGCAGACGAAGATTATTGAGGGGGTTGTCCACGTCGGTTGCAGGCGCCCTGATGGCTGATAAGTCCTATGCGGGACAGGCATGATTTGCCACAGCGGCCACAGGTCAGCGTCGGGTCCGGTGGTTCTTGAGCTGCTGCAGCCTGGCGTGCTTTCCTCCTTTGCCTCTTTTCTCGGAGACTTTCTCTGCGGGAGGCTTCAAACGAGGATGCAGCCTTGTGAATGGTGCTTCTCCAGGCGCCACAGTCGGCAGCGAGGTCTGACCACTGGCGGTGGTCGATGTGACAGGTACTGAGGCTTTTCTTTAGATTGTCTTTGTAGCGCTTTTTAGGCGCTCCTCTATCACGATGGCCAGTGGACAACTCTCCGTAGAGGACTATTTTTGGCAGGCGGTGATCCTCCATCCTGGAGACGTGCCCTGCCCAGCGCAGTTGGGACTCCAGCAGTAGAGCCTCTATACTTGAGACCTCCGCTCTTTCGAGGACTTCGACGTTGGTGGTAAAGTCACTCCAATGGATGTTGAGAATTGTGCGGAGGCAGCGCTGCTGGAAGCGTTCAAGGAGTCGCAGGTGGTGACGGTAAAGGACCCACGACTCTGAGCCGTACAGGAGTGTGGTCAGTACGACTGCACGAAACACGCTGATCTTGGTGCTTTGCTTCAAATGCCGGTTGTTCCACACTCGTTTGTAGAGTCTTCCGAATGCACTGTTTGCTTTGGCCAGTCTGTTGTCAATTTCTTTATCAAGCTTGGCATCTGAAGAGATGGTGCACCCCAGATAACTGAACTAATACATGTGATACATGTGAATGATTAGGCACGATTGAACATGTTGATGTTCCATTGATGTGAATGGGTAGGCACGATTATACTTTGGGATGTTTTATCAAGATAAATAATTGGACACCATTTTACATTTTGATAGTTTTGTTGGCGTGAATGATTAAGCACAATTATAAATTTGGATACTTTATGGCGAGTGATTGATTTGGCCAGATTTTTCATTTTGATATTCTATGTTAAGTGATTGATAATACAGTCTGATATTCTTGCTGATGTGAATAACGGGGCATACATTCTACTATTTTCATTGATGCAAGGGATTTCACTCAGAAGGACAGTGTGTGCCGCTGTGTCAGGTGTACAACAAATGAAAGATTTCGAACGGTAGAAAGAAACAAAGGAGCTGTTGTCTACTTGGGTCACTGGCGTGAATGGTAGAAAGAAAAAAGGAGCTGTTGTCTACTTGGTCACTGTAAAAAGAAGAAAGGAGCTGTTGTCTACTTGGTCACTGTAAAAAGAAAAAAGGACCTGTTGTCTACTTGGTCATTGTAAAAAGAAGAAAAGAGCTGTTGTCTACTTGGTCACTGTAAAAAGAAGAAAGGAGCTGTTGTCTACTTGGTCACTGTAAAAAGAAGAAAGGAGCTGTTGTCTACTTGGTCACTGTAAAAAGAAGAAAGGAGCTGTTGTCTACTTGGTCACTGTAGAAAGAAAAAAGGAGCTGTTGTCTACTTGGTCACTGGCGTGAATGGCTCTCTGATCAAACCCCTGCGGCCCTTGGTCCGAGGTTTGTGAGCTCAATAACAAAGAAACAATGGACAAAGATGACTGGAGTCAACAGGAGGTCGGAGGTTTGTGAGCTCAATAACAAAGAAACAATGGACAAAGATGACTGGAGTCAACAGGAGGTCGGAGGTTTGTGAGCTCAATAACAAAGAAACAATGGACAAAGATGACTAGAGTCAACAGGAGGTCCGAGGTTTGTGAGCTCAATAACAAAGAAACAATGGACAAAGATGACTGGAGTCAACAGGAGGTCGGAGGTTTGTGAGCTCAATAACAAAGAAACAATGGACAAAGATGACTGGAGTCAACATGAGGTCGGAGGTTTGTGAGCTCAATAACAAAGAAACAATGGACAAAGATGACAGGAGTCAACATGAGGTCGGAGGTTTGTGAGCTCAATAACAAAGAAACAATGGACAAAGATGACTGGAGTCAACATGAGGTCGGAGGTTTGTGAGCTCAATAACAAAGAAACAATGGACAAAGATGACTGGAGTCAACATGAGGTCGGAGGTTTGTGAGCTCAATAACAAAGAAACAATGGACAAAGATAACTGGAGTCAACAGGAGGTCCGAGGTTTGTGAGCTCAATAACAAAGAAACAATGGACAAAGATGACTGGAGTCAACATGAGGTCGGAGGTTTGTGAGCTCAATAACAAAGAAACAATGGACAAAGATAACTGGAGTCAACAGGAGGTCCGAGGTTTGTGAGCTCAATAACAAAGAAACAATGGACAAAGATGACAGGAGTCAACAGAGGTCGGAGGTTTGTGAGCTCAATAACAAAGAAACAATGGACAAAGATGACAGGAGTCAACATGAGGTCGGAGGTTTGTGAGCTCAATAACAAAGAAACAATGGACAAAGATGACAGGAGTCAACAGAGGTCGGAGGTTTGTGAGCTCAATAACAAAGAAACAATGGACAAAGATGACAGGAGTCAACAGGAGGTCCGAGGTTTGTGAGCTCAATAACAAAGAAACAATGGACAAAGATGACAGGAGTCAACATGAGGTCGGAGGTTTGTGAGCTCAATAACAAAGAAACAATGGACAAAGATGACAGGAGTCAACATGAGGTCGGAGGTTTGTGAGCTCAATAACAAAGAAACAATGGACAAAGATGACAGGAGTCAACATGAGGTCGGAGGTTTGTGAGCTCAATAACAAAGAAACAATGGACAAAGATGACAGGAGTCAACATGAGGTCGGAGGTTTGTGAGCTCAATAACAAAGAAACAATGGACAAAGATGACAGGAGTCACATGAGGTCGAGGTTTGTGAGCTCAATAACAAAGAAACAATGGACAAAGATGACAGGAGTCAACATGAGGTCGGAGGTTTGTGAGGTCAATAACAAAGAAACAATGGACAAAGATGACAGGAGTCAACATGAGGTCGGAGGTTTGTTGAGCTCAATAACAAAGAAACAATGGACAAAGATGACAGGAGTCAACATGAGGTCGGAGGTTTGTGAGCTCAATAACAAAGAAACAATGGACAAAGATGACAGGAGTCAACAGGAGGTCGGAGGTTTGTGAGCTCAATAACAAAGAAACAATGGACAAAGATGACAGGAGTCAACATGAGGTCGGAGGTTTGTGAGCTCAATAACAAAGAAACAATGGACAAAGATGACAGGAGTCAACAGGAGCAAGATTTCCCGATGACCTCCCCCACTGTTGAATGGCTATAGTCTCCCTTCATAGCTGTAGATTACTGTATGGCTATAGTCCTCCCTTCATAGCTGTAGATTACTGTATGGCTATAGTCTCCCTTCATAGCTGTAGATTACTGTATGGCTATAGTCTCCCTTCATAGCTGTAGATTACTGTATGGCTATATCCTCCCTTCATAGCTGTAGATTACTGTATGGCATAGTCTCCCTTCATAGCTGTAGATTACTGTATGGCTATAGTCTCCCTTCATAGCTGTAGATTACTGTATGGCTATAGCCTCCCTTCATAGCTGTAGATTACTGTATGGCTATAGTCTCCCTTCATAGCTGTAGATTACTGTATGGCTATAGTCCCCCTTCATAGCTGTAGATTACTGTATGGCTATAGTCCTCCCTTCATAGCTGTAGATTACTGTATGGCATATAGTCTCCTCATTCATAGCTGTAGATATACTGTACTGTTGGCTATAGTCCTCCCTTCATAGCTGTAGATTACTGTATGGCTATAGTCCTCCCTTCATAGCTGTAGATTACTGTATGGCAAGTCTCCCTTCATAGCTGTAGATTACTGTATGGCTATAGCCTCCCTTCATAGCTGTAGATTACTGTATGGCATAGCCTCCCTTCATAGCTGTAGATTACTGTATGGCTATAGTCCTCCCTTCATAGCTGTAGATTACTGTATGGCTATAGCCTCCCTTCATAGCTGTAGATTACTGTATGGCTATAGCCTCCCTTCATAGCTGTAGATTACTGTATGGCATAGCCTCCCTTCATAGCTGTAGATTACTGTATGGCTATAGCTCCCTTCATAGCTGTAGATTACTGATGGCATGCCCTCATGCTTAGATACGTATCTATAGCCTCCTTCATAGCTTGTAGATTACTGTATGGCCATAGCCTCCCTTCATAGCTGTAGATTACTGTATGGCTATAGCCTCCCTTCATAGCTGTAGGATTACTGTATGGCTATAGCCTCCCTTCATAGCTGTAGATTACTGTATGGCTATAGCTCCCTTCATAGCTGTAGATTACTGTATGGCTATAGCCTCCCTTCATAGCTGTAGATTACTGTATGGCTATAGCCTCCCTTCATAGCTGTAGATTACTGTATGGCTATAGCCTCCCTTCATAGCTGTAGATTACTGTATGGCTATAGCTCCCTTCATAGCTGTAGATTACTGTATGGCTATAGCCTCCTCTCATAGCTGTATGATTTACTGATATGGCTATAGCCTCCCTTCATAGCTGTAGATTACTGTATGGCTATAGCCTCCCTTCATAGCTGTAGATTACTGTATGGCTATAGCCTCCCTTCATAGCTGTAGATTACTGTATGGCTATAGCCTCCCTTCATAGCTGTAGATTACTGTATGGCTATAGCCTCCCTTCATAGCTGTAGATTACTGTATGGCTATAGTCCTCCCTTCATAGCTGTAGATTACTGTATGGCATAGCCTCCCTTCATAGCTGTAGATTACTGTATGGCTATAGTCTCCCTTCATAGCTGTAGATTACTGTATGGCTATAGTCTCCCTTCATAGCTGTAGATTACTGTATGGCTATAGCCTCCCTTCATAGCTGTAGATTACTGTATGGCATAGCCTCCCTTCATAGCTGTAGATTACTGTATGGCTATAGCCTCCCTTCATAGCTGTAGATTACTGTATGGCTATAGTCTCCCTTCATAGCTGTAGATTACTGTATGGCATAGTCTCCTTCATAGCTGTAGATTACTGTATGGCCTAGTCTCCTCATAGCTGTAGATTACTGTATGGCTATAGTCTCCCTTCATAGCTGTAGATTACTGTATGGCTATAGTCTCCCTTCATAGCTGTAGATTACTGTATGGCTATAGTCTCCCTTCATAGCTGTAGATTACTGTATGGCTATAGTCTCCCTTCATAGCTGTAGATTACTGTATGGCTATAGTCTCCCTTCATAGCTGTATAATTACTGTATGGCTATAGTCTCCCTTCATAGCTGTAGATTACTGTATGGCTATAGCTCCCTTCATAGCTTAGTAGATTACTGTATGGCTATAGTCTCCCTTCATAGCTGTAGATTACTGTATGGCTATAGTCCTCCCTTCATAGCTGTAGATTACTGTATGGCTATAGTCCCTTCATAGCTGTAGATTACTGTATGGCTATAGCTCCCTTCATAGCTGTAGATTACTGTATGGCTATAGTCTCCCTTCATAGCTGTAGATTACTGTATGGCTATAGTCTCCCTTCATAGCTGTAGATTACTGTATGGCATAGCTCCCTTCATAGCTGTAGATTACTGTATGGCTATAGTCTCCCTTCATAGCTGTAGATTACTGTATGGCTATAGCCTCCCTTCATAGCTGTAGATTACTGTATGGCTATAGTCTCCCTTCATTAGCTGTAGATTACTGTATGGCTATAGTCTCCCTTCATAGCTGTAGATTACTGTATGGCTATAGCTCCCTTCATAGCTGTAGATTACTGTATGGCTATAGTCTCCCTTCATAGCTGTAGATTACTGTATGGCTATAGCCTCCCTTCATAGCTGTAGATTACTGTATGGCATAGCTCCCTTCATAGCTGTAGATTACTGTATGGCTATAGTCCTCCCTTCATAGCTGTAGATTACTGTATGGCTATAGTCCTCCCTTCATAGCTGTAGATTACTGTATGGCTATAGCTCCCTTCATAGCTGTAGATTACTGTATGGCTATAGCCTCCCTTCATAGCTGTAGATTACTGTATGGCTATAGCCTCCCTTCATAGCTGTAGATTACTGTATGGCCATAGCCTCCCTTCATAGCTGTAGATTACTGTATGGCTATAGCCTCCCTTCATAGCTGTAGATTACTGTATGGCTATAGCCTCCCTCTTCGATAGACTGTAGGATACTCTATACTGTAGTGACTATATGCCTTAGCCCTTCATAGCTGTAGATTACTGTATGGCTATAGCCTCCCTTCATAGCTGTAGATTACTGTATGGCTATAGTCCTCCCTTCATAGCTGTAGATTACTGTATGGCTATAGCCTCCCTTCATAGCTGTAGATTACTGTATGGCTATAGTCTCCCTTCATAGCTGTAGATTACTGTATGGCTATAGTCCTCCCTTCATAGCTGTAGATTACTGTATGGCTATAGCCTCCCTTCATAGCTGTAGATTACTGTATGGCTATAGCCTCCCTTCATAGCTGTAGATTACTGTATGGCTATAGTCTCCCTTCATAGCTGTAGATTACTGTATGGCTATAGTCTCCCTTCATAGCTGTAGATTACTGTATGGCTATAGCCTCCCTTCATAGCTGTAGATTACTGTATGGCTATAGCCTCCCTTCATAGCTGTAGATTACTGTATGGCTATAGCCTCCCTTCATAGCTGTAGATTACTGTATGGCTATAGTCTCCCTTCATAGCTGTAGATTACTGTATGGCTATAGCCTCCCTTCATAGCTGTAGATTACTGTATGGCTATAGCCTCCCTTCATAGCTGTAGATTACTGTATGGCTATAGTCTCCCTTCATAGCTGTAGATTACTGTATGGCTATAGTCTCCCTTCATAGCTGTAGATTACTGTATGGCTATAGCCTCCCTTCATAGCTGTAGATTACTGTATGGCTATAGTCCTCCCTTCATAGCTGTAGATTACTGTATGGCTATAGTCCTCCCTTCATAGCTGTAGATTACTGTATGGCATAGTCCTCCCTTCATAGCTGTAGATTACTGTATGGCTATAGCTCCCTTCATAGCTGTAGATTACTGTATGGCTATAGCCTCCCTTCATAGCTGTAGATTACTGTATGGCTATAGCCTCCCTTCATAGCTGTAGATTACTGTATGGCTATAGTCTCCCTTCATAGCTGTAGATTACTGTATGGCTATAGTCTCCCTTCATAGCTGTAGATTACTGTATGGCCATAGCCTCCCTTCATAGCTGTAGATTACTGTATGGCTATAGTCTCCCTTCATAGCTGTAGATTACTGTATGGCTATAGTCTCCCTTCATAGCTGTAGATTACTGTATGGCTATAGTCCTCCCTTCATAGCTGTAGATTACTGTATGGCTATAGTCTCCCTTCATAGCTGTAGATTACTGTATGGCTATAGCTCCCTTCATAGCTGTAGATTACTGTATGGCTATAGTCTCCCTTCATAGCTGTAGATTACTGTATGGCTATAGTCTCCCTTCATAGCTGTAGATTACTGTATGGCTATAGTCTCCCTTCATAGCTGTAGATTACTGTATGGCTATAGCCTCCCTTCATAGCTGTAGATTACTGTATGGCTATAGCTCCCTTCATAGCTGTAGATTACTGTATGGCCATAGTCTCCCTTCATAGCTGTAGATTACTGTATGGCTATAGCCTCCCTTCATAGCTGTAGATTACTGTATGGCTATAGTCTCCCTTCATAGCTGTAGATTACTGTATGGCTATAGTCTCCCTTCATAGCTGTAGATTACTGTATGGCTATAGTCTCCCTTCATAGCTGTAGATTACTGTATGGCTATAGCCTCCCTTCATAGCTGTAGATTACTGTATGGCCATAGCCTCCCTTCATAGCTGTAGATTACTGTATGGCTATAGCCTCCCTTCATAGCTGTAGATTACTGTATGGCCATAGCCTCCCTTCATAGCTGTAGATTACTGTATGGCCATAGCCTCCCTTCATAGCTGTAGATTACTGTATGGCTATAGCCTCCCTTCATAGCTGTAGATTACTGTATGGCTATAGTCTCCCTTCTATAGCTGTAGATTACTGTATGGCTATAGCCTCCCTTCATAGCTGTAGATTACTGTATGGCCATAGCCTCCCTTCATAGCTGTAGATTACTGTATGGCTATAGCCTCCCTTCATAGCTGTAGATTACTGTATGGCCATAGCCTCCCTTCATAGCTGTAGATTACTGTATGGCTATAGCCTCCCTTCATAGCTGTAGATTACTGTATGGCCATAGCCTCCCTTCATAGCTGTAGATTACTGTATGGCTATAGTCTCCCTTCATAGCTGTAGATTACTGTATGGCTATAGTCTCCCTTCATAGCTGTAGATTACTGTATGGCCATAGCCTCCCTTCATAGCTGTAGATTACTGTATGGCTATAGTCTCCCTTCATAGCTGTAGATTACTGTATGGCTATAGCCTCCCTTCATAGCTGTAGATTACTGTATGGCTATAGCCTCCCTTCATAGCTGTAGATTACTGTATGGCTATAGTCTCCCTTCATAGCTGTAGATTACTGTATGGCTATAGCCTCCCTTCATAGCTGTAGATTACTGTATGGCTATAGTCTCCCTTCATAGCTGTAGATTACTGTATGGCTATAGTCTCCCTTCATAGCTGTAGATTACTGTATGGCTATAGTCTCCCTTCATAGCTGTAGATTACTGTATGGCTATAGCCTCCCTTCATAGCTGTAGATTACTGTATGGCTATAGCCTCCCTTCATAGCTGTAGATTACTGTATGGCTATAGTCTCCCTTCATAGCTGTAGATTACTGTATGGCTATAGCCTCCCTTCATAGCTGTAGATTACTGTATGGCCATAGCCTCCCTTCATAGCTGTAGATTACTGTATGGCCATAGTCTCCCTTCATAGCTGTAGATTACTGTATGGCTATAGCCTCCCTTCATAGCTGTAGATTACTGTATGGCCATTGCCTCCCTTCATAGCTGTAGATTACTGTATGGCTATAGCCTCCCTTCATAGCTGTAGATTACTGTATGGCCATAGCCTCCCTTCATAGCTGTAGATTACTGTATGGCTATAGCCTCCCTTCATAGCTGTAGATTACTGTATGGCCATAGCCTCCCTTCATAGCTGTAGATTACTGTATGGCCATAGCCTCCCTTCATAGCTGTAGATTACTGTATGGCCATAGCCTCCCTTCATAGCTGTATGATTACTGTATGGCCATAGCCTCCCTTCATAGCTGTAGATTACTGTATGGCTATAGCTTATCTTTATAGCTGTAGATTACAGTATGGCTGTAGCTGTAGATTACCATATGCCTATAGCTGTAGACGACTGTATGGCTATAGCTGTAGATTACTGTCTGGCTATAGCTGTAGATTACCATATTATTATGCCTATAGCTATAGATGACTGCATGGCTATAGCAATCACTTATCTTCATTGACTTCAGCGCAAGATGGGCGTTGAATCTTGCACTGAATGTGGATGAAGATAAGTGATTGCTCGTTCATTTTCGTTGTCCTGAGTGTTTTGTATCTTGCCTGAAGAAGACCTAAGAGGTCGAAACGCGTCGTGTTTTGTCTTGTGATTCGTTTATTTACGTTTTCTTGGCGGTTCGCTATTAATTACATTTAAAATTTCTTCATAGTATAGTTGTTGACTGTCTTCATTGTTAATCTGCACAGTGTTTGACTACCTTTATAGTTATATGGAAAACATAGTGGTAGACTATTTTGTAGACTATCTCCATAGTGGTAGACTATCTCTATAGTGGCAGACTACCTTCATGATAGACTGCATCATAGCTCTAAACTCCCTTCATGATTCGTAGATAACCTTCATGGTTTGTAGATGATATTACCATGGTGTGTAGATCATGTTCATGGTTTGTAGATTGTTTTCATGATCTGTAGATAACCTTCATGGTTTGTAGATGATATTTCCATGGTGTGTAGATCATGTTCATGGTTTTGTAGATGATATTTCCATGGTGTGTAGATCATGTTCATGGTTTGTAGATTGTTTTCATGATCTGTAGATAACCTTCATGGTTTTGTAGATGATATTTCCATGGTGTGTAGATCATGTTCATGGTTTGTAGATTGTTTTCATGATCTGTAGATAATCTTCATGGTTTGTAGATGATATTTCCATGGTGTGTAGATCATGTTCATGGTTTGTAGATTGTTTTCATGATCTGTAGATAACCTTCATGGTTTGTAGATTATATTTTCATGGTGTGTAGATCATGTTCATGGTTTGTAGATTGTTTTCATGATCTGTAGATAACCTTCATGGTTTGTAGATGATATTTTCCATGGTGTGTAGATCATGTTCATGGTTTGTAGATTGTTTTCATGAGCTGTATATTACTTGCATGGTTTGTAGATGATATTTCCATGGTGTGTAGATCATGTTCATGGTTTGTAGATTGTTTTCATGAGCTGTATATTACTTGCATGGTTTGTAGACAATCATCGCGGTTTTACTTTACCCTCATATCTTGTAGACAACCTGAATGGTTTTGAGATTTTTTTTATAGTATGTAGACTATGTTCATAGCTCTAGACTACCTTCAAGGACTACAGACAATTTTCATAATAAGTAGATTACTTTCAAGGTTTGTAGACAATGTTCATGGTATGTTGATTACTTCTGTGGTTTGTACATTTCCTTCATGGCTGTAGACTACGCTCAACCCTCGTGGACTGTAGCCCAGTCACCATGACTGGTAGTGAACTTTCAGGCTTTGTAGACCAACCATTATCCTTACACGGTTCTTTGACCACTTTTTCACGGATTGTAAACTACGTACACAGTGAGAATGTGATTTTCACGGTCTGTAGACTAACTTCATGCTTGCAGACTATCTTTCTGAATAGCAGACTATCTTTCTGACTTGCAGACTATCTTTCTGACTTGAGACTATCTTTCTGACTTGCAGACTATCGTCATGCCTGCAGACTATCTTTCGGACTTGCAGACTATCTTTCTGAATAGCAGACTATCTTTCTGACTTGCAGACTATCTTTCTGAATAGCAGACTATCTTTCTGACTTGCAGACTATCGTCATGCCTGCAGACTATCTTTCGGACTTGCAGACTATCTTTCTGAATAGCAGACTATCTTTCTGACTTGCAGACTATCTTCATGCCTGCAGACTATCTTTCTGACTTGCATACTATCTTTCTGACTTGCAGACTATCTTTCTGACTTGCATACTATCTTTCTGACTTGCAGACTATCTTTCTGACTTGCATACTATCTTTCTGACTTGCATACTATCTTTCGGACTTGCAGACCATCTTTCTGACTTGCTGACTATCTTTATGATTTGTAGATTTGCCTTCATGAATGTATGTCATCTTCATGGTTGTAGATGACCTTCATGATGGACTCATTCAGTGTCCCAACCAATCTGTGACTGCATTTGTCGTGACATCATCACAACAGCGTGGCCCTTTTTTCTCGTCTCAACCTTAAATACCTTTAGTCTGGTCCTGCAGCAGTCTTAGTGATGGCAGAGCCTTTAGTCTGGTCCTGCAGCAGCCTTAGTGATGGCAGAGCCTTTAGTCTGGTCCTGCAGCAGCCTTAGTGATGGCAGAGCCTTTAGTCTGGTCCTGCAGCAGCCTTAGTGATGGCAGAGCCGAAAAAGCAAATCATTATTAAGCGGTGATGAGGCAACGTTCCTAGTTTGGTCTGTTTGTCCGGGTTTGGTGAAGTCTTCAGCTGCCTGTGAATATTAGGGGTAATGAGAAAAAAGCCCTTGGTTTGCCCAGTTCGTTTGGGTTCTGTGGAGTCTTCAGCTGCCTGCTGTCTTCAGCCTGATCTCTGATCTCACACGTGAGGCCACAAGGTCATTCTGTACACACGACCACATAGACAGACAAAGGACGAGAAGACAGAAGAATGCAACGCGCGCGTGGGCACACACACACACACACACACACACACACACACACACACACACATACACACACACACACACACACACACACACACACACACACACACACACACCACACACACACACACACACACACAACTTTCCGCTTCGATCGTAAACTGCCCACTTCTTGGTCCGTTCCTTCCAACGCGGCAAGCGGGGCCAAACAGACAAGCTAGGCAGCCAACAAGCTAGGCAGCCAACAAGCTAGGCAGCCAACAAGCTAGGCAGCCAGCAAGCAAGCCAGGCAAGACAGCATTAAAACTGTGCAAGCAATAAACGACTTACCCCGGGGTGACAAAGATGCTCGGCCACAGATAGCATTCAAAGGGCCGCCCGTTTGGCGCGCTGCCTGACAACTTACAACAGATCGAATTTCGCTCCTCACATTCCTCCCACAGCGCACACCCCCCCCCCCCCTCCCCCCTCCCCCCGAGTCCTCCTTCTCCAGTCTGAAGCCACGGACCCACGAGGGGCCCCATGCCGCGCCAAGTCTGTAAGGCAGGTCTGTGGAGCGTTGTGCAGGCGGACAGGCTGACAAACGGGCAAACAACACGGGGTGAGACGCCAAGCGGCCTTCTTTTGTGTGGTCCCAGCAAGTGACTGCCAAGCTTCTTTCTGTCTTCCCCCAAATCTGCTGGAGTCAATCACTGCTTTTCTTTTGTGCACACACACACACACACACACACACACACACACACACACACACACACACACACACACACACACACACACACACGCAAAGGTGGAGGTGGTGATGATGGTGATGTGGAAAATGGAGAGGGACGAAGCGGGTACAGGGGTGGGGGGTGGCGGTGGGGGGAAGCAGGAGGAGAGGGTGTGGGTGCGGGATAGAGGGAGGACAGAGAGAGGAGGGAAGGGGAGGGGGGGGTTTAAATGAACCTTTTTTTTTCTCCAAAGAACGATGAAAAGACAAGATGTTGAATCGAGGAACACTGGTCTGTCTGCTCTGTCTGTCTGTCTTCTCTCTCTCTCTCTCTCTCTCTCTCTCTCTCTCTCTCTCTCTCTCTCTCTCTCTCTCTCTCTCTCTCTCTCTCTCTCCCTGTATTAATTTTGCTCGATTTCGATTCGGAACTCTCGGATTTAATACAAAGAAAAGATGGTATTTGTCTGGGGCTTCCTCGGAATCTTCATGCCCTATGTGTGGTTATGATGTTGAGGATGAAAAACATTTCTTATTCCATTGTACAGGATATGTGACATTACGGAACAAATGTGATTTTTTTCATACGGATCTAGCTCAGACTCATAATGTTACATCTGTTTTACTTTCAAATGACGAAATGATTATCAAATCAGTTGCAAAATTTATAGCAGAGGCTCAGAAATTGCGAAAAGAAAAGATTAACCCACTATGATGCATAATCCATTAATATGATGAAGATAAAAATGAATGTTTATATATCATATGATAAAGTGGATGGTCGAATTTCATATATTTTTGATTGCGTGTGCGTGCGTGCTTATCTGCGTGTGTATGTGTGTGTATGCATGTGATTGGGCGAATATGTGTGTGTGTGTGGTGTGTGTGTGTGTGTGTGTGTGTGTGTGTGTGTGTGTGTGTGTGTGTGTGTGTGTGTGTGTTGTGTGTGTGTGTATGGGTATGTCTGCGTCGGCGTGTGTGTGTGTGTGTGTGTGTGTGTGTGTGTGTTGTGTGTGTGTGTGTGTGTGTCGCGCGCGCGCGCGCGGCGCGTGTTGTGTGGTGGTGTGTGTGTGTGTGTGTTGGGTGGGCTGGTGGGTGAGTGCTTGGGATATGTATTTATGTGGCTAAATGATCATTATATCATAACTGATTGAAGTTTCGTTGAGATATTTTTTGTATTTTTTAGTATTGATTTCATATGCCAGCAATATTTCCTTTCTGAACCTATTGTTACCCCCCTTGTCATCAGACCGTAATGGTAATGACAATAAAATATCGTGAATCGTGAATCGTGAATCTCACTCTGTAGCCTCCTGTCTGGGCTGCCAGCAAGACGGGTTTCAAAGTGTGGTGAAAAACGTTTGCAATTTTTCGCCTGTGCTGGGCTGCCAGCAAGACGGTTTTCAAAGTGTGGTGAAAAACGTTTGCAATTTTTCGCCTGTGCTGGGCTGCCAGCAAACGGTTTTCAAAGTGTGGTGAAAAACGTTTGCAATTTTTCGCCTGTGCTGGGCTGCCAGCAAGACGGTTTTCAAAGTGTGGTGAAAAACGTTTGCAATTTTTCGTCTTCATAGTTTCCCAACTCCTGTAGAAAGTGTCCTCAACACTGATGAAAGAATCGTCTCTGTCTTCCTTCAAAGCAGAAAGAACCAGGAGCCTGTGAGTCTCTCTCTCTCTCTCTCTCTCTCTCTCTCTCTCTCTCTCTCTCTCTCTCTCTCTCTCTCTCTCTCTCTCGCCTGCATATACTCACAGAAAGAAAAACAGCACGCACACGCGTGGGAACGTATTCAGAGACACAAACGCATGCAAACACGTATGCACACTCTCTCTCTCTCTCACACACAGACACAGACACACACACACACACGCACGCACGCACGCACGCACGCACGCACGCACGCACGCACGCACGCACACACACACACTGAACGAGGGGTACGATGAGGGGAGAGGTGAAGTGTCAGGGTTGGGGAAGGGGGAAGAAAGACGCTGAGGTTAATTAAAATTGATCCATTTCCAGTCCGGCCATTCAGTCTGCAATGGCTGGCTGCACTGTCAGGGTCTATGCAGTCATTCAACCATCACCTCACTACCTTCACTGCCCCCCACGACACTGCTATACAACTGACAAAACTGGCACCTTTCACATTCAGAAAGGTGGGGAGGGAGGGGGTAGAGGGCTGGAAGAGGTGGGGGCGGAAAGGAAGGGAGGTTTAGGGGGCGAGAAGATGAGGACGTCTTTGTACTTTTGAAAGGGTTAAATTCATTGACATTTGACGTCTTTGTAAACTTGAAAGGGTTAAATTCATTGACATTTGACGTCTTTGTAAACTTGAAAGGCTTAACTTCATTGACTTTTTAAAAAATTTCTGATGACCTTTTCTGAGCTTGATCCAAGCAATTATGGTTCCCCTTTTATGCCGTGACGTTGGAATCATGTTTCTTTACTAACGGTTGACTGAGTCGGGTGAGCGGTGTAGATATCATTAAAGACCCCATAGCTAGGCTCATCGGTGCAAAGGTGCTGAGAGCTGGAATCAGTGGCAGCGGCAGTCGCTGAGAGCTGGAATCAGTGGCAGCGGCAGGTGCTGAGAGCTGGAATCAGTGGCAGCGGCAGGTGCTGAGAGCTGGAGTCATTGGCAGCTGAGAGCTGGAATCAGCGGCAGGTGCTGAGAGCTGGAATCAGTGGCAGCGGCAGGTGCTGAGAGCTGAATCGTGGCAGGCAGTCTAGAGCTGGAATCAGTGCAGCTCGGAGGGCGCTGAGAGCTGGAATCAGTGGCAGCTCGGAGGGCGCTGAGAGCTGGAATCAGTGGCAGCTCGAAGGGCGCTGGTGCCAGTCGTCACGCTGTTTGTGGCCCAGCGGACCGTGAGAACCCACACAGGGTCGTCATGATGTTTGTGGCCCAGCGGACCGTGAGAACCCACACAGGGTCGTCACGCTGTTTGTGGCCCAGTGGACCGTGAGAACCCACACAGGGGGTTGAACACTCAGGCAAAGCTGAACCCTCCTTAAGGCTCAAAACACACGCCCTCCTCACACACCTCACACAGATCATGCCATGATCATGGTACGTCAACTGTTGCATATTATGCCATGGTCATGGTGAGTCAGTTGTTGAATATTACGCCATTATCATGGTAGGTCAACTGTTGAATATTATGCCATGATCATGGTGAGTCAACTGTTGAATATTACGCCATTATCATGGTAGGTCAACTGTTGAATATTATGCCATGATCATGGTGAGTCAGCTGTTGAATATTACGCCATTATCATGGTAGGTCAACTGTTGAATATTATGCCATGATCATGGTACGTCAACTGTTGGATTGAGATCTTGGTGAGTACCGACAGAGAACAGGCTTAGAGAATCCGGCGAGTCAGCAAAGTTATAAAAAAAAAGAAAAAACGTTATATCTGGATTAAGTTCTCTCCCTTTAAAATGTACGTAATTTTCAATGCACAGAAGATAAATATCATCTTTAAAGGCTAGAGGTTAGTGTGTGTGTGTGTGTGTGTGTGTGTGTGTGTGTGTGTGTGTGTGTGTGTGTGTGTGTGTGTGTGTGTGTGTGTTTCTCTTGATTTAATGTTTATTCACCTTGGTGATTTTAGACCAAAAAAATAGCAATAACAATAAATAGTAATAAATGCTTAGATATCGGAGTACATTACAAATTAAAGGTAAAATAACTTAACTACAAATAGTTACCAATAGGACTGTTAGCTAACTGATCGAAAAAACTGTATGTTAACGTCGATGAAACAAAAATTTCATTGACAGTATGCTGAGAGAGTATAGTGACAAAACGCCTTAAATCATTACAAAATGAAATATGATCATTACTAATTTTTTGTCCACAGATGCCAACAATGTTTTTGGTATACTTGGTGATAAAGGCGTTAATTTTCCACCGATACATGAGAATACTATTATTTTTTTTAACACGAGGAGTTTTTATGTCACAGATTTTAAAGTTCATATAGCAACAACGAGTATTTGTTTCGATGCTATCAAATTGCTTCCAAACATACGTGTCTAATACGTTATAATATTCTTGTAACGATAGTGGAAAAATATGTTTTCTGACGTTGGCTCGGTTGCTCCCCTTTTAGCCGCTCTGTCCACTTTATCATTGAAATAAACTGAACAATGTGATGGCATCCAAAAGAAAGTGATCTCTATGCCTGGCAGTGAAAGTTCATGAATGAAATGGGGGATTTCAACAATCATTCCTGCCCTTGTGTGTCAATTCCGTGATTGGAGTGCTTGAAGCACTGACTTGGAATCGACACAGAAAAGGATCTGAAACACATTTTCCCGAAAATTTATAAATTGCTGTAAGTTCAGCAGTGAATATTGATTTACATTCTCCAATATGAAATGATCTTTCAACATTAAGATCTGGTATTAAAAATGCTGAAACTGCTTTTTTTCTGTATTAGAGACCTATCGGTATATATCTTCAAATGGTAGGGATAGTTTTCTTCAATATGAAGTCTAACGTGACTACCTAGTAAATTTATATAATCACTTTTTAATATCTGTGTGATTGATATCAAATTTGGCTTTCTGTAGTTCCCACGATGGTGTTGGGAAAAAGCGTGGCTTAACAAATTCAAAGTCCTTTGCAAGATTGATCCCCGAGCCTTTTATAATATCAGATGTATATGTTGCTATTGTAACTTGAGATGCTATGGATTTCGCTCGTTTAGGGAAGTCTGTATCTGATCTTAATCTGATTTCAGTTTTCAAATCATTCTCTACAGACATGATTGTCATTTGACATTTAGGGCAAGCAACTTTCTATTTTCATCTAGAGGTAAACCTTGAGCCTGACTGTATGTTCGAATACAAGAACCGTGTGTTGGGAGACCTAATGCAATTTTTAATGCTTTGGGTTCTATGCTTTGAAGCTTTTTTTCAGTATTTTGGTGCGTTGAAGAAAATCTCTTGGGCGTACGCTATTTTAGATCTTACAAGTGCTTTACATAAATAAATGAGCGTGGAAGTATCTTGCGCCCATACTTGTTTACTTCTGATTTTTAAAACGTTTACTGTTTTACGTGCTCTTGTCAATAAATATTCGATGTGCTGATTCCAAGACAGTTTGTCAGTGAGGAAAACTCTTAAAAGTTTGGCAATCGATTTATAATGGACAGTGATATTATTTACTTTAAGAATAGGCATCCTCTTTGGATTTGTGCTACAATTAAAATGTACACTATTAGTTTTATCTTCTGATAAATGCAATCCATTCGTCATCATATACTTTGCTATGTTGTCATGTTTTCTCTGGTACACTTTCCGTGTATAATTTATACTTCGTATGGGAGTTTTCTTTTTAAGAGTCACGTCCATCCACACGCATAGATCATCAGCATATTGAACCAAAACTACATTTTTAGACATCTTGTTGGGTAGGTCGTGCATCAAAATCGAAAACAAAATGAGTGCAATCACTGAACCTTGACGAATGCCCATGTTAAGTGTCCTTTTCGTTGAGTAAGTACTTCCAGTTCGTGTTTGTATTTCTCGGTTCTCTAGAAAACATTTGATATAGTCAAACATGTGACCTGAAAGACCTATGTTTTGTAATTTTAGTAAGAGTCGAGAATGTCATACTTCGTCGTATGCCTTGGTTAGGT
>CM065730.1:71498840-71513840 GCA_033310375.1 Conus canariensis
GGAATTGACGGGGAGAATGGGGTGGCGAGTGGCGTAGTGGTGGGGTGGGCGTAGTAAGAGTAGCTGGCGTCTACAGCGATATGTTTTGTTTGTCTTTAGGAGTTGAAGCGTTTTGAATGTTTGTTTGGTGGGTTAGTTGGCGGTTGCTGTTGTTGTTATAATAGGATATGATAATTACAAATTTCAATGGTTAGATCTCTACAAAGTGCAAATATTCCATGGCAATATTCTACACAACTGCCAGCTATCAGAGAGAGAGAGAGAGAGAGAGAGAGAGAGAGAGAGAGAGAGAGAGAGAGAGATTCAGATTCAGATTCAGATGATTTATTCATATAACAGGCCAAGGCCCCTAATGAAGGGGAGTGTGAACACACAAGTACAATAGCTACATGAAACCAAATTACAGAACAAGACCAGTATAATTCAAGGGCAATTTCAAGAAGTGAAAATTTCTCTATACTTAAAAGCCTTGTACAAAAACAAAGAAAAATTCTTAACAACTTCTGCAGAAGTAGATGAACAAAGTAGGCTCAGTTTAAACAAAGATGGCTGTCTGTAATATTTGGGCTTAATAAACTTTTCTCTGATGCTCATGAGAGCTGGACAGGACAGGACGAAGTGTAATTCGGTTTCAATTGATTTTTTACATAAGGGACATAACAAATCATAATTATTACATATGCGATATCTAAAATAATGAGTTGCCAATGCAGATATTCCTAATCTGAATTTTGCTGTTACGTGTTTTAGGTGCCTGTCCATATCTAAGGTTAAGTACGTTTTCAGGTCATGAACATCACAAAAGTTCCTGTAGAAATCAAATCTGTCACTGTTATGAATATGATCAGTCCATTTCTGCCATCTGCAGTCAACCAACCGTTGACGGAAAACACATACAAACTCTTTAGTATTACCAACCCCTTGATTCAGCCAAACAAATCCAAATCCGTATTCAAACAGACAAAGGCGCACTTTGGACACCCAGTTACTTTTGCCTTTAGCGTCTAAGTCATACAACATATTGTACGCCTTACGAGGAATTCTAAAGTCTTCCATTTGTAACAGTTTCAGCCAGTAGCGGATACATCTGACAGCAGAAGTAATGTAAATGGGAAATCGATTAGTTTCACCGTAAATTAGATCATTTGGAGTCCGTCTATCTACACCAAGAAACCTTTTTAGAGCAAACATTTGAACAGATTCACAACAGACAGCAGCTTTTTCTAGTCCCCATAGCTCAGAGCCGTACTGTACAATCGGTTGAACCTGAGAATCAAATAGCTTTATAAATAACATGAATGAAGAATTATTAAGAATATGTAACTTTTTCATGATACAAAGCACAACATTTTTTGCCTTACTCGAAAGGTCTTTGCACGCGCCAACAAAACTCAAGCGTGTTGAGAATAATATTCCTAAATATTTATAGGCATTGACAACTGGCATAGGAGTACCATCGTATACCCACCTTTCCCTTACACTTAGATAACCACCTTTACGGAATACTATGATATTGCTTTTTTCCATGTTGACTTTCAACTGCAATGATTTAGCAGCACGGTGCAAGCTATTCAATTGTGTTTGTAACCCTATAACAGTTTCGGACATCAAAACAACATCGTCGGCCAACAGAAGGATAAACAATTCAAAAGCATCGAGCGATAATAAAGCACCATGTTTACCATTGTTGATTACATCAAGAGCTAACTCATTGATAAACAAAGAAAATAAGATAGGGCTGCATGCATCTCCCTGCTTGACTCCTCTAGAACAATTAATATAGTCAGTAAGTTTCGCTCCACAACGGACTCTGGTTCTTACTCTATCATACATACTTCTAATACATCTATGGAGTTTACCTTTAATACCATTTTTTGTCAAAATGGGCCAGAGGAGATTTCTATTAATGGAGTCAAACGCTTTTTCAAAATCTATAAAAGCTACGTATAACTTCCTATTGTAAGAAAACTGCTTCTGCACAAGTGCAAGCAAAGTAAACATGTGATCAGTAGTTGAGTAACCCTTCTTAAAGCCTGCTTGATAATCACCTGTGATATTATTTTCCTCTACCCATTCTTGCAATCGGTTATTAATAATTGTCCCAAAGATTTTACTACTAATATCACTAATAGAGATCCCTCTGTAATTGTTGGGGTTATTAACATCACCCTTTTTAAAAATTGGCAAAATAACTGATTCAGTCCAGTTTTCTGGAAAAGTACCTTTATCAAATAATATATTAAACAATTTCAGAAAGAATTGCATTACCTGATCAGAAGCATGTTTAAATAGTTCACCAATAATGCCGTCTGGGCCAGCCGCCTTGCGATTTTTCAATTTTCTACACGCTAATACTACTTCGTCTTGTGTAATTGGTCGATTCATATAACTATCATTGTTGACATCAAGTGTTTGGTCAACACACATGTTACTAACATCAGATTCTAGTAGAGCCTGGAAATGTTGAAACCATGTATCAATACTAATGTTATTCCTGGGCTGTTTTCTTTTGAAAGAAATCCTCTGAATAGTATCCCAAAATTCCTTTTGACAGTTTATAGATGATACAAGTTTTTGAACTAAAGAATTGTTGAAGTCTTTCTCTTTTCTCTTCAATAAATGTTTATATTCTCGCCTTGCAACTGAGTAAGCATTTTTGTCCACTGTCTTTAAAGTGCAACGACTGATACGAAGTAACCTCCTGGCTTTTCTTTTACTAGCATCACATTCTTTATCATACCAATCACAAGGTTTTTTGTTACTATTAATATATATACACCTTCTCATGCAGTCTGCACTTTCTTTCATGCCATCATTAAACATACTTAGCGCATAATTTATATCCGCGTCTAATAAATCTATAGCAACATCTATCTTTGTACGAATTCTATCACTACATAATGTACTATGAAACAAATTAGCATGTTCATCATTCCAGACGAGTTTTTCTATAACCTGTTTTTCAATCTTGTTACTGGCATGTACAGTATTTTCTTTAGGAAAAGCAATAGAAAGCGATACAGGTAAGTGGTCAGAATCTATACGTTCTAAAACATTAAGCATACATGAATCATACAAAAGAGCAAAAAGTTCTTTAGAAAATATGAAATAATCTACAACACTGGAACCAGTATCAGACATGTATGTATAGCGACCTTCAAGGTCACCTTTACACACGCCATTAAGAATGCACAGATCTACAGCAGTGCACACATTCAGTAGCAATTTACCATAATTATTCAATGTACAATCTTCGGAGTGTCGATCAATACTGAGAGGCCGGCTATGGAAATGCTCATCAAGAACATCGTTCACAGATATGTCTTGTGAAATGTTAGAGGTTCTGCTATTGAGGTCACCATTTATTATCACATAAACATCCCTAGGTAACAATAAATCAACGAGACATTCTTCAAGTAAATTAATACCATTATCAATATCAAAATGGGCATAAAAAGGTGAACCTTCTGGAGGTATATAGGCACAAAAGTACAAAACATCCTTATCTATTCCAAATAATCTTTTATCGATCAAGAACACACAAAGTTTGAATGATTAACGTCGATGATTTTAACAAAGGGAGACAATTCTTTTCTGAATAAACAAATCACTCCGCCTGATCGCCTTCCTTGTTTTGAAAATTTAACTGCAGATTTACAAAATACTTCATAACCAACAAACACATCAGCACGACATTCGTCCATAAATGTTTCAATCAAACATATGAAATCAAACTCGTAAATAAACGACATAAAATCACAGTCGGTAAGTTTAGAATATAAGCCATTCACATTCCACAACAGGAAGGAAAAAGGTTTCTTTACATTTGTACACGCTGTGCCGTTCACTTGTTTGCACGTGTTTTTCACAGTATGTCCGGACTCACCTCTCTGACCCACAAAAAACGGTTCACCGTTGACACTGCCACAAGTGACAGGCGATTTCACCGGTGTAGCTTTTTTGTCAGTACCTTCTTCTGCCACACAGGTGTAGGTCAAATTTTCATCAAGTGGCCGGCCACCCCCCTATCTGGATTCAACTAATCTGCTTTGGTCGTCGAGAAAATACTTTGTCCCGTCAATGAGGAGATGATCAAAGATCATCGCCGCTCTTTTGCCTTCTGACCTTGCTTTCTTCAGATGGGGGGAAAGACCACGCCTTATCTCCCTAACGCGAGAGGAGAAATCCTCGCCCACAAAGATATTACTCCCTTTTAATTTTCTCTTCGCTCTTAAGATTTTCGTTTTGTCTTTGTAAGATGAACATCGAGCGATGATGGGAGAATCAGGTTTGGCATTTATTCTATGTACCCGATCGAACTCAATGTCCCGTGTCAAATCTAACTGATCAGTTAAGAGATCATGTATTTTACCTTCACATCGTTCGCTGGTTTCATTTTTATCTCTCGGGATACCATAGAAAATTAGGTTATTTCGTTTTGATCTTCCTTCTAAATCATCCGCCTTTCTTTCTAATTGTTCAAGTCTCGTAGTGAGATCAGAGTTCTTTTTTGCTAGCACAGCATTCTCTTCTTTTAAAGATCCCACCTCCTCCCTCAGATCCTTCAATCCATGATGTAGTGCAGCGAACTGGTCATTCAGATCCCTGACACTCCTCTCTATGTCGGTGAATTTAATGTTCATTTCCTTAAATGTACAGTTCATAGAGTCCAACATACCCATGATGTCAGCATTGGTGGGCTGTTGAGGAGAAGTGGGTGTCGTCTGTTCACGGTCCGCCGATGAAGCGCCAGCCTTGTCCGCACTGGTGCTGCGTGATGAGCTGCCAAGCCGGGTCTGCTTCATGCTGTCCGCCCTGGGTCCGGGGTTCTGCTCCACATCGCCACAGCGTAGAAGTAGTCCGCCCCAGAACATTAACGTGAGGAGCAGGCCAAGGGTTGCACCGTCCGTCCTGGTTCGTAGTGTCAGCATGGCGATCGCAATGGCGGCTTTCTTCCTGGCTCGCTTCGCCATAAAGGTAATGTAGACGGGCACGAAGGATCCACATCTCGCTCTGAATACTTGTGGTCCTGATGGCATGGTGACTGATCGATGTACAGGTCAAAGTACTGGACTGTACAGTGACGGTAACTGACAGAAGGGACAATAAACTTCAGAGCTCTTTAATGTCCGACTGCTCGAACTGTGACACAGTTCACGCCCCCCAGAGAGAGAGAGAGAGAGAGAGAGAGAGAAAATCTGTGCACAAGCTCTGCTGGAGGACAATGTCCTAAACTGTGCCTGGACTGTGTCCTAATCCTTTCAACCGCAATGAATGAAAAGTAACACTGCCAGGCAGGGCACTGACGGCCGATTTCTACACCAAAACAAGCGACACTGTCGCATGATGAAAGCTGTGTCTCACTGTGCCAGTCTCTCGCTCCAGCTGCTTGCTTTCAGATACCCTCGACAGGTGTGACTACGAGCAAAATACCCGCCCAGCTCCGAGAGTTGAATATACCCAATCTTTTTTTTTCCTTTTAAAGCAAGACACCCACACAGCAAACATGACCCCTTCATCAGAGCAAAAGTGACGCTCATGTTCTTCACAGCTTCTCATGTAACCTGGACACCATTTTGGCTGTGTTTGTGGTTCTTCACAGAGATCAAGAATTCAGTCTGTCCTTCAGATTCTGTGACGAACGTGATTCCACTTGTAATTCCGTACCCTTTACTTAAATTAATCAGAACGCCTCAACATGCATTCAATAAACAACATGGAGTGACCCTGTATCCGAATCACGTGCTGCTTTCACCTTTGAACTCACCTGATGTCACCACAGAATGGCGAGGGCAGGGAACTGCGAGTGCAAGCTTAAAATCGTTTTGCTGCACTTGCTACTGTATATCAAGACCGCTTACTTCGTCTTTTTCATTCCTCTTTTCTGGAAATTGAAGTCGTCAGGGACTGGATCTCTCTCTCTCTCTCTCTCTCTCTCTCTCTCTCTCTCTCTGCACGAAACAAAAAGCCAAGGCCATACTGTGTAGTGTAAATGCAATACACAAATGACTGTGAAATTAAGGGTCCTAGACCGCAATTATTTCCGGTCAGTTTAATTCCAAATTTCCACACCCACAGCCTTCGTCAGGAATACTGTAGAAACAAATGTTCAATTTTTGTTAACGAAAAGATTTCATATTGCACACAAACACACACGTATCTATCTGTCTGTCTGTCTATCTATCTATCTATCCCTGTTTCTCTCTATATATATAAACACATATACGTGTAAACCTTAAAACTACAGATAAAACCACTCTCTCACTGCTTACATGTTAGTTCTCTTGGTGTCGCGAGGCGACATAAGAAGTGGGGAAAAAATAAATATGTGTAGCGTGTGCGTGCGTGCATGTGTGTGTGTGCGTGCGTGCATGTGTGTGTGTGTGTGTGTGTGTGTGTGTGTTATTTGACAGTGAGCAAACGGTAGAGAGAGAGAGAGAGAGAGAGAGAGAGAGAGACAGACAGAGAGACAGACAGACAGACAGACTGACAGACAGACAGACAGAGACAGAGACAGAGAGAGAGACAGAGAATCTGAATTGAATAAAAGTCCGAACACAACTTGAAGATTTCATAAATATTCGGCTTTAATGCGTTGTGTACAAGACACAGTCCACAAGTCAACTTATTATTTAGAGTTCATTCCTTCATCTCACTCCCATGCCATTTCAACATCAGTCACAAAACACAGTCCACAAATCAACTCATTATTTACTGTCCTGTCATCCGCTCTCACTCGACGCCATTTCAGCATCAGTCACAATACACAGTTCACAGGTCATCTCATTATTTCCGTTCATCCCTTCACTCTCACTCCCATGCCGTTTCAACATCAATCACAAAACACAACTCTACTCTAACTCCCATGCCGTTTCAACATCAATCACAAAACACAACTCTACTCTAACTCCCATGCCGTTTCAACATCAATCACAAAACACAACTCTACTCTAACTCCCATGCCGTTTCAACATCAATCACAAAACACAACTCTACTCTAACTCCCATGCCGTTTCAACATCAATCACAAAACACAACTCTACTCTACTCCCATGCCGTTTCAACATCAATCACAAAACACAACTCTACTCTAACTCCCATGCCGTTTCAACATCAATCACAAAACACAACTCTACTCTAACTCCCATGCCGTTTCAACATCAGTCACAAAACACAACTCTACTCTAACTCCCATGCCGTTTCAACATCAATCACAAAACACAACTCTACTCTAACTCCCATGCCGTTTCAACATCAATCACAAAACACAACTCTACTCTAACTCCCATGCCGTTTCAACATCAATCACAAAACACAACTCTACTCTAACTCCCATGCCGTTTCAACATCAATCACAAAACACAACTCTACTCTAACTCCCATGCCGTTTCAACATCAATCACAAAACACAACTCTGCTCTAACTCCCATGCCGTTTCAACATCAATCACAAAACACAACTCTACTCTAACTCCCATGCCGTTTCAACATCAATCACAAAACACAGTTCACAAGTCAACTCATTATTTACTGTCCTCACAAAACCACACCATCAGTCACAAAATCATTCTATCTGACCAAAAGTGCATCACAAAATAGCATAGCATATAAAACATACTGTCAAATCTATCAGATAGAAATGCATTAAAAAGTAAAATGGAATGTAACAGAATACAATGGGGCTTGTATACAGGCATATTTTCACAACACTTCGTACAGAGAGAGAGAGAGAGAGAGAGAGAGAGAGAGAGAGAGAGAGAGAGAGAGAGAAGCAAGGTTGAGGTGCAGAGGTGGTGGAGGATGAGGGTGCTGACCATGTTGAAGACGATTAGTAATGAATACAAATGCTCAGTGCTATCAAACTATTTTCGGGAGAGGGAGTGGCAGCAGAAAGGAAGGTTGGATCGTCACAGCAGACAGGGTAATGACAGGAGCCATGTCGTCAGTTCATGACGTCACAGCAGACAGGGTAATGACGGAGCCATGTCGTCAGTTCATGACCTTTCTCCACAGCACACAGGGTAATGACAGGAGCCATGTCGTCAGTTCATGACGTCACAGCAGACAGGGTAATGACAGGAGCCATGTCGTCAGTTCATGACGTCACAGCAGTCAGGGTAATGACAGGAGCCATGTCGTCAGTTCATGACGTTACAGCAGACAGGGTAATGACGGGAGCCATGTCGTCAGTTCATGACGTCACAGCAGACAGGGTAATGACAGGAGCCATGTCGTCAGTTCATGACGTCACAGCAGACAGGGTAATGACAGGAGCCATGTCGTCATACGTTGCCATTAACCTGTCTCATCTGACCACAGCAGACAGGGTAATGACAGCAGCCATGTCGTCAGTTCATGACGTCACAGCAGACAGAGTAATGACAGGAGCCATGTCGTCAGTTCATGACGTCACAGCAGACAGAGTAATGACAGGAGCCATGTCGTCAGTTCATGACGTCACAGCAGACAGGGTAATGACAGCAGCCATGTCGTCAGTTCATTAACCTTTCTCCACAGCACACAGGGTAATGACAGGAGCCATGTCGTCAGTTCATGACGTCACAGCAGACAGGGTAATGACAGCAGCCATGTCGTCAGTTCATGACGTCACAGCAGACAGGGTAATGACAGCAGCCATGTCGTCAGTTCATGATCTTTCTCCACAGCACACAGGGTAATGACAGGAGCCATGTTGTCAGTTCATGACGTCAAGGCAGGCAGAGTAATGACAGGAGCCATGTCGTCAGTTCATGACATCACAGCAGACAGGGTAATGACAGGAGCCACGTCGTCAGTTCATGACCTTTCTCCACAGCACACAGGGTAATGACAGGAGCGATGTCGTCAGTTCATGACGTCACAGCAGACAGAGTAATGACAGGAGCCATGTCGTCAGTTCATGACGTCACAGCAGACAGGGTAATGACAGGAGCCATGTCGTCAGTTCATGACGTCACAGCAGACAGGGTAATGACAGGAGCCATGTCGTCAGTTCATGACCTTTCTCCACAGCACACAGGGTAATGACAGGAGCCATGTCGTCAGTTCATGACGTCACAGCAGACAGTAATGACAGGAGCCATGTCGTCAGTTCATGAAGTCACAGCAGACAGGGTAATGACAGGAGCCATGTCGTCAGTTCATGACCTTTCTCCACAGCACACAGGGTAATGACAGGAGCCATGTCGTCAGTTCATGAGTCACAGCAGACAGGGTAATAACAGGAGCCATGTCGTCAGTTCATGACCTTTCTCCAAATCAGGTTTTACTTCATGAAAGCTTCTGTGCACACATAACAAGTCACAAAAACTGGAGTATTCAGAGCACTCAATCATCAATCATCCACAGGAAATGAAGTGTGAATCATTATACAGTCCACCCGACCACATCAGGGTAATCCAACTCACACAGACAAAAAAAATACACGTCACATCAGAAACAAGTCATATCATCGAAAAGAATAATGTATATCCTGAAAAAGAAACAAAGCATAAAAGCACTTCATGGCATGGTGGCTAAATTACTAACAACTTGACTACAGATGAAATTAGGCTGTGCTGTGAGGGACAGACATTCGCATCAATTCATCACTCCCAGGTTTTGAAAGCTCGTAAAACAAAATGATGAAAAACCTTGAAATACCACAGAAATACGTGAGGACAGGTCGTATGAGCAAACAGACACTGCAGAACGGGCAGTCAGTGTCCGCGCTGGACAGTGTGGGTCATTTTCATTCCCAATGGTCACATTACGAGACAAAAAAAGCTGCCATGTCATACATTGCTAGCAGATAAAGTACGAATTTCCAGAACAAAGACAAACTGTAGACTACAGTAAACAAAACAATGTTTTTCACGGCAGGTAAAGAACAAAGACAGACAGTAGACTACAGTAAACAAAACAATGTTTTTCACGGCTGGTAAAGAACAAAGACAAGACACAGTAGTACGTAACAGTAAACAAACACAATGTTTTCCACGGCAGTTAAAGAACAAAGACAGACAGTAGACTACAGTAAACAAAACAATGTTTTTCACGGCAGTTAAAGAACAAAGACAGACAGTAGACTACAGTAAACAAAATAACGTTTTTCCACGGCAGTTAAAGAACAAAGACAGACAGTAGACTACAGTAAGCAAAACAATGTTTTCCACGGCAGTTAAAGAACAAAGACAGACAGTAGACTACAGTAAACAAAACAATGTTTTCCACGGCAGTTAAAGAACAAAGACAGACAGTAGACTACAGTAAGCAAAACAATGTTTTCCACGGCTGTTAAAGAACAAAGACAAACAGTAGACTACAGTAAACAAAACAATGTTTTTCAAGGCAATTAAAGACAGCGGCAGAGAGGAGAAAGTTTCGTGCATTGAACTTCCGGTAGACGGGGAATCAATTTCTGAAAACGGCCCCCGACATCAACATGGGGACGCAATT
Source organism: Conus canariensis (assembly GCA_033310375.1). NCBI lineage: Eukaryota > Metazoa > Mollusca > Gastropoda > Neogastropoda > Conidae > Conus > Conus canariensis. Next base: position 71,509,277 of record CM065730.1, read on the forward strand.
TCATTTAATAATCAATCATTGTGTGCACAACTAATGAGTCATGACAATGGCGGATCTTTTTATGTACACATAATAAGTCATAACGATGGGGGATCTTTCTATGCACACCTAATAAGTCATAAGAATGGAGGATCTTTTTATGCACATCCAATAAGTCATAACAATGGAGGATCTTTTTATGCATACCTAAGAAGTCATAACAATGGAGGATCTTTTTATACACACATAATAAGTCATATCAATGGGGGATCTTTATATGCACACCTAATAAGTCATAACAATGGGAGTATTCCGACTACGCAGTCGCGAAGCACCTCACGGCGCTCATAAATCAATAATAAACCTGATAGTTATATATAAAAGGCGTGCAAAGCAAAAAGTAGTTCCTCAATCATACAACAATGACACACTATAGTTATACATCATATAAGGCGTGCAAACAAAAGAGTAGTTCACTCAATGCATACACACACAGTGACACACACATATAGTTATACATCATATAAGGCGTGCAAAACGAAAAGAGTAGTTCACTCAATGCATACACACACAGTGACACAACATATAGTTACATCATAAAGGGTGAAAACGAAAAGATAGTTCACTCAATGCATACACTCACAGGACCCCACACACACCACCACACACACGCCGCGCGCACGCACGCACGCACGCACGCACACACACACACACACACACACACACACACACACACACACACATACGAAACACGAGAGGGAATTGTGGTCATGTGAGCATGTGTAGCTGAATTACAGAAAGAAGTGGTATTGCCAAAAGGCAAAGTGGACGAGGAGGAAAACTGAATGGCTGATGCCAGAGCGGCTGGCTGGAAAAGATGGAACCAAAGTGGATATGGCTGGAATGACGACGATGGACATGGGGGGGGGGAGGTACGGCCGAAAGGGGAGAAAAAAGTAGCAGTTGGGATGGGGAGTGGGAGGGGGGAGGAGAGGTAAGAAAAGAAACGTCATGTGGGAAACGCCGTCATTGTGACGTCTGGGAATGCGTCCCTTCATGTAAAATCCTAGCAACGTCGTTTCTGTGCGTCCGTGTGCGTTAGGTGTTCATCCTGTTCAACGTTTTCATTTGTTGTTTGTTCTTGTGGCAGCTGACGTCATGAGTACGCTAACAACGGTCACGACAGAAAAGAACAGTGCAGAAAAACAAGAGTACACCTTTGGTACCCTCCACCACTTAGCGTAGACGGCAGGTTATCTTCAGGTACACTTGATATCCAGGTGATCATTTCATTTCATAACATCACGTTGCTTATTATACCCCACCCCGTCCCCTTTCATTAGCTTTACTTGCCTCCTTCTCCATCACGTTGGCACAGACAAACTCGCAACAGACATCCAGAATGTCGGCAAGCAGCTCACTTACAATAACAATTCCAAACAGCACAGAAACTATGGGGCGGTCTTCAAGGAATTGGCTTCTTCACGCTTTCAAGAAATTGCTAATACACAAACAAACAAACAACTTGTTAATTATAGACATCAAACCTGAACCGTTTGACAGAATGATCGGCTGCGTAGTGGAGAGCAATGCGATGTTTCCTGCTCAACGACGGTAAAACTAGTGACACAATTGCAGTTACGTCTTTGCAATACTGAAAAGTAAACATTTCCTGAACTGTTCTAGAGTGTGCAGTTGTCTGTAGAAATACAAGTGATTCTGAGGTATTATGTGGTGTATGGTATTCTTTAGAAATGCAAGTGAAGAGTAGGATGTTGAAATTTTGGTTCGGACTTAGAGAATATCAATTAAAGGTCAACGCCCTCAAATACTCTGCAGAGATTTCTCCACGTTTTTTCTTCTTCATTAGGACTCCCAACGATGTGTCCTCCGCGGAATGTATTTAACAGATAACATTGTTCACAATTTACGCAGTTCTCTGCGGAATGTATTTAACAGATAACATTGTTCACAATTTATGCAGTTCTCTGCGGAATGTATTTAACAGATAACATTGTTCACATTTTATGTAGTTCTCTACGGAATGTATTTAACAGATAACATTGTTCACATTTTATGTAGTCCTCCGCGGAATGTATTTAACAGATAATATTGTTCACATTTTATTAGTCCACCGCGGGTGACATTAAACTGATACGTGTTGCTCCACATTTCTGTCTACTATGAATGCAGCACTACATCAGCTTGGTCTCAGCGGAATTGGGAAAAAATAATTATGTCTTTATTTGTGTGAACATTTCCCTGACCATTTCATACACTGCTATCAAACTGCCGTCGCACTAGAGTTTGAAAGACACTGCCGACAATAGCCAGATGGCAGCGCTTGACAGACACTGCCGACAATGGCCAGATGGAAGAGTTTGAAAGACACTGCAGACAATGGCCAGATGGCAGAGTTTGAAAGACACTGCCGACAATGGCCAGATGGCAGAGTTTGAAAGACACTGCAGACAATGAAAGACACTGCAGACAATGGCCAGATGGCCAGATGCAGGATATACAGGCCTGGCCACAGTGGCTGACAAGGCCAGTGCAGGATAGGCAGGTCCGGCCACAGTGGCTGACATGGCTAATGCAGGATATATAGGCCTGGCCACAGTGGCTGACATGGCCAATGCAGGATAGGCAGGCCTGGCCACAGTGGCTGACAATGCAGGATAGACAGGCCTGGCCACAGTGGCTGACATGGCCAATGCAGGATAGACAGGCCTGGCCACATTGGCTGACAGGGCTAATGCAGGATAGGCAGACCTGGCCAGGGTGGCTGACATGGCCAATGCAGGATAGGCAGGTCCGGCCACAGTGGCTGACAGGGCCAATGCAGGATATAGAGGCCTGGCCACAGTGGCTGACAAGGCCAGTGCAGGATAGGCAGGTCCGGCCACAGTAGCTGGTAAGGCCAATGCAGGTTAGACAGGGTCGGCCACAGTGGCTGACATGGCCAATGCAGGATAGACAGGCCTGGCCACAGTGGCTGACAATGCAGAATAGACAGGCCTGGCCACAGTGGCTGACAATGCAGAATAGACAGGCCTGGCCACAGTGGCTGACAATGCAGGATAGACAGGCCTGGCCACAGTGGCTGACATGGCCAATGCAGGATAGGCAGGCCTGGCCACAGTGGCTGACATGGCCAATGCAGGATAGACAGGCCTGACCACAGTGGCTGACATGGCCAATGCAGGATAGACAGGCCTGACCACAGTGGCTGACATGGCCAATGCAGGATAGGCAGGCCTGGCCACAGTGGCTGACAATGCAGAATAGACAGGCCTGGCCACAGTGGCTGACATGGCCAATGCAGGATAGACAGGCCTGGCCACAGTGGCTGACAATGCAGGATAGGCAGGCCTGGCCACAGTGGCTGACAATGCAGGATAGACAGGCCTGACCACAGTGGCTGACAATGCAGGATAGACAGGCCTGACCACAGTGGTTGACAATGCAGAATAGACAGGCCTGGCCACAGTGGCTGACAATGCAGGATAGACAGGCCTGACCACAGTGGCTGACAATGCAGGATAGGCAGGCCTGGCCACAGTGGCTGACAAGGCCAATGCAGGATAGACAGGCCTGGCCACAGTGGCTGACAATGCAGAATAGACAGGCCTGGCCACAGTGGCTGACAAGGCCAATGCAGGATAGGCAGGCCTGGCCACAGTGGCTGACAAGGCCAATGCAGGTTAGACAGGGTCGGCCAGAGTGGCTGACATGGCCAATGCAGGATAGGCAGGCCTGGCCACAGTGGCTGACATGGCCAATGCAGGATAGGCAGGCCTGGCCACAGTGGCTGACAAGGCCAATGCAGGATAGACAGGCCTGGCCACAGTGGCTGACAATGCAGAATAGACAGGCCTGGCCACAGTGGTTGACAAGGCCAATGCAGGATAGGCAGGCCTGGCCACAGTGGCTGACATGGCCAATGCAGGATAGACAGGCCTGGCCACAGTGGCTGACAATGCAGGATAGGCAGGCCTGGCCACAGTGGCTGACAAGGCCAATGCAGGATATACAGGCCTGGCCACAGTGGCTGACAAGGCCAATGCAGGATATATAGGCCTGGCCACAGTGGCTGACATGGCCAATGCAGGATAGGCAGGCCTGGCCACAGTGGCTGACATGGCCAATGCAGGATAGGCAGGCCCAGTCACAGCGGCTGACAAGGCCAATGCAGGATAGACAGGCCTGGCCACAGTGGCTGACATGACCAATGCAGTATAGGCAGGCCTGGCCACAGTGGCTGACATGACCAATGCAGGATAGGCAGGCCTGGCCACAGTGGCTGACATGACCAATGCAGGATAGGCAGGCCTGACCACAGTGGCTGACATGACCAATGCAGGATAGGCAGGCCCAGTCACAGTGGCTGACATGACCAATGCAGCATAGACAGGCCTGTCCACAGTGGCTGACAATGCAGGATAGACAGGCCTGGCCACAGTGGCTGACGTCACCAATGCAGGATAGGCAGGCCCAGTCACAGTGGTTGACAAGGTCAATGCAGGATAGGCTGGTCCGGCCACAGTGGCTGTTAAGGCCAATGCAGGTTAGACAGGCCTGGCCA
>CM065730.1:71518840-71528840 GCA_033310375.1 Conus canariensis
GATAACAACAGAGTGTGATACCCCAAGTCTCCGTGCCACTTCCCGGACTGCAACTCCTTCTTGGAGCCATTCTATTGCTCTTCCTCGATCCAGCTCGTTCAGTCTTCGACGTAGAGGCATGCTGTTGCATTGCATTTTTCGCCAGTACAGTGGCTTTTAAAGACATTTGGTTGAGCATACTTTATGACCTACAGCCTGATTTAGCTCGTGCTTCACATGATTTTAATTCAACACATGCTCCTCGGATCCCAAACACATCAGAAATTCACCCCAATTTGTTCCAAAAATGACAAGTCGCGACACGTGTTTTTCAAGGCGCGTGAGAAATGTGTGCTACAAAATTGCAGTTGCCGCATTCACTATCAATTTGTGCGTGTGGTTCAATTTGTTTGGACCACAAAGGCGGTACAATTGAATTTTTGTGATTTTTTTAAAGTTTTTGTGCATTCTCAATGTTGGTCCTTAACTTTTTTTGAACAGCATATATATATAATACAACAGCAGCAACAGTGACCACAACTACAACAAGGAAAAAAAACTTTTTAAACTTATTATTTATTAACTTTCGGACTATCGACACGTCGGAAAAAAGTTTTCATCGGGAGTGTCGGATAAACGCTTCTTCGGACTGTTGAAACAGATTATTGTTTCGAAATTCCGAAGTATCGATAGTCAGAATAGGTGTCGACAATCGCTACGTCGGAACAGAAAGCATCGGACTATTGACTTTTCGAACTGTTGAACATCGGAACATCGGGCAGCGCCATGTGGAAGTGATTCAGCTTCTTTGCATGCTGTCGGTACACGGTCCACATTTCACACGCATAGAGGAGTGTGCGGAGAACAACTGCTCTGTACACCTTCAGCTAGGTCTCGATACTGATGCCTCTTCTGTTCCAAACATTGCTGTGTAGTCTACCAAGGCTGCACTTGCTTTTGCAATTATGATGCTCACTTCCTCGTCGATGGTGACGTTCTGGTACAGTGTACTGCTAAGGTAGGTGAATTTACTCGCTGCAACGTGTCTCACACCATTGACTGTGATGTTAGGCTCATGGTAGGGTCTGCCTGGCGCAAGTTGATGCAGACTTTCCGTCTTCTTTGTATTTATGGTGAGACCTAGGTTGGCGCAGGCAACGGAGAACTTGCTGATGCTGGGTTGCATGTCAGTTTCTGAACCAGTGTTGAAAGCGGAGTCACCAGCAAACAAAGTCCCTAATGATGTCTGTCATAACCTTAGATTTTGCCTGGAGCCTTTTGAGGTGGTAGTATGTGTGCGAAGGTGGCTGATCAGGCCGTTCCACGCTATGATAGTCTACCGCAGTGTGGAGAGGTTGAAAGAAACTCGTGGAGAGCGTGGCAGCAGAGAGTCCTCAGAAGAGAAGCCCCCTTCAAGCAAGTGTTTCGGCCCTTATCTCCTGACACTCTAGGGGGTTGGGCCACACCCGGTTCATGACTCCGGATGTCCCTCTGCTGCCCCTTTTTCCCCATCTTGGGACGAGCCATGGCTGGGATTCGAACCCATGACCCTCTGGACATGCTCATTTTCCACTTAATGACTCGCACTCTAACCACTGAGCCACAGGGACACCTGATATTTGTAGGAAATTTAAGCCTTATGAAGTTCACTTTTGTTCCTCCTTGACCAGATCCAGCTTGAACACCTCTCTGCTGCTTCTGCCACTGCTTTCAGGGCTCTGGTTTTTCCCCTTCCTGCAACTGAGAGCTGTTTCATGAGGCTGTATGCAGACGTTCCTACAAACCCCAGCTCCAACTTCTGCAGTGAGGACTTTGACCTGATAGCCTTCTCTCCTCAGGCTGTTTGCCAGATCAGCATACTTTTCAGTCTTGTAGATTTGAGCTGCCTCCATTCTGTTCTCATATGGCACCGTGAGCTCGATCATGATCAGCTGCTTGGTTGACTGAGAGTGGACTACTGTGTCTGGTCTCATGCCACTCTTGCTGATGTTCTCTGGGTGACTCTTCCATTCTGGGAGGTCTGCAGTGCACTCTCAGTCATCTGCCCCGTCCAGCAGACTCTGCCTGCATGTTCCGAGTGGCACTGTTGTTCTTGGCCATGATTTCCCGCCTCCTGCCGTGAAGAATGTTGCGGGTGCTTTTGGAGTCCTGATTTTCCCTTTTGTGGTGTTGGTACTAGCCCAGACTACTTGTACAATCTCTTTGAGCACTTGGTTGTGCCTCCATGTGTACCTTCCTTGAGCCAGGGCTACTTTACATGAGCTTAGGACATACTCCACTGTTTGTTCTTCATGGCAGAGGGGGCATGCAGGATCGTCTGTTTTTCCCCACTTCACCAGGTTTGCATTTGAGGGCAGAAGGTCATATGCAGATCTGAGAATGAAGCTGATCCTGAGAGGGGCCATGTGCCAAATGTCATTCCAGGTGAGACTTCTTTGGAGTGCATTCTCTCACGTTGTCCATTGCCCTTGCTGGCTCTGCTGGACTGCTTTTTGTAGTCTTTTTTGGTCTTCTTCTTTTCTCATCTCCTGAATCATCATGTCTCTTTTGGCTTTTCCTTTGGCCTTTGACCACCATTCAGTTTTGGTCACCCCCAGTCCTTGTCTGTTGGTCTGTGTGTGTCCTGTTATTTCTCTGATCTTGAGGCTTTCTTTTGCAGAATCCATCGCCTCTTGAACTTTCCATTTTCTGCCTGTCTTCAGCTGGGGCTTGATTGCTTCTACCACCTTGTCTCCCGAGTCCTCCAGCATGCTTTGACGTCTGATCTTTCCTGCTTTGTATTCTTCCAGAGCGAAGCCTTTAGAGCGAAGCCTTTCTGAAAAGTGGTGTTTGCTCGGTTTTCCGAAGCTGACGTTTTTGCTCCTGTGCCTCCACTCGCTTGTTTCAAGGTCTTTCACTCCAGATTTGATCATGGTGCGTCAGATTGAGCGATCTTGAGCAGCTTCTTCCCAGGAAGCAGGAGCGATGCTACAGCACTTCAGTGAGGCCTCCAGTGTGTCTTTGTAGTGCTTTTTTGTTTCCATGGGAACGCTTGCCTTCCAGCAAGTCGCCACAGAACAGACTCTTTGGGAGTTTGATTTTCATCCATATGGTGTACATGTCTTGCCCACCTGAATTGAAAGTGTATTAGCATTGTATGAATGCTTTCCATCTAGGCCCTCTGAAGCACCTTTGTATCTGACACTTTGTCCTGCCACTGGATGTGCGGCAAGGTTCTGAGGCATCTCCTGTGGAAAGAGTTCAGCTGCCTGCCATGTCGACGGTACAGCATCCAAGTTTCACAGGCATACAGCAGACATGGCAATACAACTGCACAATACACTTTGAGCTTGGTCTGCAGGCTTATTCCTCGTCTTTCCCACACCTTGTCTTAGAGTCTGCCGAAGGATGTAATATCCCTAACAATCCCATATGCAACTTCCTCGTCAATTTTGACGCCAAGAGCACTGACACAATCAGCCGTGTCTCCCTGATGAGTCCGATCCAGCGGACGAAAGGCCTAGGAGCAGGCAATATAAGTAGATCGGCCTTCGTGGGGGATTATGATGGTTCTCTCATGCAGCTAGTGAAGGGCTTTCATATTTATATTTTCTTAACTTTATGTTCCCATTTTCTTCATCTTCACCCCCCACCCGTTTTTGCTTTTTTTTTACTTTCAAATCTTTGCCAAGTCATTACTATCATGATGGAAAAATTGTTAGCCTGCACTTGTTTTCCCCACTACTTAATTGTTCAGCATTTTCCTCGTCAATTTTGGCAGTTTGTGATAACATGCTGCAAAGGTAGAAAAACTTACGTGCCACTGTAAGTTTCTGGCCACTGACTGTGATGTTTGGCTCTATGCAGGGAGTTGCAGGAGGTTGTTGATGCAGTACTTCAGTATTCTTCGTACTAATTGTGAGACCGAAGTCGCCAGGGGCTTTGGCAAACTCTGTCCATACTCTCTTGCATTCAGACTGTGTGGCAGCATTTAATGCGCAGTCATCGGCAAAGAGAAAGTCACGGGCAGTGCCTTCCCGTACTTTGGTATCTGATAAAGACTCCGTCCTTGTCACCACACTCTTCAGTGGCTTGCTTGAGCATCATTCTGAAGTACATGGTAAAAAGAGTCGGTGCCACGACGCAACCCTGCTTCATTCCTTTGGTGATAGGGAAGGGCTCTGAAAGGTCACTGTTGAGTCTTTCTTTCTTTCTTTTGTGTTCCCGGACATTCTAGATCCTCAATCCAGTTAGTAAGGCGAGGTCCACAGTCCGCTGCAGAGACCCCTCCGGTCCCCACAGCTTCTCCTGGACCTCGACCGGACTGGGCCACGTCTGGCGCCTCACGGCTTCAAAGGAGGGGCAGGACCGTAAATGAAAGTTTGGGAGCCTGTGCCAAAAGGGCACTGGCCCCTATGAGAACGTTTGGGACGTGAGAGATGGCAGAGGAGCTGGCAGTGTCCTATTCGCAGCCTGAAGATGGTAACTTGAGCTGCTCTGTCGAGTTGGTGGAAGCTGTCCTCAGGATGGTTCTAGGGCTCTGAGAGGCCACTGTTGAATCTGACTTGGCCATGCTGATCTTCATGCAGCTGGATGACCATGCTGAGGAGCTTTGGGCGACAACCGAGTCGTCTCTTTATTTGCCACATTCCTTTTATGCTCACGGTGTCAAATGCTTTGGTCAGGTTAACAAACATTACATACAAGCCTTTTTTCAAATCGTTAAATATGTTTAAGTAAAAGAGCTGAGTAATTTCATTAATGTAACTAAATTCGGGTCCCTAGTAATGGCAAATAAGTAAATGCAATACATTTTCATATGCTTTGAAGTGAATGTTCCCTATATTTTTTTTTTCTTTTTAGAATCGATAGGGTTTTTGTTGTGTCTAAACACACACACACACACACACACACACACCCACCACCACAACCAACACACATACATAGAGTCACGCACACACACACACACACACACACACACACACATACACGCACACGCACACACACACACTCCCTCTCTCTCTCACTCTCTATCACTGTGGGTCTTCCAACAGGTTTCAGTCAGGACACGGCAACGTTTATCTGTGTGCGAAACTCCATGACGTCATTTCGCCCAACTCTGTGCCGCTGCTGACTCACCATGCTCGTGCATGCGCTGCCTATGACGTCATCATGTCAATGACGCGTCTCTCGCCTCCTGCACGAGGCAGTCATTCAGCTTGAGTTCTTTACCGCAGGGAGCATGGGGCCGAGGCTTCCCCTGGCTCTCTGCGGCTGTCCGGACTGACACCGTCAACACCGTCACTCTCCTCCCCACACCGCGCCTCCTTGTCGCCCTCACGTGTCACGTGCTCGCTGGAGTCTCTCGGGCCTTCACTGACGACTTTCAAACGTTCACTAACGTCCCTGTGCCTTTCGCTGACGTCCCTGTGCTTTTCGCTGACGTCCCTGTGCCTTTCGCTGACGTCCCTGTGCTTTTCACTGACGTCCCTGTGCTTTTCGCTGACGTCCCTGTGCTTTTCGCTGACGTCCCTGTGCCTTTCGCTGACGTCTCTGCGCTTTGAACCGACGTCCCGGCGGTTTTCACTGACGTCCATGTGGTTCTCGCCGACGTCTCTCAACCTTTCACTGACATCAACGTGTCCTGGGGAGAGGTCCTTGGCGTGGTAAAGAGGCAGGTCTCTGGGGCAGGGTCCACAGACCACACGGGAATCCTCACCAGGCAGCGAGCCGTGCTGGTTGCCGGTGGGGACACCGCCGCCGCCGCCGCCGCTGCTGCTGCAGTCTGAAGAGCCCACACTGGAGGGGCTTCCATCCACCCGGCCTGCACGACCCCAGGTAGCGCTGCTCCCAGCGGCACCCCCACATGCCCCTCCTTCCCCCTCGTCCCCGCCCGTCCTCGGGGCCCTTCTCGCCCGCCTCGTCCAACCCCATGATGGAGGAGATGGACCAGATCCGCGGTTTGCTCCTGTTGGGGTTGTTGCCGGGGCCGCGGCTGTTTCCGCTTCCGGCCTGCGCAGGGGCCGCGTTCGGCACTATGACGTCACTGTTGCTGGTGCTTGATGAGCCGCCGGACAGGGAGGTGGGTGGTAGGAAGGGAGAGGGGAAGGGGGACGGATGATGTTGGGGCGTAGGCAGGTAAGGGACGAGGTTGGGGTGGAGGGGGTATGGGTTGCGAGATTGATCAGGGGTGGCGTGGGGGTAGTGGGGGCGAGGGTGGGCGTCAGGGGGTGAGGGGGAGCTGCGGTGAGGGCCTTGGGGGACGTCTTCGGTGTCCTCCGTGGAGACGTCTGAGAGGTCTTCGTAGTGATCGCCTAGACTGGACCCATCTGCACATCAGACATGACACTGCATCAACGATCGCCTAGACTGTAACCATCTGCACATCAGATATGACACTGCATCAGTGATCACCTAGACTGCACCCATCTGCACATCAGATATGACATTGCATCAGTGATCACCTAGACTGCACCCATGACACTGCATCAATGATCGCCTAGACTGCACCCATCTGCACATCAGATATGACACTGCATCAATGATCGCCTAGACTGCACCCATCTGCACATCAGATATGGCACTGCATCAATGATCGCCTAGACTGCACCCATCTGCACATCAGTGATCGCCTAGACTACACCCATCTGCACATCAGATATGGCACTGCATCAATGATCGCCTAGACTGCACCCATCTGCACATCAATGATCACCAAGACTGCACCCATCTGCACATCAGTATGGCACTGCATCAATGATCGCCTAGACTGCACCCATCTGCACATCAATGATCACCAAGACTGCACCCATCTGCACATCAGATATGACACTGCATCAATGATCGCCTGGACTGCACCCATCTGCACATCAATGATCGCCTAGACTACACCCATCTGCACATCAGATATGGCACTGCATCAATGATCGCCTAGACTGCACCCATCTGCACATCAATGATCGCCTAGACTACACCCATCTGCACATCAGATATGGCACTGCATCAATGATCGCCTAGACTGCACCCATCTGCACATCAATGATCACCAAGACTGAAATCAGATTTGACACTGCATCAACGATGACTGCACCCATCTGCACATCAGATATGACACTGCATCCGTGATCACCTAGACTGCACCCATCTGCACATCAGTGATCACCCAGACTGCACCCATCTGCACATCAATGATCACGTAGACTGCACCCATCTGCACATCAATGATCACGTAGACTGCACCCATCTGCACATCAGATATGACACTGCATCTGTGATCACCTAGACTGCACCCATCTGCACATCAATGATCACGTAGACTGCACCCATCTGCACATCAGATATGACACTGCATCAGTGACGCACCACGCAATCTCCTCAGAGAATACGGAATCGCAAAACTGATTTACAGAATGGCAAAACAGATTTACAGAATGGCAAAACTGATTTACAGAATGGCAAAACTGATTTGAATTGTTTTAATTTTCCCCTGTCTTTTCTTTTCAAGTCTGAGCTCTGGCTGGGGTTTGGACACTGACTGACTTCATGCTTCCCCCTCTCCATCCCGACGACTTCTCATGCGGACTAAAACTGACGTCATCGCCAACCAACATGTGGAAGGTTTTACAGGAACAGCAGTTGTAGCGGTGGGAATGCACAATGGAACAAGAAACGGCAACAGTTATACGAATTGTGGAAGCAGCAGCACAGTAGCAGCTATGTAAAGCAATGGCCGATTCGAACCTTTCCCAGTTTGCCTGTATCTTAATTGCAACCCACTGGACCGCTCGGGGCCTTTGCACAGCTGTCGAGTGATCAGGGAGAAGACGCCCTATCCATCAAATACAGCAACAGCCAACAAGTATCCACATGGTACATACATCAAATTCATAGTATGATAATTCATTAGTGTTATTAAGGCTGATATAAAATCAAGCCGCGCTAACAGGGTCAGGCTTTTTCGCCCTGATAATGATGAATAATAATGACCAACGTAACAGTGCCACTGGTGTCCACTCTGAACAGTGTGCACTGGTTCACAACTTGGTCGTTAGGTTATTGGGGAAAAAAGTTGGCATGGCAGTAATTCTGTACAAGAAAAACATGTAAACATTATCTACTACGAAGACAAAAGAAGAGGCCACAAAGGCATAACAGACAGCGGATGACAGCAAAGTTCTGAAAAGAAGAAAGGGAAAGCGGCAGAGTCAAAACGAATGACAACAGAGGGCATTAATGGCACAGAATTTCCAAAACATTGAGGATACAACTTTTATCAAAAGAGCTCCACGGCATCCACTCCAGGACCTATCTTGCTGTCAACTGTACAAGGAAAGAACTGCTGTTGATAAGTGAAGAGAGTTGTTCTAAGAGATGCCTTGAAGGAAGACGGAGAGTTTGAACTACGCAAAGATATTGGGAGTTTATTTCAAGAAACCTGTACAGAAAGAGACAGCAAGAGACAGAGAGACAAAGGGACCTATCTTGCAGTCATCTGTACAGAGAGAGGCAACAAGAGACAGAGAGACAAAGGACCTATCTTGCAGTCATCTGTACAGAGAGGCAGTAAGAGACAGAAAGACAAAGGACCTATCTTGTAGTCATCTGTACAGAGCGAGACAGCAAGAGACAGAGAGACAAAGGACCTATCTTGTAGTCATCTGTACAAAGAGAGGGGGGAGGAAGCATCTAACAGTGATCTGGAAGGAGACAGAGAGAAAGAGAGAGAGAGAGAGAGAGACAGACAGACAGACAGACAGACACACACACAGACGGACAGACAGAGATGGGGGTTGGGGGGGGGGGGGGAGGAAGGCACAATACAGTAATGAACCGAACACACTATGCCCAACCTTTGTGACTGTTGGGTGTGTCACCCGGTGTGTCACCGGGTGTGTCAGCGCGGCTGCCTGTGTCACTGTCGCCGACACCAACACCCTCCCACTGCCCTCCTCCACCCTCCTTCTTCAGGCGGCGCCGGGCATTGGCAAACCAGGTGGACACCTGCACAGCATACAGGTGTGTGCTTAGTGACGGGGAGCACTGAGAGAACTAACTGTCAGGCATTCCGCCAGCAATCACTTCTATGTCCTCTCCCCCCCTCCCCCCCCCCCTATTTTACTTGCTGAAATCACTTCTATGTCTTTTGTTTGCCTGTCATACTTGCCTGTCTTTTCCAACAAGTTTCTTTTCTACTCATCCTTCTTTTCTGCCTTTTTCCACTCATTCGTCTTGCCCGTATCTGTTCCCACGTCTTTTCCTACTTGTTCACGTCTTTTCCCACTTGTCAACATCTTATCCTACTCATCGATAGCTTTTCCCACTTCTCTTATCCGTTCATGTCTTTCCCTACTTACCGTACTTGTCTATGTCTTTTCCTGCTTATTCTACTGGTCCAAGGCGTTCCCTACCTGTCCTACATGTCCATGCCTTTTCCTACCTATCTGTCCACGTCTTTTCCTACCTATTCTACTTGTCCATGTCTTTTCCTACCTGTCCTATTTGTCCACGTCTTTTCCTACCTGTCCTATTTGTCCACGTCTTTTCCTACCTATTCTACTTGTCCATGTCTTTTCCTACCTGTCCTATTTGTCCACGTCTTTTCCTACCTATTCTACTTGTCTATGTCTTTTCCTACCTGTCCTACTTGTCCATGTCCTACTTGTCCATGTCTTTTCCCACCTGTCCTACTTGTCCGTGTCTTTTCCTTCCTGTCCTACTTGTCCATGTCTTTTCGTACCTGTCCTACTTGTCCGTGTCTTTTCGTACCTGTCCTACTTGTCCATGTCTTTTCGTACCTGTCCTACTTGTCCATGTCTTTTCGTACCTGTCCTACTTGTCCATGTCTTTTCGTACCTGTCCTACTTGCATATGTCTTTTCCTACCTGTCCTATTTGTCCATGTCTTTTCCTACCTGTCCTACTTGTCCGTGTCTTTTCCTACCTGTCCTACATGTCCGTGTCTTTTCCTACCTGTCCTACTTGTCCGTGTCTTTTCCTACCTGTCCTACATGTCCGTGTCTTTTCCTACCTGTCCGTGTCTTTTC
>CM065730.1:71538840-71551340 GCA_033310375.1 Conus canariensis
CGAAGAAGACCCCATACCACACACAGAGCCGGGCTGTCTAAACGTCTCCAACCCCGTCCTCATACACACCGACCTCTTCATGGAGGGAAGCAGGAGGCAGGAGTATGGCAACATGCTGGCGTCTGAAGGCGAAAACAGCCGCTTTCCTCAGAGGAACAGCGACAATCCTCGGGGTAAACGGCGGAGAGAGAACAACTTCGATTAGCCACTGAATCACAACTGTGTTCCCTCGGATCACAAGTGTTTCCCTTTCTTCCTGAGGACATTCACAGTGTTCCCTCTTTCCCGGGAAAATCACCACTGTGTTCCTTGGGATACGGAAGATATTTACAGTTTTCCCTCTTTCTCCGGAGAATCGCCACTGTGTTCCAAGGGATCCTGAGGATGTTTACAGTTTTCCCTCTTTGCCCGAAGAATCACCACTGTTTTCCCTATGTTCCTTGAGAAAGTAGTTGCAATCGTTGTTTTCCTGGGGAAAACATTAACAGGTATTGTCGCGAAGGAAACGTCGTTAACACAGAAAACAGCTTTCCCCCCCTCCCAGTTGACCAAGACAAGCGCATGTGCACTGATATCACTAGTACACAGCGAACAGAGAAACCCGTTATCATCGTGAGGATAACCAGTGCTTTGTAACGGATCACAGCTGTTTTCCGATCTTCGTTGCTTTGCGTGAGGATGAAAGCCGTTTCCCTCGTGGAAACTAGTGAAAACAGTTGTGATCCCGTAAGATAATACCAGTAATAACCGTTTTCCATGGAGGAAACAGGGACAACGGGGAAAAAAGGTATTGAGCCTAGGGTGAAAGAAAACACTGTGATAATCGGGCCGGGGATCAGACACAAGTTACGGAGAACCGGGTGTATCCGTGGGGGGAACGGGGCAGGGCAGGAAGGTGGGGGTGGGGGCGGGGGGGGGGGGGGGGGGGGGGGGGGGAAGGGGGGTACGTTGTGATCCTCTAGGATAACACCAGTAATAACCGTTTTCCTTGGGAAAACAAAGGCAACGGGGAAAACAGGTATTAAGGCGTAGGGGGAAAAAAACCAACATTGCGATCCTCTGTGACAATAGTTCCAACCTGTTCTGTGAAGAACGATAGCGCTTTTCCCGAGGAGGAAAACAGCATAGGCTTATGAAACTTCTGGGCTCCCATACAGGGTGGCTGTGGGAGTGTGGAGGGTGGAAGGAGTATGAAGTGGGGGGGGGGAGGGATTTATCTTCGCCCAGACAATGGCCCCCCTTTAACCCTCCAGGCGCTAAGCGTCACCCGTTTCTCTCTGCACTTCCTCACAGTCTGCCGAGGTGTTAGCCCGGCGCTAGCACCTTCCGTCCTCTGTCTACTACCTCAGCCTGCTCTCAATACGTTCCATACATTTTCCTGTATTTCTGACCTTTGCTCTCAATACGTTCCATACATTTTCCTATATTTCTGACCTTTGCTCTCAATACTTTCCATACATTTTCCTGTATTTCTGACCTTTGCTCTCAATACTTTCCATACATTTTCCTATATTTCTGACCTTTGCTCTCAATACTTTCCATACATTTTCCTATATTTTCCTTATTCTGACCTTTGCTCTCATACTTTCCATACATTTTCCTTATTTCGACCTTTGCTCTCAATACTTTCCATACATTTTCTATATTTCTGACCTTTGCCTCAATACTTTCCATACATTTTCCTTATTTCTGACCTTTGCTCTCAATACTTTCCATACATTTCCTTATTCTGACCTTTGCTCTCAATACTTTCCATACATTTTCCTGTATTTCTGACCTTTGCTTCATACTTTCCTTTGCCATTTGGTCCTTCTTGACACTACCTCTTCAATTCCTTTCCATCCTGCCCCACTCTCTGTAACTCCTTCTTGACACTACCTCTTCAATTCCTTTCCATCCTGCCCACTCTCTGTAACTCCTTCTTGACACTACCTCTTCCAATTCCTTTCCACCCTGCCCCACTCTCTGTAACTCCTTCTTGACACTACCTCTTCCAATTCCTTTCCATCCTGCCCCACTCTCTGTAACTCCTTCTTGACACTACCTCTTCCAATTCCTTTCCATCCTGCCCCACTCTCTGTAACTCCTTCTTGACACTACCTCTTCCAATTCCTTTCCACCCTGCCCCACTCTCTGTAACTCCTTCTTGACACTACCTCTTCCAATTCCTTTCCATCCTGCCCCACTCTCTGTAACTCCTTCTTGACACTACCTCTTCCAATTCCTTTCCATCCTGCCCCACTCTCTGTAACTCCTTCTTGACACTACCTCTTCCAATTCCTTTCCATCCGCCCCACTCTCTGTAACTCCTTCTTGACACTACCTCTTCCAATTCCTTTCCATCCTGCCCCAATTCCTTTCCATCTGCCCCACTCCTCTGTAACTCCTTCTTGACACTACTCTTCCAATTCCTTCTCCATCCTGCCCCACTCTCTGTAACTCCTTCTTGACACTACCTCTTCCATTTCCTTTCCATCCTGCCCCACTCTCTGTAACTCCTTTCTTGACACTACCTCTTCCATTCCTTTCCATCCTGCCCTACTCTCTTTAACGTCAATATTTTTCGCCGACTCTTCCTTCTTCTTCCCTTTAACCTGTGCACTTTTCATTTCGTTTTCCTTCTTCTTTCTGTTATCTTTTCCCACTTTCCTTCTTACCTTACCTTTTCCTTCTTTCTGTTATCTTTTCCCACTTTCCTTCTTACCTTACCTTTTCCTTCTTCTGTATCTTTTCCCACTTTCCTTCTTATCCCTACCTTCTCCTTTCTGTTTCTTTTCCCACTTTCTTCTTATCCTACCTTCTCCTTTCTGTATCTTTTCCCACTTTCCTTCTTACCTACCTTTTCCTTTCTGTTTCTTTTCCCACTTTCCTTCTTACCCTACCTTTTCCTTTCTGTTTCTTTTCCCACTTTCCTTCTTACCCTACCTTCTCCTTTCTGTTTCTTTTCCCACTTTCCTTCTTACCCTACCTTCTCCTTTCTGTATCTTTTCCCACTTTCCTTCTTACCCTACCTTTTCCTTCTTTCTGTTCTTTTCCCACTTTCTTCTTATCCTACCTTCTCCTTTCTGTTTCTTTTCCCCTTTCCTTTTACCTTACCTTTTCTCTTTCTGTACTTTCCGTTTCTTCTTATCCTACCTTCTCCTTTCTGTTTCTTTTCCCACTTTCTTCTTATCCTGCCTTCTCCTTTCTGTTTCTTTTCCCACTTTCTTCTTATCCTACCTTCTCCTTTCTGTTTCTTTTCCCACTTTCCTTCTTACCCTACCTTTTCCTTCTTTCTGTATCTTTTCCCGCTTTCTTCTTATCCTACCTTCTCCTTTCTGTTTCTTTTCCCACTTTCTTCTTATCCTGCCTTCTCCTTTCTGTATCTTTTCCCACTTTCCTTCTTACCCTACCTTCTCCTTTCTGTATCTTTTCCCACTTTCCTTCTTACCCTGCCTTCTCCTTTCTGTATCTTTTCCCACTTTCCTTCTTACCCTACCTTCTCCTTTCTGTATCTTTTCCCACTTTCCTTCTTACCCTGCCTTCTCCTTTCTGTATCTTTTCCCACTTTCCTTCTTACCCTACCTTCTCCTTTCTGTATCTTTTCCCACTTTCCTTCTTACCCTGCCTTCTCCTTTCTGTATCTTTTCCCACTTTCCTTCTTACCCTACCTTCTCCTTTCTGTATCTTTTCCCACTTTCCTTCTTACCCTGCCTTCTCCTTTCTGTATCTTTTCCCACTTTCCTTCTTATCCTACCTTCTCCTTTCTGTATCTTTTCCCACTTTCCTTCTTACCCTACCTTCTCCTTTCTGTATCTTTTCCCACTTTCCTTCTTACCCTACCTTCTCCTTTCTGTATCTTTTCCCACTTTCCTTCTTACCCTGCCTTCTCCTTTCTGTATCTTTTCCCACTTTCCTTCTTACCCTGCCTTCTCCTTTCTGTATCTTTTCCCACTTTCCTTCTTACCCTACCTTCTCCTTTCTGTATCTTTTCCCACTTTCCTTCTTACCCTACCTTCTCCTTTCTGTATCTTTTCCCACTTTCCTTCTTACCCTGCCTTCTCCTTTCTGTATCTTTTCCCACTTTCCTTCTTACCCTGCCTTCTCCTTTCTGTATCTTTTCCCACTTTCCTTCTTACCCTACCTTCTCCTTTCTGTATCTTTTCCCACTTTCCTTCTTACCTTACCTTTTCCTTCTTTCTGTTTCTTTTCCCACTTTCTTCTTATCCTACCTTCTCCTTTCTGTATCTTTTCCCACTTTCCTTCTTACCTTACCTTTTCCTTCTTTCTGCTATCCTTTCCCCCTTTTCATTTACCCTACCTTCTCTTTCTTTCTGTTATCTTTTCCCATCATTCCTTCTTACTCTACCTTTCGTTCCTATGTCTCGTACCTTTTCCTGCTTTTCCCTAAGCTTTCCCCTCTTTAACCGACTTTTGCCCACCTTTCCTTACCTTTCTTTCCGCCCTCCCTGTCTGTTCCTTCTTCCCCCTGTCTTTACCTACGTTCCCTGTCTGTTCCTTCTTCCCCCTGTCTTTTCCTACGTTCCCTGTCTGTTCCTTCTTCCCCCTATCTTTTCCTACGTTCCCTGTCTGTTCCTTCTTCCCCCTGTCTTTTCCTACGTTCCCTGCCTGTTCCTTCTTCCCCTGTCTTTTCCTACGTTCCCTGCCTGTTCCTTCTTCCCCCTGTCTTTTCCTACGTTCCCTGTCTGTTCCTTCTTCCCCCTGTCTTTTCCTACATTCCCTGTCTGTTCCTTCTTCCCCCTGTCTGTTCCTTCTTCCCCCTGTCTTTTCCTACGTTCCCTGCCTGTTCCTTCTTCCCCCTGTCTTTTCCTACGTTCCCTGCCTGTTCCTTCTTCCCCCTGTCTTTTCCTACGTTCCCTGCCTGTTCCTTCTTCCCCCTGTCTTTTCCTACGTGTCCTGTCTGTTCCTTCTTCCCCCTGTCTGTTCCTTCTTCCCCCTGTCTTTTCCTACGTTCCCTGCCTGTTCCTTCTTCCCTCTGTCTTTTCCTACGTTCCCTGTCTGTTCCTTCTTCACCCTGTCTTTTCCTACGTTCCCTGCCTGTTCCTTCTTCCCCCTGTCTTTTCCTACGTTCCCTGCCTTTTCTTCTTCCCCGTCTTTTCCTCCTTCGCCCAACAATGTCCACCTTTCTCTAACTTCTCCTATGTTTCCCTATCTTTCAGTGCTCTTCCCTATCTTTCACTTTTGCCACCTGTCACTATTTTTTCTTACTTTCCTTACATCTCAATGCTTTTCCCTACCTTTCCGTCTGTCATCCCCCCTCCCCTTTCCTACTTTTCCATACGAGTGTGTGTGCGTGTGTGTGTGTGTGTGTGTGTGTGTGTGTGTGTGTGTGTGTGTGTGTGTGTGTGTGTTTTGTGTTTGTGTTGTGTGTGTGTGTGTGTGGTTGTGTTTGTGTGTGTGTGTGTAGTGTAGTGTAGTGTAGTGTAGTGTAGTGTAGTGTAGTGTAGTGTAGTGTAGTGTAGTGTATTGTAGTGTAGTGCAGTTTAGTGTATCTGCACGCTTCTGCACGCCACAACCAACCTTCCATTTCTGTACACCACAACCTTTAACACAACGATCTTGCACGCTACCAAAAAAATATAGTTGCATACAGCAAACAACCTTCTCCGATATCTATATAACACAAATATCGTTAATGTCTGCACGTTACAACCAGCCTTCTGGATTAGCACGCCACAATTTTCTTCAATATTTGAACACCACAACCAACCTCCTTCAGTATCAGCACTATCTATACACTACGAACAAACTTCGTACACGTCTGCTCACCACAAACAACATTCTTCAATATCTGCACACAATCTATAACCTTTTCCTACATCTACAAACCACAAACAATCATCTAAATATGAACTTCCTGCAACCAAGTCGATTTCTGACACCCCTCCCCACCTTTCTTAAGCTGCACCTCTGAAACAACCCTCTCCTACATCTGCATTTTGCAAACAACCCTCTTCTATATCAGCACCATACAAACAACGCTATTCTACATCTGCATTTTGCAAACAACCCTCTTCTATATCAGCACCATACAAACAACGCTATTCTACATCTGCATTTTGCAAACAACCCTCTTCTACATCTGCACCATACAAACAACCCTCTTCAACATCAGCACCATACACACAACCCTCTTCTATATCAGCACCATACAAACAACCCTCTTCAACATCAGCACCATACACACAACCCTCTTCTATATCAGCACCATACAAACAACCCTCTTCAACATCAGCATCATACAAACAACCCTCTTCTATATCAGCACCATACAAACAACCCTCTTCAACATCAGCATCATACAAACAACCCTCTTCTATATCAGCACCATACAAACAACCCTCTTCTATATCAGCACCATACAAACAACCCTATTCAACATCAGCATCATACAAACAACCCTCTTCTATATCAGCACCATACGAACAACCTTCTTCTACATCTGCACCATACAAACAACCCTCTTCTAATCCGCACCATACAAACAACCCTCTTCTACATCTGCACCATACAAAACCAACCTAAACGGCCATCTAAGGTGAAAAGGGAAATGCGCCAAGCCGACGAATTAGCAGGTTAGCAGGCTTAATTAGGCCACGAAGAACCCCCTCCACGTACGAGTCGGAAGATGGGGGAGGACGTTCGGGGGAGGGAGGGTCAGGAAGGGAGAGCATCAAGCTGTTGGGGAGGCCAGTCACGGGCAGATCAATACGCTCACTGGTCTGACACACGTCTTTTGACTCCTCACTGAGCCTGCCTGTACGACAGTCAAGACACACACACAGAGGGGAGAGGGAGTGTGGGGAGTGGGACACACAGGGAGAGAAAGAGGGAAGGCCGACAAACTAGACACACACACAGAGGGGAGAGGGAGTGTGGGGAGTGGGACACACAGGGAGAGACGGAGGGAAGTAAGACAAACAAGACACACGCAGAGAAGGGAGAGGGAGTGTGGGGAGTGGGACACACAGGGAGAGAAAGAGGGAAGAACGACAAACAAGACACATACACAGAGGGGAGAGGGAGTGTGGGGAGTGGGACACACAGGGAGAAAAAGAGGGAAGGACGACAATCAAGACACACGCAGAGAAGGGCGAGGGAGTGTGGGGAGTGGGACACACAGGGAGAGAAAAAGGGAAGGACGACAAACAAGACACACACAGAGAAGGGCGAGGGAGTGTGGGGAGTGGTACACACAGGGAGAAAAAGAGGGAAAGACGACAGTCAAGACACACACAGAGAGGGGTGAGGGAGTGTGGGTAGTGGGACACACACAGAGAGAAAGAGGGAAGGACGACAATCAAGACACACGCAGAGAAGGGCGAGGGAGTGTGGGTAGTGGGACACACAGAGAGAGAAGAGGGAATGACGACAATCAAGACACACAGAGAGAAGGGCGAGGGAGTGTGGGGAGTGGGACACACAGGGAGAGAAAGAGGGAAGGACGACAAACAAGATACACACTCAGAGGGGACAGGGAGTGTGCGGAGTGGGACACACAGGGAGAGAAAGAGGGAAGGACGACAAACAAGACACACACAGAGAGGGGAGAGGGAGTGTGGGGAGTGGGACACACAGGGAGAGAAAGAGGGAAGGACGACAAACAAGACACACACTCAGAGGGGACAGGGAGTGTGGGGAGTGGGACACACAGGGAGAGAAAGAGGGAAGGACGACAAACAAGACACACATACAGAGGGGAGAGGGAGTGTGGGGAGTGGACACACAGGGAGAGACAGAGGGAAGTAAGGCAAACAAGACACACGCACAGAGGGGCGAGGGAGTGTGGGAAGTGGGACACACAGGGAGAGAAAGAGGGAAGGACGACAAACAAGACACACACAAAGAGGGGAGAGGGAGTTTGGGGAGTGGGACACACAGGGAGAGAAAGAGGGAAGAACGACAAACAAGACACACACACAGAGGGGAGAGGGAGTGTGGGGAGTGGGACACACAGGGAGAGAAAGAGGGAAGGACGACAAACAAAACACACACACAGAGAAGGGCGAGGGAGTGTGGGGAGTGGGACACTCAGAGAGAGAAAGAGGGAAGAACGACAGTCAAGACACACACAGAGAGGGGCGAGGGTGTGTGGGGAGTGGGACACACATGGAGAGAAAGAGGGAAGGACGACAAACAAGACACACAGAGAGAGGGGCGAGGGAGTGTGGGGAGTGTGACACACAGCCAGGGAGAGAAAGAGGGAAGGACGACAGTCAAGACACACACAGAGAGGGGAGAGGGAGTGTGGGGAGTGGGACACACAGGGAGAGACAGAGGGAAGGACGACAAACAAGACACACACAGAGAGGGGAGAGGGAGTGTGGGGAGTGGGACACACAGGGAGAGACAGAGGGAAGGACGACAAACAAGACACACACACACAGAGGGGAGAGGGAGTGTGGGGAGTGGGACACACAGGGAGAGAAAGAGGGACGGACGACAAACAAGACACACATACAGAGGGGAGAGGGAGTGTGGGAGTGGGACACACAGGGAGAGGCAGAGGGAAGTAAGACAAACAAGACACACGCAGAGAAGGGCGAGGGAGTGTGGAAGTGGGTCACACAGGGAGAGAAAGAGGGACGGATGACAAACAAGACACACACACACAGAGGGGAGAGGGAGTGTGGGGAGTGGGACACACAGGGAGAGAAAGAGGGAAGGACGACAAACAAAACACACACACAGAGAAGGGCGAGGGAGTGTGGGGAGTGGGACACTCAGAGAGAGAAAGAGGGAAGAACGACAGTCAAGACACACACAGAGAGGGCGAGGGAGTGTGGGGAGTGGGACACACAGGAGAGAAAGAGGGAAGGACGACAAACAAGACACACACAAGAGAGGGAGAGGGAGTTTGGGGAGTGGGACACACAGGAGAGAAAGAGGGAAGAACGACAAACAAGACACACACACAGAGGGGAGGGGGAGTGTGGGGAGTGGGACACACAGGGAGAGAAAGAGGGAAGGACGACAAACAAAACACACACACAGAGAAGGGCGAGGGAGTGTGGGGAGTGGGACACTCAGAGAGAGAAAGAGGGAAGGACGACAGTCAAGACACACACAGAGAGGGGCGAGGGAGTGTTGGGAGTAGGACACACAGGGAGAGAAAGAGGGAAGGACGACAAACAAGACACACAGAGAGAGGGGCGAGGGGAGTGTGGGGAGTGTGACACACAGCCAGGGAGAGAAAGAGGGAAGGACGACAGTCAAGACACACACAGAGAGGGGAGAGGGAGTGTGGGGAGTGGGACACACAGAGAGAGACAGAGGGAAGGACGACAAACAAGACACACACACACAGAGGGGAGAGGGAGTGTGGGGAGTGGGACACACAGGGAGAGAAAGAGGGAAGGACGACAAACAAGACACACACACACAGAGGGGAGAGGGAGTGTGGGGAGTGGGACACACAGGGAGAGACAGAGGGAAGGACGACAAACAAGACACACACACAGAGGGGAGAGGGAGTGACGGGAGTGGGAGAAACAGAGAGAGAAAGAGGGAAGGACGACAAACAAGACACACACAGAGAGGGGAGAGGGAGTATGGGGAGTGGGACACACAGGGAGAGAAAGAGGGAAGGACGACAAACAATACACACACAAAGAGGGGAGAGGGAGTATGGGGAGTGGGACACACAGGGAGAGAAAGAGGGAAGGACGACAAACAAGACACACACAAAGAGGGGAGAGGGAGTATGGGGAGTGGGACACACAGGGAGAGAAAGAGGGAAGGACGACAAACAATACACACACAGAGAAGGGCGAGAGAGTGTGAGGAGTAGGACACACAGCTAGGGAGAGAAAGCGGGAAGGACGACAAACAATACACACACAGAGAAGGGATAGCGATGTGTGGGGAGTGGGACACACAGCTAGGGAGAGAAAGAGGGAAGGACGACAAACAAGACACACACAGAGAAGGGATAGCGATGTGTGGGGAGTGGGACACACAGCTAGGGAGAGACAGAGGGAAGGACGACAAACAATACACACACAGAGAAGGGATAGCGATGTGTGGGGAGTGGGACACACAGCTAGGGAGAGAAAGAGGGAAGGACGACAAACAAGACACACACAGAGAAGGGATAGCGATGTGTGGGGAGTGGGACACACAGCTAGGGAGAGACAGAGGGAAGGACGACAAACAAGACACACACAGAGAAGGGATAGCGATGTGTGGGGAGTGGGACACACAGCTAGGGAGAGAAAGAGGGAAGGACGACAAACAAGACACACACAGAGAAGGGATAGCGATGTGTGGGGAGTGGGACACACAGCTAGGGAGAGAAAGAGGGAAGGACGACAAACAAGACACACACAGAGAAGGGAGAGGGAGTGTGGGAAGTGGGACAGACAGGGAGAGACAGAGGGAAGGACGACAAACAAGACACACACAGAGAAGGGAGAGCGATGTGTGGGGAGTGGGACACACAGCTAGGGAGAGACAGAGGGAAGGACGACAAACAAGACACACACAGAGAAGGGCGAGGGAGTGTGGGGAGTGGGACAGACAGGGAGAGACAGAGGGAATGACGACAAACAAGACACACAGAGAAGGGCGAGGGAGTGTGGGGAGTGGGACACACAGGGAGAGACAGAGGGAATGACGACAAACAAGACACACACAGAGAAGGGCGAGAGAGTGTGGGGAGTGGGACACACAGGGAGAGAATGAGGGAAGGACGACAAACAAGACACACACAGAGAGGGGAGAGGGATTGTGGGAGAGAAAGAGGGAAGGAGGTAAGAAGCGGGGGGGGGGGGATTGAGAGGGATCGAGAGAGAGAGAGAGAGAGAGAGAGAGAGAGAGAGAGAAAAGGCAAATACAAAGGAGTAAGAAGAGAGAAGAGAGAGAGAGAGAGAGAGAGGAGAGAGAGAGACGAGAGAGAGACGAGAGACAAACAGAGACAGAGAGAGAGTGAACGAGTGAGAAAGTTGGAAAGATACAGGTCAGCGTAAAATTTACATATCAAAACCAACAACAAACAGAAAAGGATGATAGTATTGAAAGTGTAGGTACTGTACAGAGAGAGAGAGAGAGAGAGAGAGAGAGAGAGAGAGAGAGATAGACAGACAGACAGACAGACAGACAGACAGACAGCAACAGACAGACAGACAGAGACACAATAGGAGAAAGACACTGAGAGGAGCTGAGAAAGGACAACGAGAAAGAGACTGGGTGAAACACAGAGACGGGCATTCTGAGAGAAAGGCAGACAGACAGACAGACAGAGAATAGATGAGAGGGGATGACCAGCCAAAGAGAGAGAGAGAGGAGAGAGAGAGAGAGAGAGAGAGAGAGAGAGAGAGAGAGAGAGAGAGAGAGAACGCTGACTGATATAACTAAAGCAGATCAACGAGAAAAAGAAACCATGAATTACAGTGGGCAGAGAGAGAGAGAGAGAGAGAGAGAGAGAGAGAGAGAGAGAGAGAGAGAGAGAGAAGAGAGAGGGAGAGAGAGAGAGAGAGAGCAGTGTATTAGTTAAATCCCATAAATTCCTTTTTAAGACAGCCAGAAAGAAAGGAGGGTGAAGGTGGGGGAGAACAATAGTGGCTCCGACACCAGGTTCAATCTCCCCCCGCCCCGAAAGCATTCATTCTCGTGACGGTCCATCACACCTGAATGACCATTCTCCAGGCCATGAATGCAGCGCAAACAAGCCAACCAGTGGATGAATGCTCACGTGCACTCGCCAAAACACACACACACACACACACACACACACACACATACACACACAAACACACACACCAACGCACACACACACACACACACACACACACACACATACACACACACGCACGCAAACGCGCGCGCACACACACACACACACACACACACACACACACACACACACACACACAAACAAACTAACAGTGTCTATGCACAAGCAAAAAGGCAATACTAGTCATCTTTCTGTGTTAATGAAATTCATAATCATAAAGACATGCAAAGGGTTTGGGGAAAACTAAAAACTATCAAAAATGGAATAAATTTACCAACTTCTCCGATAAGCTTAACGTTAAACAATTCAGAATTATCTTCGAACCTAGAAAAGGCCAAAACACTTGCTGATATGATATGTATGCAGTTCATAGCAGAATTAATGGATTGCCAGAAGAGAATAGAAAATATAGAGAAGACCAGGAGAAAGAGATGATACATCAAGACACACAATTCATAGCTAACCTGTCCATAAATGCTGAAATTACATATCATGAAGTAAAAGAATGTATTTCCAGCACAATTCATAGCTAACCTGTACATAAATGCTGAAATTACATATCATGAAGTAAAAGAATGTATTTCCAGCACAATTCATAGCTAACCTGTACATAAATGCTGAAATTACATATCATGAAGTAAAAGAATGTATTTCCAGTCTTAGCAATAGAAGGTCATCTGTTGGTATAGACGGATTCGCCAATGAAATGTTAAACATTTGCAAACTAACGTCATAACCTGTCTTCATCTCTTTCTACAGAAATGCC
>CM065730.1:71556340-71566340 GCA_033310375.1 Conus canariensis
GCCGTCCTTGAAAAAAAAAAATTACCCTGGAAATACGACTAACAAATACTGTGGGGAAAAGTGCGCAGTCTAAATGTAACTGAATATCATGAATTAAGTCACTATGTTTCTCCCTCCAGTAGACAATGTGCTCATTGTGCCCTCCCAGCAGTACATTAATAATTAATTAATTAATTAATTAATTAATTAATTAATTATTAATCAATTAATCGTTTGATCACTTTAATTAATTAATTACATAATTAAGTATTTAATCAATTAATTAATCGTTTAATGAATCAATTGAACAATCAATCGATGAATTAATTTATTCATTCATTTGTTCACTTAAAAAGGACTGTTGGAAACGGAACAGAAGCAGGGACAAGATAATAGGTGTAAAAATCCTTGACCAACATTGACACATTCCCTCCCTCTCTCCCCCTCCACTTCTCTTTGACACTGACACATCCACTCCCTCTCTCCCCCTCCACTTCTCTTTGACACTGACACATCCACTCCCTCTCTCCCCCCCTCCACTTCTCTTTGTGATTTTCACTCCACGCGAACGCACTAAGCGAATGCACTAAAAAAAATAAAAAAAAAAAAAAAATAAATCTTAGAAAAGACCGGACACCCTGAAAGCCATGCTTTCAGCACACACACACACACACACACACACACACACACACACACACACACACACAGATTAACTCGAACGAAATTTACAACCGAAAACTGAAAATGTGAGGTGAAACAAAAGAGAGAGAGAGAGAGAGAGAGAGAGAGAGAGAGAGAGGGGAAGGGAGAGGGGAGGGGGGGAGGACATAACAGCGAGGGACAAAGGCCCTCTTGCCGAGCGTGGACAGCACTCGTGTGGTCACTCAGTGTGGAAGGACATGTCAACAAGCCGACGCTCCACTGATTATGTCCTGACTCATCGTCACAACAGACAGAAGAAAAAAAAAGTAAGGTGTCGCCCAACAAGGGAAGAAACCACTCACTGACTTCTTTGGTCTTTCGTGCGGTGGCACAATAAATCCTTTTTTCTTTTTCTCTCTTCTTTCAATCTCATTTCAATTTCCGCCTGCAGTCACCTTTGAAACCAACCCACTCGTGAGAAAGCTAACGAACAATTCGGTCAATTGCAAAGCTCGACACATACAGAAAGAGGCAAGCCACAGACGGACAGGAAGGAGGTGTTTTCAGTCTTTTTATCCCTTTACAATCCACTTTCATCATGGAAGCAAACACGATAAATGTGGTCTTTAGGGTCTTAACATCAGAATGGAAACCTTTTTACTTTTTACCTTTCTAATTACGGGCACCCCCTCTCTCTTCTCGCCTAACTACGCACTATTAATAGTAAGTATCCTGTGGTAGGGAGGGATCCGATGCGCAGTTTTCACCTGTGTAAAACTCTGCTCAACAAAGCGTGTTGCACTTGGTGCGTTATCTTTCCGACTTCTTTCACGGTAAAGGTCCGTACACGTGGTAAGTTACCAGCAATTAGGAAACTACATGTGTGGTGGTGTCAAACTGGGCAGATTTGTCCACATGATGACGTGAAAGATGAGAATCGTGAACGATTTAAGCCAGTGCTTCGTAGTGAAATCTCTCTCGTTGGATCACATCGAATGCGAGTAGAATTTGTAGCCGAGCCTCGGCTTTCTGTGCAAGTCCGAGGAGGGGGTGGGGAGGGAAGAAGGGGGTTGGGGGTGTTAAAAGAAGGACATGACACGGCGTGGCGATGAATCACCTCTGTGTGTACACGCGGTACAAACTGACACCTTTCCACTGCGGGTATGAGATGACCTTATGACCTTCAAATGTGTTATGGTCAGCACAGCTTTCACATTTTTTTTCTCAAAATACTAGAGTTTAATACCGTTAACATTTCTTTACCCATTGCAATAAAACTAACTATACAAAAAAATGTTCATATGAGAATATATATTACTTTAAAATTTGAAAAACAAAAATGGTGTTCTGTGATTTTTTTCCCCCCTGTTTCATTTTGAAACTCCGGAAGTTATAAACAGACTCTCTCACAGCAGAACAAAATCGAACGTTTTTCCCGATTTTTCTTTTCTTTCTCCGCGTGACAAACATAAATAAACAAATAAATGAACAAATAAATGAATAAACATAATAAATGAGTACATAAATAAATGAATAATAACGATTTTTCTTTTCTTTCTCCGCGTGACAAACATAAATAAACAAATAAATGAACAAATAAATGAATAAACAGATAATAAATGAGTACATAAATAAATGAATAATAAATGAGCAAATAAATGAAGAAATAAGTAAATAAACAAACAAACAAATAAATAAATACACTAAATAAATGGGGGAAGTGTCGGAATGGGGCACTCAAGGGAGCCAACTTGGCACCGTATGACTTGCGCTTTTGGTTATGGTGTTGGACAGGCCTTCATGCGCTGGTCAGACACCAGGTCAAAATGGACATGACGATTCACAGGGTAGTTTCGTCCACACATTTGTTAGATTTCGGATACACAATTCTTTTCGGTTGGAAAAAAAGGAGACGTAATAAATAAGAATGCGACAAAGGAGGGAGAGAGGTGAACCGCCAGAAACAAAAATAAGATAGTAAACCGCCGAGCATGTGGGGACGAACCGAAAAAGGACATTAGCTTTATAAATTACCGATAGTCGAGGCAGAAACAAATTACATGCCAACTGGTAATAATATTGATAAGCTTATTTGCCAAAAAGCGTCCGTTTACCGAACATTAACACACACAAAATAATGTCTGTTGCTGTATCAAAAAACAAAAACAAAAAAAAAAACAAAAACAAAAAAAACAAAAAAAACCGCATATCACAGGTGAAAAAAAGTGATTAGCTGAGATACGCACACAAATCCAGAACAAAAACAACAAAAAATCTTCAACATCACCTGCACCAACGTTAGCGGTGACGGCGGCACCAACACAAACACAGCTGCGACTCCCCGCCGTGGAACTCACGCTGACGGTGGGAAGACATGAACTACTAACCAGGAAAACGAATCGATACATCGGCTGCAGGTTGACAACGGCCGCAGCACGTGTGAAGAACGGCGGGATGGTCTGGCACCACACACCCCCTTTATTGCCACAACTCGCATGTACCTTCCACACCATTCACACTGGACATGACTCGGAGAAGCGTCGCCATCTCCTCCCTTTTATATGGCCTGCACTAGCCAGGGATCTTTCCGGCGTCTGTGCGTGTGTGACATTCTTAATTGAAGTTGCTCATCAGACCTTTTCTGTAGTTTGCTATCGTTGTTCCTGTGACATCCTAATGCTTTCCATACATCCCCGGGCGTCATGTGCTGCTCCTGTCTCCTCAGCCCTTCTCCCGGGTCCTCATACACCCTTCACTTATGTCGTCGTTTCCCCCCTCCTCCTTCCCCTCCCTTTGTTTACACTTATCCTCTCTGTCCGTCTGTCCGTCTGTCTGTCTGTCTGTCTTCTCTCTCTCTCTCTCTCTCGTTCTCGCCCCCCCCCCCCTCTCGTTCTCCTCTCCTTCCCTCCCTCCCCCCCCCCCCTCCTCCTCCCTCTCTCACTCTCTCTCTCTCTCTCTCTCTCTCCTCTCTCTGTCACACACGGGCAAGTCAACTGGTAAGGCAGCAAGTCAAATGTTTTCCGAGAACTGAATGTTCTCCACTGTTCTTTAATTAATTGGAGTTTATGCCTTTTGTTGTGAGTCGCCCACGAAGGCGACACCTGTTCCACTCTCTTGTCCGTGCCGATCACCGCGGGCATGGCAAAACGGATCGTAACGTCCCATAAGCGTGCAGTACTGCCCGCAGACAATGGCTGGGGGAAGGGGGAGGGGCGCATCTCGAGGAGGGGTGGGAGGGGGAGGGACCCCTCGCTCTATGCTCATCTCATCTCACCTCGCTCATCTGTTTCCTAGGTAACTTCGTCTTCCCTGTGACCCGACGTTTGCAATGTGTGATGCGAGTGTCTGCTTTGTGTGCGTTCGTGTCTGTGTGAGTGTGTGTTTGCGTGTATGCATGCTTGTGCGTTTGTGTCCTTGCTTTGGATTTTGATGCCTTTTTCTCATGTATGATTGCTATATATTGTGTGATTTGATGTCTGTTGTGATATTGTAAACGCCTAGGGCATTCAATTGATTAGGCGTCATAAATGTTCATAATAATAATATGCGCAGTATGGCCTGGCTGGGTTTTTCGAAAGCATGTCCTTCAGAGGGCAGGGAGCGGAACAGGGAGCGTAGTGCCTTCTTTGACAGGCATGCATCAGACACCTTCAGCCCCAAGCGGAGAAATCTCCATGACAGCCGGAGCCTGGACCCGCTGTCCGTGTGAATGGCGTGGTCAATGGACCACCTCTTCACTGACCAGTCCTCGTTCATGTCCCCCCCTTTGTCCTAGGCGACGTGGACGGCTTTCGTCACTGCTATCACGTCGCTGACATGTTCGTCTAATCTAGGTCAAATCACAGCCAATTGTCTCCCTTGATAAACTCATATACTTCCATGGCTAATACTGTTGCCACAGTTTAAGGTACAGAACCTGAGCATAAACCACACACACACACACACACACACACACACACACACACACACCTCTATGCAGTCCCCTTTAATTGCTGCCCGAGAAACAAACTCCAGTTTAAGAATGAATCAGTGTGTGTGTGTGTGTGTGTGTGTGTGAATACGCCCGCGGTATATGCTTCACGGTCATACCCCTGCCCTTCCTAAAGTAGTCCACTTCAGAACTCGAGTTTCCCTGGAAACGAATTTCAGAGTTGCTGTTGAGCTGGCCCCACCAAGACCCACACTTCACAACACTCGTGATGTCTGGCTTACTTCACACACAGTGTAACTTGAGGGGCTTCCTTAGCACAAAGACAAAACAGTATGGTCTGACTATTACAAACAGTATGGTCTGACTATTACAGACAGTATGGTCTGACTGTTACAGGCAGTATGATCTGACTGTTACAGACAGTATGGTCCGACTATTACAAACAGTATGGTCTAACTATTACAGACAGTATGGTCTGACTGTTACAGACAGTATGGTCTGACTGTTACAGACAGTATGGTCTGACTGTTATTGAGGGGTGTAGGAGCGGAAGAAGAAATGCAACTGCAGGCGTTTGATTTCCCACCGTTAATGACGGCGTTTTCTCTGTGTAAACTAATTGTTCTCACTCATCACCTTGCGCTTTGTCCATGATACGGGAAAGGACAGGATACAGCAAAAGAAGGTGACGGACGTTTGTTACCTCTCCCTCTCTCTTTCTGTCGTGTCTGTCTCGCTGTCGGTCTGTCTGTCTGTCTGTCTGTCTCTGTCTGTCTCTCCCTCTCTCTCTGTCTATCTGCCTCTCCCTCTATCTGTTTGTCTCGTTGTCGGTCTGTCTCGCTGTCAATATGTCTGTCTGTCTGTCTCTCTCTGTGTCTCTGTCTGTCTGTCTCTCCCTCTCTCTCTGTCTGTCTGCCTCTCCCTCTGTCTGTCTGTCTGTCTCTCTGTCACTCTATCTCTTTCTGTCTCTCCCTCTCTGTCTCTTTGTCTCTCCCTCCCTCCCTCCCCCCCCCCTCTCTCTCTCTCTCCCTCTCTCTCTCTTTGTGGAGACTTGTGACCTGCCATGGCCAGGAGCGAGCAAGGAGTGAACGTGCGTGACAGGAGTGGGGACGGGAGAGCAGACATTTTGACATGGTACCGTTAGTGTGTCTGGAATTGTAACTTCAGATGGGGAAAGGGCACTTTCTAATGTCTTTTCTCCAAGAGACTAATTGTTAGTAGACAAAAAAGGTCAGAAGATGGGTTCCCGTGCAACCCAGCCGGGCCGATCAGAACACTGTCCCCCGTCTGTTCCACTGTCATCTGAAGTCACGGTCCATTCCTCCGTCTGTTCCACTTTCATCTGAAGTCACGGTCCATTCCCCCGTCTGTTCCACTGTCATCTGAAGTCACGGTCCATTCCCCCGTCTGTTCCACTGTCATCTGAAGTCACCGAAGTCACCGTCCATTCCCCTGTCTGTTCCACTTTCATCTGTAGTCACGGTCCATTCCCCTGTCTGTTCCACTGTCATCTGAAGTCACGGTCCATTCCCCTGTCTGTTCCACTGTCATCTGAAGTCACGGTCCATTCCCCTGTCTGTTCCACTTTCATCTGTAGTCACGGTCCATTCCCCTGTCTGTTCCACTGTTATCTGAAGCCACGATCCATTCCCCCGTCTGTTCCACTGTCATCTGAAGTCACAGTCCATTCCCCCGTCTGTTCCACTGTCATCTGAAGTCACAGTCCATTCCCCCGTCTGTTCCACTGTCATCTGAAGTCACGGTCCATTCCCCCGTCTGTTCCACTTTCAACTGAAGTCACAGTCCATTCCCCGTCTGTTCCACTGTCATCTGAAGTCACGATCCATTCCCCCGTCTGTTCCACTGTCATCTGAAGCCACGATCCATTCCCCCGTCTGTTCCACTGTCATCTGAAGTCACGGTCCATTCCCCCGTCTGTTCCACTTTCAACTGAAGTCACAGTCCATTCCCCCGTCTGTTCCACTGTCATCATAAGTCACGGTCCATTCCCCCGTCTGTTCCACTTTCAACTGAAGTCACAGTCCATTCCCCCGTCTGTTCCACTGTCATCATAAGTCACGGTCCATTCCCCCGTCTGTTCCACTGTCATCTGAAGTCACGGTCCATTCCCCCGTCTGTTCCACTTTCATCTGAAGTCACAGTCCATTCCCCCGTCTGTTCCACTGTCATCTGAAGTCACAGTCCATTCCCCCGTCTGTTCCACTGTCATCTGAAGTCACGGTCCATTCCCCCGTCTGTTCCACTTTCATCTGAAGTCACAGTCCATTCCCCTGTCTGTTCCACTGTCATCTGTAGTCACGATCCATTCCCCCGTCTGTTCCACTTTCATCTGAAGTCACAGTCCATTCCCCCGTCTGTTCCACTTTCATCTGAAGTCACGGTCCATTCCCCCGTCTGTTCCACTTTCAACTGAAGTCACAGTCCATTCCCCCGTCTGTTCCACTGTCATCATAAGTCACGGTCCATTCCCCTGTCTGTTCCACTGTCATCTGAAGTCACGGTCCATTCCCCCGTGTGTTCCACTTTCAACTGAAGTCACAGTCCATTCCCCCGTCTGTTCCACTGTCATCATAAGTCACGGTCCATTCCCCCGTCTGTTCCACTGTCATCTGAAGTCACAGTCCATTCCCCCGTCTGTTCCACTGTCATCATAAGTCACGGTCCATTCCCCCGTCTGTTCCACTGTCATCATAAGTCACGGTCCATTCCCCCGTCTGTTCCACTGTCATCTGAAGTCACAGTCCATTCCCCCGTCTGTTCCACTGTCATCATAAGTCACGGTCCATTCCCCCGTCTGTTCCACTTTCATCTGAAGTCACGGTCCATTCCCCCGTCTGTTCCACTGTCATCTGAAGTCACGGTCCATTCCCCTGTCTGTTCCACTTTCAACTGAAGTCACAGTCCATTCCCCCGTCTGTTCCACTGTCATCTGAAGTCACGATCCATTCCCCCGTCTGTTCCACTTTCATCTGAAGTCACGATCCATATGCAACTTGACCTGTGTTCCTAAATCAACATTCAAATCTCCCTGAATCAAAAACATCGTGGAGTTTAGCGGTTGTTTTCCCTCTGAATATTTTCAACAATGCCGTAGCCTTGAAAGTAAACTGTCCTTTATTAAACACACACCCCACCACCCACCCACACACACACACACACACACACACACACACACACACACTATAGTTTTCGTGATGGACCGTCCTACAACTCCCACCCAATGGCAAACAATGGTAGCAATAAACATTGGTGTAAGGAAAGGTTTACAGTATGGTAAACAATGATAGCAATAAACATTGGTGTAAGGAAAGGTTTACAGTATGGCAAACAATGATAGCAATAAACATTGGTGTAAGGAAAGGTTTACAGTATGGCAAACAATGACAGCAATAAACATTGGTGTAAGGAAAGGTTTACAGTATGGCAAACAATGATAGCAATAAACACTGGTGTAAGGAAAGGTTTACAGTATGGCAAACAATAACAATAAACTTTGGCGTAAGGAAAGGGTTATATAGTATGGCAAACAATGATAGCAATAAACATTGGTGTATGGAAAGGTTTACAGTACGGTAAACAATGACAGCAATAAACACTGGTGTAAGGAAAGGTTTACAGTATGGTAAACAATGGTAGCAATAAACATTGGTGTAAGGAAAGGTTTACAGTATGGCAAACAATGATAGCAATAAACACTGGTGTAAGGAAAGGTTTACAGTATGGCAAACAATGATAGCAATAAACATTGGTGTAAGGAAAGGTTTACAGTATGGCAAACAATGATAGCAATAAACACTGGTGTAAGGAAAGGTTTGTATGGCAAACAATAACAATAAACATTGGTGTAAGGAAAGGTTTACAGTATGGCAAACAATGATAGCAATAAACATTGGTGTAAGGAAAGGTTTACAGTATGGCAAACAATGATAGCAATAAACATTGGTGTAAGGAAAGGTTTACAGTATGGCAAACAATGATAGCAATAAACATTGGTGTAAGGAAAGGTTTACAGTATGGCAAACAATGACAGCAATAAACATTGGTGTAAGGAAAGGTTTACAGTCGTCCGTGATTCCTTTGTAATTTACTATTAATGATGAAAAATGTTTACATTAGTTTTTCTTCTATTTGTTCTTTTTTTTTATTTTTTTATTTTTAGATCGACCGTCTTCGTAGTGGACCATGCACCTCCCACCCCAATGGGTGAGAGAGGGAGAGACAAACATTTAAACAGTGAAAATCAGTTCCCAGCACACGACAGCGCGCGCGCGCGTGTGTGTGTGTAACCATACAAAATGATTAGAATAGAATCATTTGGTAGCAGGGAGAGATGACAAATATATGCTAACCATTTCTTCTTCACGACTTAACGGGGATTAGAAGCACAGAGGCTCATTCAGACTCATTAGTATCACACATCTAATTACATCAATGCTTCCTTGACGTTAAATGAAGATATATACCAGTCAATAATGTGGTATTCTCACCGCCAAGAGTTCAAAGACTGAATCCAACTGCACCCCAAAGCAGCCAGTGAGCATTTAGAAAAGTGGAAGAGAAGAAAGCGTTGTAAGATAACAAACTGATGAAAACCGAAAATCATGATTTCAGGAGAATGAAATGTCAGGGAAATCTTTGAGGCCATGTGCGAGGATTCATTTAAAGGATGCAAGGGAGGTAAACAGGTGTCAACAGACAGAGTGGTCGACTCCACTGTCAATAACCCAAGCACCGTCAGTCACGGAAGTGCCGACAGCAGCTAAGACCTGTGCAGAACACGCAGCCTCGGATCTCCTAGGAGATGCAATCTCCCGCTGACTGACCTAACGATAATACGCTGAAGAAATAAAATAATAAAATCATCACCGCTGATTGACCTAAGGATAATACGTTGAAGAAATAAAATAATAAAATCATCACCGCTGATTGACCTAACAATAATACGTTGAAGAAATAAAATAATAAATTATCACCGCTGATTGACCTAACAATAATACGTTGAAGAAATAAAATTATCACCGCTGATTGACCTAACAACAATACGTTGAAGAAATAAAATCATCACCGCTGATTGACCTAACAATAATACGTTGAAGAAATAAAATTATCACCGCTGATTGACCTAACGATAATACGTTGAAGAAATAAAATCATAAAATTATCACCGCTGATTGACCTAACAATAATACGTTGAAGAAATATGATTATAACCGCTGACTGACCTAACAACAATACGTTGAAGAAATAAAATCATCACCGCTGATTGACCTAACGATAATACGTTGAAGAAATAAAATCATAAAATTATAACCGCTGATTGACCTAACAATAATACGTTGAAGAAATAAAATTATCACCGCTGATTGACCTAACAACAAAACGTTGAAGAAATAAAATTATCACCGCTGATTGACCTAACAATAATAC
>CM065730.1:71571340-71591340 GCA_033310375.1 Conus canariensis
ACTCCATCACGTGAGACAAAACACAGCGACAAATCCTGCCCACTCCATCACGTGAGACAAAACACAGCGACAAATCCTGCCCACTCCATCACGTGAGACAAAACACAGCGACAAATCCTGCCCACTCCATCACGTGAGACAAAACACAGCGACAAATCGTGCCCACGCCATCACGTGAGACAAAACACAGCGACAAATCGTGCCCACGCCATCACGTGAGACAAAACACAGCGACAAATCGTGCCTGCCCACGCCATCAGAGAGTCGACTCCAGAGGTGAATGATCTGCGATCGACTTCAAATCGAAAGGAAAAAAAGAGACATTTTTTCAGGACTCCATGACGGATCGAGTGGCGTCCCTTTGCTTTGCTGTCAGTTCCCTGCACGATCGCTTCCTTGTCCCGGCAGTCAGAAAACTATCCCCAATGCCATCGGCAGTCACAGAACTATCCCAATGCCATCGGCAGTCACACAACTATCCCCCATGCCATCGGCAGTCACACAACTATCCCCAATGCCATTGGCAGTCACACAACTATCCCCCAATGCCATCGGCAGTCACACAACTATCCCCCAATGTCATCGGCATCACAAAACTATTCCCCAATGCCATCGGCAGTCACAAAACTATCCCCCAATGCCATCGGCAGTCACACAACTATCCCAATGCTATCCCCCAATGCCATCGGCAGTCACACAACTATCCCCCAATGCCATCGGCAGTCACAAAACTATCCCCCAATGCCATCGGCAGTCAGACCACTATCCCCCAATGTCATCGGCAGTCACACAACTATCCCCCAATGCCATCGGCAGTCACAAAACTATCCCCCAATGCCATCGGCAGTCACACAACTATCCCCCAATGCCATCGGCAGTCACACAACTATCCCCCAATGCCATCGGCAGTCACAAAACTATCCCCCAATGCCATCGGCAGTCACACAACTATCCCCCAATTTTATCGGCAGTCACACAACTATCCCCATGCTATCCCCCAATGCCACGGCAGTCACAAAACTATCCCCCAATGCCATCGGCAGTCACACAACTATCCCCCAACGCCATCGGCAGTCACACAACTATCCCCCAATGCCATCGGCAGTCACACAACTACCCCCCAATGCCATCGGCAGTCACTAAACTATCCCCCAATGCCATCGGCAGTCACTAAACTATCCCCCAATGCCATCGGCAGTCACAAAACTATCCCCCAATGCTATCGGCAGTCACAAAACTATCCCCCAATGCCAGTCGGAGATCACACCCCCGTGAAAACGTTTTGGATAAGATGTTGTTTACTCAAGTCAAACGTTACACATTTTATGCACTATAGTAATGAGTCTTCCCTCGCCTGTAAGTCTTGTACATTCTCTCTCTCTCTCTCTCTCTCTCTCTCTCTCTCTCTCTCTCTCACACACACACACACACACACACACACACACACACACACACACACACACACACCACTGTCAAGCCACACACACACACACACACACACACACACACACACCAAACTAAATATTCATTAAGTATCCACGAAAGATGCCTTAAACTGGAAAAATCTAGTTGGAGTTATACTGATAATACAAGAGGTGGATGCTTGTAATAAGACCAGGTGATCTCTTTCATGTCACACAACTGACTACAATATGAAAAACAAACAAACAAGAACCAGACTTCTCACATGAATTACCGACCGATTTCCATTGGATGCTCTTCGGACCAAATTATGTAACAAAGTCACAGAACTCCAGTTCATGTGTGTTCTTTTCCTTTTCTATTTACTTTTTTTTTTTTTTGCAACAGCTGAAACAATTAGAAAAGTAGTTAGACTCAGATTCAAAAACTTACTTGGAGAATATTTCGACAGGGCGACCCTGTCAAAATATTCTCCAAGTAAGTTTTTGATTCTAACTACTTTTCTAATGTCAAATCCAGACTCGAGAAATCTATATTCTTAGCTGAAACAATGTTACCAAGTCCTATGAGATGACACTCTCAGCTTTTGTTGTAAGATTCACCAGCTGATGATCTTACGGTTAACTTTGTTCATGATGTAATCCCCAGTCCAGCTGGCTCTTTACACTGATTGTGTAACAACCAGTTGTTTTTCTCTTTCGCTGACATTCATGCTCCTGTGTTCTTTTCAAATGATCAACGATACTCATAAATACGCAATATCCAGATGTACGCCTGCATATGCATGCACACATTCATCTGCAAACACAATCACATCCACATACATTAATACACTACTCAACTTTTTTTTCTTTGCTTTGTTTTCTTTTTCTTTTTCCTGTTGCCTCTACCGCTTTCCGTCTGATATCACTTTTAGTGAGCAGATGTTGAACTAAAGTTTACACACACACACACACACACACACACACACACACACACACACACACCATCCTCTCTCTCTTATTCCTTCTCTCACACACACACGCACACACACATACAATCACACGCATGCGCACGCACGAACGCACACACACACACACACACACGCACGCACACACACACACACACACACACACACACACACACACACATGTAAGTACGCACGCACGCACACACACAGATTTGCTACATGGTAAGATCAATAGTAATCATGCGATGCCGTTTTTAATGCTCTTGTTGATGATGACTACGGTTATGATGACGAAGATGGAGATAATGATGGTCATGACAATGGACAAGACATGTATTCCTGGAGAAGCATTCATCCCCACCATGAAAATAGAGTAATTAGTATTATTTCATCTACATTTCCAATGCAATTATTCATCAATGACTACAACTATCATTGCTGGCGATGAGAACGGTTACTGGAAACTGCTCTGAGAGAGAGAGAGAGAGAGAGAGAGAGAGAGAGAGAGAGAGAGAGAGAGAGAGAGAGAGAGAGAGTCAGACAGGCAGACAGACAGGCAGGCAGGCAGGCAGACTGGCGGCAGATCGACTGACAGAGAATCAGGCGGGATGAACACAGGCAGGCAGGTAGATACGCAGACCGAGAAACTAAACTGGTGTGTGTGGAGAGAGGGGAGGGAAGGGGGAAAGGGGGGGGGCTGAAAGGAGGGGCATAATTTACATGTCACTGACACATCGTGTTGACCTCCACCTTTTCTGTATTGCGTTGATGGGGGACACTGAACCTGAAGAAGAAAACGGGCATAAAAGAAATTTAGCGTGATGAAGTATTAATGCGGCGGTGTACCTGGCCGAAATCATTGTGCATCGAATGAAATG
This sequence comes from Conus canariensis, assembly GCA_033310375.1. NCBI lineage: Eukaryota > Metazoa > Mollusca > Gastropoda > Neogastropoda > Conidae > Conus > Conus canariensis. The sequence goes on from CM065730.1 coordinate 71,574,590, forward strand.
GAGCACAACAAGGTTAAGGTGTAAAGAAAATATTTTTTTTAAAGTAGAAAAAAAAAAAAAAAAAAAACTTAAGATAAATCAGAGGTAGATGCCAATTAGACCGAAATTTGAAGAAAAAAAAATCAGCGAACACACGACGCAATAAACAATCGTTTAAAACGATTCAGTGGATAATTATACACTGGTCGAAAACTGACCCGCCATTTTAGGAACAAGTTGCAGTACTCTTGGGCCATGAAAAATAAGTGGTCAACAGTCTTTTGTTCGCTGCACGTGCAAGGTAGGCCTTTTTGTTTGCTTGGTCGTTTGTTCGAACAGCAAATGAACAGAATCTGTACGTCAAGCTTGTAATATGTCTGGAATGCCTACGGGATAAATTGTTTGGAAAAGGTGCAGAAATTGCTGCACTTATTACTTGTGAACCGTACTGGTAATATTGGCTGTCACCTCGTTGAAGTCGCCTTTCAAAACTGCTGATCACTCAAACCGGTCGCCACAGTGTAACAGGCTCAAAGATGTCCTTCCAGAGTGATGATTCGTTACCTCCCCCTGTGAAATCAACTCTCAAAACAGCTGATTAGTCACACGGTCGCCACAGCATAACCTCTCTTGTACCCGTTTTGCATCTTCGAGCGTAAGGTGTAATATATCCTTTTGTAGTGATCATTCTCTACCTCCCCCTTTCTGTTTCATGGTTCTTCTCAGTGCTTTTCTCCCATTGCCCGATTCACCACCCCTTCAGTTGGACTAGGATTTTCTACTCGTGGCGATGAGAACGCCACATAGATTAGCAAGTATTAGGTGGCATGTCTCTGTGAGTGATGACAGTGGACAAACATCGCCAAGTCGACAACTACTGATGTCTTGTCCATGCGTCGAAAGTCGACTCAAGGGCGTAACAAATCATTTTGTTTATGAAACAGATTTCGTTGGTTCTCATATGCTGCTAGATTTTTTCCCTTGAGTTATCTTCTCTCTCTCTCTCTCTCTCTCTCTCTCTCTCTCTCTCTCTCTTTCTCTCTCTCTCTCACACACACACACACACACACACAAACTAATTCACACACACACACACACACACACACACACACACACACACCACACACACACCAACTAATTCACACACACACACACACACCCACACAACACACACCACACCACAATTCTTTTCTCAATCTTTTCTAAGTCACTGTCTTACTGACACTGTTTCAGTGGAATTGTTTACCCGCACTTGTTTTCCTCATTTTCCACAGTCTAAAAAACAGCCCTCTGTGCATGGCAGGGCTGTGATGAAACTGACACGGTACTGTTAATGAGGTGAAGGATAACAAAGAAACTGACATGGTACTGTTAATGAGGTGAAGGATAAGCAAGAAACTGACATGGTACTGTTAATGAGGTGAAGGATAACAAAGAAACTCACATGGTACTGTTAATGAGGTGAAGGATAAGCAACAAACTGACATGGTACTGTTAATGAGGTGAAGGATAACAAAGAAACTGACATGGTACTGTTAATGCGGTGAAGGATAAGCAAGAAACTGACATGGTACTGTTAATGAGGTGAAGGATAAGCAAGAAACTGACATGGTACTGTTAATGAGGTGAATGATAAGCAAGAAACTGACATGGTACTGTTAATGAGGTGAAGGATAACAAAGAAACTGACATGGTCCTGTTAATGAGGTGAAGGATAAGCAAGAAACTGACATGGTCCTGTTAATGAGGTGAAGGATAACAAAAAAAAACTGACATGGTACTGTTAATGCGGTGAAGGATAAGCAAGAAACTGACATGGTACTGTTAATGAGGTGAAAGATAACAAAGAAACTGACATGGTACTGTTAATGAGGTGAAGGATAAGCAAGAAACTGACATGGTACTGTTAATGAGGTGAAGGATAACAAAGAAACTGACATGGTACTGTTAATGAGGTGAAGGATAAGCAAGAAACTGACATGGTACTGTTAATGAGGTGAAGGATAAGCAAGAAACTGACATGGTACTGTTAATGAGGTGAAGGATAACAAAGAAACTGACATGGTCCTGTTAATGAGGTGAAGGATAAGCAAGAAACTGACATGGTACTGTTAATGAGGTGAAGGATAACAAAGAAACTGACGTGGTACTGTTAATGAGGTGAAGGATAAGCAAGAAACTGACATGGTCCTGTTAATGAGGTGAAGGATAACAAAGAAACTGACATGGTACTGTTAGTGAGGTGAAGGATAACAAAGAAACTGACGTGGTACTGTTAATGAGGTGAAGGATAACAAAGAAACTGACATAGTCCTGTTAATGAGGTGAAGGATAAGCAAGAAACTGACATGGTACTGTTAATGAGGTGTAGGATAACAAAGAAACTGACATGGTACTGTTAATGAGGTGAAGGATAACAAAGAAACTGACATGGTACTGTTAATGAGGTGTAGGATAAGCAAGAAACTGACATGGTACTGTTAATGAGGTGAAGGATAAGCAAGAAACTGACATGGTACTGTTAATGAGGTGTAGGATAAGCAAGAAACTGACATGGTACTGTTAATGAGGTGAAGGATAAGCAAGAAACTGACATGGTACTGTTAATGAGGTGTAGGATAAGCAAGAAACTGACATGGTCCTGTTAATGAGGTGAAGGATAACAAAGAAACTGACATGGTACTGTTAATGAGGTGTAGGATAAGCAAGAAACTGACATGGTACTGTTAATGAGGTGAAGGATAACAAAGAAACTGACATGGTACTGTTAATGAGGTGAAGGATAACAAAGAAACTGACATGGTACTGTTAATGAGGTGTAGGATAAGCAAGAAACTGACATGGTACTGTTGATGAGGTGAAGGGTAACAAAGAAACTGACATGGTACTGTTAATGAGGTGAAGGGTAAGCAAGATACAACTAACTTAATTAATAACAAACGCCTCCACGTTAGTGTTGTTTGCAGTAACCCAGCACACAGGCTTAGAGTCACACGGAGCACACATGAAAACCTCCCTATGATGAAAAAGAGAAGTGCAGTTTCAGTAGAATGCCAAGCTTGTCCATGCATCGACCCACGTCCGGCCTATGCGACGCACAGCTACAAAATCGGACACGTGCAAATCGACATTAACCGTTTGGTCCTAAACAGGCCATCACCTTTTGATCTTGATCATTGTCAAACAGAACACACCCACGAACAGACGCACTCCCAGTGACCCTAACAACGGTAAACTCAACCACGAACAGACATACTCCAAGCCACTTTAACAATGGTAAACTTAACAGAAATGTGAAATGAGACGGAGGACATAGAAATAACAAATGAAGAGGAGATAATCAAGATAGTGACACAGTTGGTACCAGCTGGGGAAGTGGTGTACAGGCGTGGCAGGTGATAAACACTATCGGCTATGAAGCCAAATACCGCTCTTCCCAGGCTCCAGTTTCAGCTGGTGGTTTTTCTTCTTCTTTCTTTCTTTCTCTCTCTCTCTCTTTCTTATCTCTTCTTTTTTAATGTGTTGGATACAGTTTTTTTTTCCTCCACAGGTGTACGGAATCGATCCAGACGATGTGACATCCCTAACACGCCCCCTTCCCCTCCCCCCATCTCCCCCCCCCCCCCCCCCCCCCCCCCCCCCTCCCATCTACCCCTACCCCCTGCAGTCAATGGGCTATAAACATGAACCGACTGGAGTTCCCCTCATCGAACCAGACGCTACGTGTAATGTTTCTCCCTGCGCAATGTTTTATTGACGAGTCAGTTATAGTACCTATTTCAGGTACAGTTCTCCCTGCGCAATGTTTTACTGACGAGTCAGTTATAGTACCTATTTCAGGTACAGTTCTCCCTGCGCAATGTTTTACTGACGAGTCAGTTATAGTACCTATTTCAGGTACAGTTCTCCCTGCGCAATGGTTTACTGACCAGTCAGTTATAGTACCTGTTTCAGGTACAGTTCTCGCTACGCAATGATTTATTGACCAGTCAGTTGTAGTACCTATTTCAGGTACAGTTCTCCTTGTGCAATGTTTAATTGACCAGTCAGTGATAATACCTATTTCAGGTACAGTTCTCCCTGCGCAATGTTTTACTGACGAGTCAGTTATAGTACCTATTTCAGGTACAGTTCTCCCTGCGCAATGTTTTACTGACGAGTCAGTTATAGTACCTATTTCAGGTACAGTTCTCCCTGGGCAATGTTTTACTGACCAGTCAGTTCTTATAGTACCTATTTCAGGTACAGTTCTCCCTACGCAATGTTTTATTGACCAGTCAGTTGTAGTACCTGTTTCAGGTACAGTTCTCCCTGCGCAATGTTTTATTGACCAGTCAGTTGTAGTACCTATTTCAGGTACAGTTCTCCCTGCGCAATGTTTTATTGACCAGTCAGTTGTAGTACCTGTTTCAGGTAAAGCCAATGTTTTATTGACCAGTCAGTTGTAGTATCTGTTTCAGGTACAGCCAATGTTTTACTCACCAGTCAGTTGTAGTACCTGTTTCAGGTACAGCCAATGTTTTACTGACCAGTCAGTTGTAGTACCTGTTTCAGGTACAGCCAATGTTTTATTGACCAGTCAGTTGTAGTACCTGTTTCAGGTACAGTTCAATGTTTTATTGACCAGTCAGTTGTAGTACCCGTTTCACTTGCCCCCCCCCCCCCCCCCCCCCCCTCCTCCCCCCCACCTTCCATCCCTCAGGCCCTGCAGTGCCGACACGCTGGGCTAAAGGCAGCGGGCAATGTGACTGCAGTGCCGACACGCTGGGCTAAAGGCAGCGGGCAATGTGACTGCAGTGCCGACACGCTGGGCTAAAGGCAGCGGGCAATGTGACTGCAGTGCCGACACGCGGGCTAAAGGCAGCGGGGAGGGTACTGCAGTGCTGCCGTACCCATCCTTCAGTCCGTCATCATCATCGTCGACCACAGGGGGTCAGAGGTCAACAAAATCAAGTGTCAGAAAGCTTCGCGATTTTCCTGTTCACACCCACGTGTTCTTTCTATCTCAAAACATATGCATGCGCTGACATATACTCCTCAAAATTCGCTGTAGATATTATCTGCAGCTTCGCAAGAACAAAGAAGTGCCAATACATCTGGATAATAAATGTATGAGAGAGAGAGACAAACAGACAGAGACAGAGAGTGAGACTGACAGACAGAGAGAGACAGACAGACAGACAGACAGACAGGGAGTGCAGGAGGAAATGACGCACATTTCTCTCACAGAACCGAAGCACGTCGTGCAACACATGTTCATAAGATTCCTGAATTCGTCGTGTTTCTCTTGTATCCTTTGCAACGTTTGAGGGTCGTCATCAGTCACAACACCTGCAGTATTCGGACAATGAACACCTTGTCTTTCATTTCCATCCAACTGAATGCCAATGTTTTACCTTTTTCAGGTCTGACTGACAGACTCTATGATCCACACACCGATGTGATGTGTCTTGTGCTTTCAATAATTACAGGGCATTGTGCTATGACGATTATTGTCGTCCTGTCAAATTACAAGTGACCCCTAGCGAATTTCGCATAGCTTTCATCAGCAGCACTGAATCGTGCTGAAATAGCCTAATTACAGCAATACAGCCGCATTCGTTAAGGAACATTTGTAATTTGATAGGGTAGTTATTTCAGCACAATACCCTGTAACTGATGAATGCTGGAAAACACAGCATCACTTTGTGTATGATTTTATGCAGTCGACACGGATTCTCTCTCCCAGTCTCTCAATCTTCATGCTCCACTTGATACGGACTGTAACAGGTGCGTTAATTTCAATACTCAGAGCAATCTGTCTTTACATACTGTTTGCTAATTGTACTACAAAGTGTCAGTGCTGTTCAATTCAATTCCATTACTGCAGTCAATGCCACTTCAAAACTGCAGATAAACTGTTGTGAAGATTATTCAAACAGACTCTAAATTTCTAACTGGTGTAGGCCATAAATTTCAGTGCGTGCGAATTGCGCTATTTCATTACTGACATAGTGTAATAATAAAAAAAAAAAAAGTTTTCGTATGTATGGAAAACTGTTGAGTGCGGTAAAAACATGGGGAAGGGGAGGCGGTGGGTGGGAGGTGGGGGGCTTGCGGGGCCTTGGGGACACCCGATAGGGAATACCGGAGTACAGAGTGCACCAGTTGTTCACAGTTGTTGTGGTTGTTGTTGTCGTACCCTGGCTAACAGACTTCAGGGATCACCCGAACAGCCGAAGTAGGCTACTTGAGCACTGTGGTGAATTATGGGCAGCAACAGCAGTAAAGCCTCTGCTTCGTCAATCGATGATCTGTAAGGTATCTATCTATAAATCGTTGTCATTGTTCGCTTTCCTCCCGCGCTCGCCCATAAAATGTTGCACAATACAAGGGTTTGTTACACACACACACACACACACACACAGTCGTTCAACATGCACGCACGCCAAAACACAATGAAACGCGCTTACGCACACAATGGCGCACATTAACGCGCTCCCACGCCTGCATACTACGCTGTTAAGCACACGTGAAATGGACCGAAGGCAATCGCTTTTGTATGGGCCTGCTTTGTCAATCGTTTACTTTGATCACCGAGACAGACAGGCAGTCACAGAGAGAGAGAGAGAGAGAGAGAGAGAGAGAGAGAGAGAGAAACAACAACAAAAGCAGCGTGCACCGTCATCAGTAGCAGCTCACAGCACAACAGCTGACACAAGACAGGGCACAACAGGAACACACAAGCAGACAAACAAAAAATACCAAGACAACACCAACACAGCAAGTTGCCGGCACACACACACACACACACACACACACACACACACACACACTGTCCAGCACACACACCACACACACACACACACACACACACACACACACACGCACACACAGTATCCAGCTCACACACGCACACACACACAAAGTGTCTATCATCAACACACACACACACACACACACACACACACACAGTGTCCAGCATCCACACACACACACACACACACACACACAGAGTGTCCATCATCAACACACACACACACACACACACACACCACACACAGTGACCAGCACGTTACCCGGGTGGGAGATCCCCGTCACCGAAGCCGGCAGGGAAGTGAGGGGGCAGGCTGAGGGTCTGCGGAAACATGGGGCCGTCGCTCACCACACCCGACAGGCAGGCTACTACACGGCGTGTACTTCAGCACTGACACCAGCTGGACAGTCTCTGTCCTGTGTTGTCCCCCCCTTTGTACAGGCGACGCGGTCAGACGACACTGCCAATGCATCAACGGAGCAGACACAGCCGTGGACTGATACTGGTTCGATCTGCAGGTTCGCTTTCAACAGGTTGGGCAGACCTGGCGAACACTGCGCTCAAACTGTAAGAAGGTGGCAGACACCGTTTACTAAATAACACAACGCAACGTCCGCCTGTGTGAAGCACCACTACAATAAATTGAATATCTAACCAACACTGTTTAGGTTTTTACATCCAAATGACACACAGACTTTTCTTTCTTCTTTTGGTGTTTTCTTTTTTTTTTTTTTTTTTTTTTCTTTTTCTCTTTTTTTCCCCCCAGAGAAATCAACCTAAAGCATTTCACTGTATCGGAGCTGGCCGAGTTGACAGTCTGTAGCCAGAGGAAAGCTGGCTCCCATTCCAGCCTTGTTCTGACCTCACCTCCAATCGCTTTGGTACCGAGCCGTCAGCCTCGCTCTGTGTCGTTCTAAGGAGCAGACGATCGGCTACAGTTCGCCGCCATTGGAGAGGCAAAGAGAGTAACGAGCCGTGAGACAGTTGATGGTCCGCTGCCGTTATCGCATCTTCGATTTGGGAGACAACATTTGTCCGTGTCGAAAATCGGGTTACTGATAGTAACTGGCTCAGCCTCAGTGACATTTAAACACACCAGCACAACAACATATCGTCGTTTATAAATCGCTGGCCGATGGGATTAGACACCATTGTTTTATCAAACAAAAAAAACAGCAGCTGTCCCACTCACTTACAATCGTCAACGACTGGCGCACCCGACTTGTCGTCTGCCGCTGTCCTGTTGGCGACAGCCGATCGAGCCTCGTGCTCGCGTTCTCAAAACGCCGCTGATTGGTCAGCGGCGTACAAAACGCCCAGTAGTGGGAGGGATGATTGACGGAGGACTAAACCACGCCTCTGTGTCTATCAAAGCAGACGTGGGTGAGGGGGCGGGGGAAAGAGGTGGGTGGGGACGGACCTCCCGGGGAGACAGACTCAACACGGGGGACAGGGAGGTGGGTGCGAGGCTGGCGGAGGTATGGCTGGTGAACAAACATCGCGCCTCCGAGTGTTTGGGCCTGTCCACGCGGACCATTCCGCCATTATCGATTCCAGTCATTGCAGCTGGGCGCACGGGGCGCCAGCGGCGGGCCAATCATACCGAGTGTTTGTTCCGAGCCGTGTCGTCAACACGCGCCTTGTGGGCCCTGCCGGGGGTCAACTCCAACACAACTTGGCATTTATCAAAGGCTCAAAGAAGAAAGTTTGACACCTCCCTCCCTCCCTGTCCCTCTAATTTAAAAAAAGGAAAAAAGGTCTGTGCTGCAGTTGTTAACTTACCGTCATCAAAGGTTTTTCTGCTAGGTTTCCCGGCTGCTTTGGACGACAGTCCTGAAAGGAAATCATTAATAAGGCAGGGAACAGTAAACAATAAGTAAAAACAAGAAGGGGGATGCCTCCTTGTTTGTTCTGTGTGCTCAGTGTTGTCATTGCTGCAAGGCGATTCGGTGTCGTAAGCAGCATTCGTTTGCAGTTATGGGCGTGTATTTATTTCACGATGCGAGCAGGAGTTACCGCACTTCCTTATTGTTTGTAGTCCTGAAGACTAAACAGGGAGGCCTGGGTGGTGTTCTGCTGCTCTTCATTCTGAGTTCAGTTTCGTTCTGAACTGTGGCGGTTTGCTATGAAATTCAGGACTCAAGGCTTCTTCCCGACAAGTGCGGGGGTCTGTGCGACTGCCATGATACGTGACAACAGGAATAATTTCGAACATAAAAAAAACGGGGTCGGGGGGTGAGGGGTGGACGGGGGACGTGAAGGGGGAGGGGGACGAGAGGTGGTGGGAGATTGGGATAGGGGTGGGGAGTATCATAATACTGGAATGCGTTTGGGAGAACGCAGACCACTGCCTGGGTCAAACTGATAATTATTGCCTTTGCTCTTTGATGGGGACCTGCACCACGGATAGGCACCAGAATTCAGCGGGTTAATCCTCGAACCCCATTGTATCTTTCCAGTCGTTTTGTTAAGTAGTTATGGCGTTATCTTTCTAAGACAGACAAACATGGCCACGTAGGTGGGTGAAAAATAACGTTGTCGGAAGTGCGTCTCGGAGAAGTGTGAGCATCAGTGTGACGTCACAGATTGGGGGCGCAACAAACAGTACCAGCGACTTGACATGAAAAACCTGAAGTTGAAGCGACAACAGATGAAATCGTGTCAAGACGTCGGATGATGATGCTAGAGATCTCATCGAAATCTGTTTTTGAAATAAGTATACCGCTCAGAAATTAAGGATGCAAACAAACAAACAAGCATTCAAACACACACACACACACACACACACACACACACACACACACACACACACACACACACGTGCGCGCGCACACGCACGCACGCACGCACGCACGTACACACACACACACACACACACACACACACACACACACACACACAAAGATTCAAAGATTCAAAGATTTTAATCCTGCGACCCCTTTTGGGGCATGGAGGACTTGAAACAAATCAAACATCAAAATTTTCCCTATAATTAACATACTGAATGTAATGTTACACAACTTTACTAAGTTTCAAAAACTTCGCTAAGTTTAGCAACACTTTCACACACACACACACACACACACACACACACACACACACACACACACACACGTCTTTACAGCTATTTCGTTCGGTAGTTTTGACGTCATCTTACTTACCAAACAACAACAACAAGAAAAACGTGTTTTACAGTATGCTCCAGTTCAAATTGAATCCTACTTTGACGTGTATTTTCACAATGACCCTGTCTGTCTTTAACAGATTTATATGACCCCAACCAAATGAGCCTAGTGTCTTTAACAGATTTATATTACCCAAACCTAATGAGCCTATCTGTCTTTAACAGATTTATATTAACCAAACCTAATGACCCTAGTGTCTTTAACAGATTTATATTACCCAAACCTAATGAGCCTATCTGTCTTTAACAGATTTATATTACCCAAACCTAATGAGCCTATCTGTCTTTAACAGATTTATATTAACCAAACCTAATGACCCTAGTGTCTTTAACAGATTTATATTACCCAAACCTAATGAGCCTAACTGTCTTTAACAGATTCATATGACCCAAACCTAATGACCCTAGTGTCTTTAACAGATTTATATGACCCAAACCAAATGAGCCTAGTGTCTTTATCAGATTTATATTACTCAAACCTAGTGACCCTAGTGTCTTGAACAGATTTATATTACCCAAACCTAATGACCTTGTCTTTAACAGATTTATATTACCCAAACCTACTGACGTCAGTCTTTAACAGATTTATGTCACCCAAACCAAATGACCATGTTTGTCCTCAACAGATTTATATTACCCAAACCAAATGACCATGTTTGTCTTCAACAGATTTATATCACCCAAACCTGATGACTGTCTGTCTTTAACAGATTTATATCACCCAAACCAAATGACCATGTTTGTCTTCAACAGATTTATATCACCCAAACCTAGGCCTGATCACACTTCTTTTGGAGAAGCTGTTAAAACGCAGGATATTCTTCCATAAAAACAATGTCCATGTTCACCACGTTTTCAGTCAGATTGAACTTTCACCATCAAACACAGGATATTCTTCCATAAAAACGAATGTCCATGTTCACCACGTTTTCAGTCAGATTGAACTTTCACCATCAAACACAGGATATTCTTCCATAAAAACAATGTCCATGTTCACCACGTTTTCAGTCAGATTGAACTTTCACCATCAAACACAGGATATTCTTCCATAAAAACGAATGTCCATGTTCACCACGTTTTCAGTCAGATTGAACTTTCACCATCAAACACAGGATATTCTTCCATAAAAACAATGACCATGTTCACCACGTTTTCAGTCAGATTGAACTTTCACCATCAAACACAGGATATTCTTCCATAAAAACAATGACCATGTTCACCACGTTTTCAGTCAGATTGAACTTTCACCATCTGAGCTCCTCTTTTTGTGCAGGTCCTTAGGTCCAAGTTCATTTTGATTTCAGTTGGAGTGAAGATGGCAATACACTTTTATTACAGATCGAACGTCCTGGTTGTGTTTTAGAACAAGAACAAAATGTACAAGAACATGTTTTATTGCCATATGAAAACCAGAGGTTTTGCGGGGCACAGGTGATCAGGTTAAGACATTCAGTTAAACGAATTCCAACATCGTCACGCCTTGCAACATAACAACAGAAGCCGAAAGAAAGAACACACGCTGTATCAGGGTCTGAATAAGTTTTCCTGTCTCTGAAGAGAAAAACACAACAGGATAAATTGGGCACTTTGCTCGTGTACAAATGAGCTGCTCCCCGTGTCATATAGTGTGTTTATGTATGCAACATTATGTTCCAGTTGTGTGTGTTGTGTGTGTGTGTGTGTGTGTGTGTTGTGCGTGCGTGCGTGCGTGCGTGCGTGCGTGCGTGCGTGCGTGCGTGCGTGGTGTGTGTGTGTGTGTGGTGTGGTGCGTGTGTGCGTGCGTGCGTGCGTGTGCGTGCGTGCGTGCGTGCGTGCGTGCGTGCGTGCGTGCGTGCGTGTGTGTGTGTAGTGTGTGTGTGTGTGTGTGTGTGCGCGCGCGCGCGAGTGTGCTGTGCGCGTACGTGCGTGCGTGCGTGTGTGTGTGCATGTTTATGACCCATGAACGCAGATTTGTGTGTGTGTGTGTGTGTGTGTGTGTGTGTGTGTGTGCGCGCGCGCGCGCGCGCGCGTGTGTGTGTGTGTGTGTGTGTGTGTGTGTGTGTGTGTGCGTGCGTGCGTGCGTGCGCGCGGTGTGTGTGTGTGTGTGTGTGTGTGTGTGTGTGTGTGTGTGTGTGTGTGTGTTCTACTTATATTTTTTAGATGTTGAATTATTAAAACTTGTAAAGCGCCCTGTAGCCTATGTTGTTAGGATGGGCGCTATAGAAATTGTCCTCATTATCATTATTGTTATTAAGTACAGGTTGGAAGCAGTCCATTAGCATGAGCTTCGAGGTTTTTGTTGGGTTGGTTGGTTTTTGCTTTTTTTCTGTTTTTAGTCTGTGATAGAGAATCTGTTTTTGTGATCTATGTCATCAAGTCATTATGTTGTAGGTCAAATGATTGAGGAAATGTAGTTCGTCTTCAAATAACGTGGCATGTCGTGCATAGTCCGTCTTCTCTGTCAGTGATTGTTTATAACGACCCCTCTCAATTTGGAGTTCATCATGGACGCTTATTCGAAATCTAGTTAATGCTCGTCTGAAATCTGTGTCAATCAGTTGCTCCAAATAAGCCGCTAGTTTGTATACAATGCAATTTTGGCATAAAATTTGGGCTTGGACTAGTTTTCATTCTTTTGTTTCCTCCAATGTCAACCTAAAACGTTTGGTTTTAGTGTTGGTTCCGGAATGATATTAAGAAGAAGACCTTTAGGAACACTCATGACAGCACAAGACCTCCGCCTCTGCAAGACACAGATCCTGACCAAAATTTGATTCTGTTTCCTCCCTTCTCTCAGATACTCACCAAGATATAATTGTAAATTCTATCTTTAATCAAGACCCGCAGCATAGATCCCAGCCAAAAGATCTTTCTGGAACCCCCTTTAATCCGGATTCGTAGCAGAGAACCTCACCATGGTTTAACCGTGGATCCCCTCTGACCTGAGTTCCTAACATAGATCTCCACCAAAATGTAGTTCATCCTCCCTCTGATCTGGGTCACTAACATAGATCCCAACATAGATCTCCACCAAAATGTAGTTCATCCTCCCTCTGATCTGGGTCACTAACATAGATCCTAACATAGATCTCCACCAAAATGTAGTTCATCCTCTCTCTGATCTGGGTCACTAACATAGATCTTAACATAGATCTCCAACAAAATGTAGTTCATCCTCCCTCTGATCTGGGTCTCTAACATAGATCCCAACATAGATCTCCACCAAAATGTAGTTCATCCTCCCTCTGATCTGGGTCACTAACATAGATCCTAACATACATCTCCACCAAAATGTAGTTCATCCTCTCTCTGATCTGGGTCACTAACATAGATCTTAACATAGATCTCCAACAAAATGTAGTTCATCCTCCCTCTGATCTGGGTCACTAACATATAGATCCTCGCCAAAATGTAGTTCATCCTCCCTCTGATCTGGGTCACTAACATAAATCCTAACATAGATCTCCACCAAAATGTAGTTCATCCTCCCTCTGATCTGGGTCACTAACATAGATCTCCACCAAAATGTGGTTCATCCTCCTCTGATCTGGGTCACTAACCAAAAGCCTTCACCAAAATGTAGTTCTGCTTACCTCCTCTGATCCGGGTCACTAACATAGATCCTCACCAAAATGTGGTTCATCCTCCCTCTGATCCGGGTCACTAACATAGATCCTCACCAAAATATAGTTCTGCTTCCCCCCTCTGATCCGGGTCACTAACATAGATCCTCACCAAAATGTAGTTCATCCTCCCTCTGATCTGGGTCACTAACCAAAAGCCTTCACCAAAATGTAGTTCATCCACCCTCTGATCTGGGTCACTAACATAGATCCTCACCAAAATGTGGTTCATCCACCCTCTGATCTGGGTCACTAACATAGATCCTCACCAAAATGTAGTTCATCCTCTGTCTGATCTGGTCACTAGCATAGATCTCCACCAAAATGTAGTTCATCATCCCTCTGATCTGGTCACTAACATAGATCCTAACATAATCTCCACCAAAATGTGCTCATCCTCCCTCTGATCTGGGTCACTAACATAGATCTCCACCAAAATGTAGTTCATCCTCCCTCTGATCTGGGTCGCTAACATAGATCTCCACCAAAATGTAGTTCATCCTCCCTCTGATCTGGGTCACTATAACATAGATCTCCACCAAAATGTAGTTCATCCTCCCTCTGATCTGGGTCACTAACATAGATCCTAACATAGATCTCCAACAAAATGTAGTTCATCCTCCCTCTGATCTGGGTCACTAACATAGATCCTAACATAGATCTCCACCAAAATGTGGTTCACCCTCCCTCTGATCTGGGTCACTAACATAGATCTCCACCAAAATGTAGTTCATCCTCCCTCTGATCGGGGTCACTAACATAGATCTCCACCAAAATGTAGTTCATCCTCCCTCTGATCTGGGTCACTAACATAGATATCCACCAAAATGTAGTTCATCCTCCCTCTGATCTGGGTCACTAACATAGATCCTAACATAGATCTCCACCAAAATGTAGTTCATCCTCCCTCTGATCTGGGTCACTAACATAGATCCCAACATAGATCTCCACCAAAATGTAGTTCATCCCCCCTCTGATCTGGGTCACTAACATAGATCCCAACATAGATCTCCACCAAAATGTAGTTCATCCTCTCTCTGATCCAGGTCACTAACATAGATCTCCACCAAAATGTAGTTCTGCATCCTCCCGCTGATCTGGGTCACTAACATAGATCCTCACCAAAATGTAGTTCTCCATCCTCCCTTTGATCCAGGTCACTAACATAGATCCTCACCAAAATGTAGTTCTCCATCCTCCCGCTAATTCAGGTCACTAACATAGATCCTTACCAAAATGTAGTTCATCCTCCCTCTGATCCAGGTCACTAACATAGATCCTTACCAAAATGTAGTTCTCCATCCTCCCGCTGATCCGGATTCCTAATATAGATCCTCTCTAAAATGTAGTTCTCCATCATCCATCTGACCCGGTCCCCAGCGCAGATCCTCACAGGATCCTTCCTTTTATGGTGATCCCCACTAAACGTCCTCACCAAAGTTTAATTCTGGATCCTACCTTTAATTCAGATCCGCAGTAAAAAGGTCTGCAAAAAAATTTTGATTCCAGATCCTTCCATTATTTTTTTTTCTCCTTACTGGCATCACAGCTCCTCGCCAAAGTTTCATTCTGTTTCCTTTCTTCCGCATTACAGATCCACACCAAAATTTTCATCTGCATCCTCCCGCTCGCATTACAGATTCTCACCAAAATTTTATCCTCCGTCCTTCCTACCGCATTACAGATTCTCACCAAAATTTTCATCTGCATCCTCCCGCCCACATTACAGATACACACCAAAATTTTCATCTGCATCCTCCCGCCCGCATTACAGATCCACACCAAAATTTTCATCTGCATCCTCCCGCCCGCATTACAGGTCCACACCAAAATTTTCATCTGCATCCTCCCGCCCGCATTACAGATCCACACCAACATTTTCATCTGCATCCTCCCGCCCGCATTACAGATCCACACCAAAATTTTCATCTGCATCCTCCCGCCCGCATTACAGATCCACACCAAAATTTTATCCTCCGTCCTTCCTACCGCATTACAGATCCTCGCCAAAATTTTATCCTCCGTCCTTCCTACCGCATTACAGATCCTCGCCAAAATTTTATCCTCCGTCCTTCCTACCGCATTACAGATCCTCGCCAAAATTTTATCCTCCGTCCTTCCTACCGCATTACAGATCCACACCAAAATTGTATCCTCCGTCCTTCCTACCGCATTACAGATCCACACCAAAATTTTATCCTCCGTCCTTCCTACCGCATTACAGATCCTCGCCCAAATTTTATCCTCCGTCCTTCCTACCGCATTACAGATCCACACCAAAATTTTATCCTCCGTCCTTCCTACCGCATTACAGATCCACACCAAAATTTTATCCTCCGTCCTGCCTACCGCATTACAGATCCACACCAAAATTTTATCCTCCGTCCTGCCTACCGCATTACAGATCCACACCAAAATTTTGTCCTCCGTCCTGCCTACCGCATTACAGATCCACACCAAAATTTTATCCTCCGTCCTTCCTACCGCATTACAGATCCTCGCCAAAATTTTATCCTCCGTCCTTCCTACCGCATTACAGATCCTCGCCAAAATTTTATCCTCGTCCTTCCTACCGCATTACAGATCCACACCAAAATTTTATCCTCCGTCCTTCCTACCGCATTACAGATCCACACCAAAATTTTATCCTCCGTCCTTCCTACAGCATTACAGATCCACACCAAAATTTTATCCTCCGTCCTTCCTACAGCATTACAGATCCACACCAAAATTTTATCCTCCGTCCTTCCTACAGCATTACAGATCCACACCAAAATTTGATTTTGAATGATGCTGTCTTTAATCGGATCCGCAGCACCAATCCTCGCCAAAAGTCTAGCAGTTACGTGTGCACGTTGTGTGTGTGTGTGTGTGTGTGTGTGTGTGTGTGTGTGTGTGGCGCGCGCGCGCGCGTACGTGCGTGCATGTAATCGTGTGTGTGTGTGTGTGAGCGTGCGCGCTTTTGTGTGTGTGTGTGTGTGTGTGTGTGTGTGTGTGTGTGGCGCGCGCGCGTGCGTGCGCCTGTGTGCATGCGCGCGCATTGAATTATACCGATGTGGTTTAGCAGATTTATGGACCAGTGTGCACACAGTTACATTTTGATGAAACTGAAACTGAAATGATAGTGATCTGATTATCTATTATTGCTACTATCATTATTGTTGTTGTTATCATCATCATCATCATCATC
>CM065730.1:71598840-71603840 GCA_033310375.1 Conus canariensis
ATAGAGGTGAGGGCGGTGATCACAGACCTTGCTGGGTGGCCCATGGTATAGAGGTGAGGGCGGTGATCACAGACTTGCTGGTGGTGACCCATGGTATAGAGGTGAGGGCGGTGATCACTGGCCTTGCTGGTGGTGACCCATGGTATAGAGGTGAGTGCGGTGATCACAGACCTTGCTGGTGGCCCATGGTATAGAGGTGAGGGTGGCGATCACAGGCCTTGCTGGTGGCCCATGGTATAGGAGGGTCAGAGGGTGGAAGGATGATCACAGGCCTTGCTGGTGACCCATGGTATAGAGGTGAGGGCGGTGATCACAGACCTCTGGCCTGGTAGGTGGGCCCATGGTGAAAAAGGAGGTGAGTGGTCGGTGAGTACCACAGACCTTGCTGGTGACCCATGGTATAGAGGTGAAGGCGGCGATCACAGGCCTTGCTGCTGGTGTGCCCATGGTATAGAGGTGAGGGGGGTGATCACAGGCCTTGCTGCTGGTGGCCCATGGTATAGAGGTGAGGGCGGTGATCACAGACCTTGCTGGTGACCCATGGTATAGAGGTGAAGGCGGCGATCACAGGCCTTGCTGCTGGTGGTGACCCATGTATAGAGGTGTGGGCGGTGATCACAGGCCTTGCTGGTGGTGGTGACCCATGGTATAGAGGTGTGGGCGGTGATCACAGGCCTTGCTGGTGGTGACCCATGGTATAGAGGTGAGGGCGGTGATCACAGACTTGCTGGTGGTGACCCATGGTATAGAGGTGAGGGCGGTGATCACTGGCCTTGCTGGTGGTGGCCCATGGTATAGAGGTGAGTGCGGTGATCACAGACCTTGCTGGTGGCCCATGGTATAGAGGTGAGGGTGGCGATCACAGGCCTTGCTGCTGGTGGCCCATGGTACAGAGGTGAGGGTGGCGATCACAGGCCTTGCTGGTGGCCCATGGTACAGAGGTGAGGGCGGTGATCACAGGCCTTGCTGGTGGCCCATGGTACAGAGGTGGGCGGTGATCACAGGCCTTGCTGGTGGCCCATGGTATAGAGTGAGGGTGGCGATCACAGACCTTGCTGGTGGCCTATGGTATAGAGGTAAGGGCGGTGATCACAGGCCTTGCTGGTGGCCATGGTACAGAGGTGAGGGCGGCGATCACAGGCCTTGCTGGGGGAAAGGTGACAGGGAGTCGGGGCACAATGGAGACTGTAACAGGAGACTGTTCGTAGTAAACAATCAACTGTTTGAGGCCTGTTTAATGGCTGTCTCTTTTTTCACCACGAGAGGAGAGAGAAGAGAGAGAGAGAGAGAGAGAGAGAGAGAGAGATTACGCCCTGAGGGGACATCAGTCCTAAACCACAGCTAAGTGATAAGGGAATGGTCTACCCATGATGGCCACACTAGTGGACAGGTGCGGATTCCTTTCCCACCCCACCCCCCACCCCCACTAAAGCTCACGCATCCTTACTCCGCCCGCCCCACTCCCACCCACGCCCAGCTCCCTGGAGTCCAGTGGAGAGAGAGAGAGAAGACTGGAGTCCAGCGAGAGAGAGAGAGAGAGAGAGAGAGAGAGAGAGAGAGAGAGAGAGACTGGAGTCCAGCGGAGAGACAGACGGAGGCAGCTTCCCCCATGAGGTGTCAGGAGGAAGAGCGGGCCGTGGGTGAGGTGTTGGAAAACAATGGACCGCCATGCCTCCCCCCCTCCCTCCCCCTCCCCCCCCCCCCCCCCCCCCCCCCATGGGCATGGCCCGGGGAACAGCGACTGACCAGGGCATTAGAAACTGAGAGGGCAGGATGATGTGTTGAACTGAGCCACTTCATGGACGGACGGATGAACGAGGACGGATGGGGACGTGGAGGATGGGGGTGGGGGTGGGGGGTGGGAGGGGGGTTGGGTAGGGTAGAGAAGGGGTTGGGGAAGGGGGAGAAAGTGGACATCGGGTAGGGGACGGGGATGAGGAGCTGGGGATGGGTGGGGTGGGGATAGGTGTGGGGGTGGGGGTTTAGGGAGGGCGCGAAAGAGTATCCGACTTTATCAACTCCTGAACGGAATGTAAACGTAATGAGGCGTGTTAATCTATTCTTCTTTTTCTTGTCCTTCTTTTTCTTCTTCTTATTCTGACAGGGAGCATATAGGTCTTTTTTTTTTGTTACCTGCTAATAATGTCTGCACCTGGCAAAAATGTATTTGATAGTAGGTTTCTCGTTGTTTTTGTTTCTTTTTCCTTCTTTTTTGTTTGTTTTGTTTTGTTTTGTTTTGTTTTTGCTCGTGCTGTTAGTACACAGTTGTCAATGGTGTTTATCAACATCTTCAAAACAGTCGCGTGTATCAGAAGAGGTGGGCGCCCTTCTTGCAGAATCGTGATAAATACCAGATGTACAATTTAGGCAGCGTTGCCGCCCCCCCCCCCCCCCCCCCCCCCCCTTCCTCCCCCACTCACCGCGCCCCACCCCCTTAACAGTGCCCACTTCTGCCCTGCTTCCTCTTCCGCGTCCTTTGGCATCGAACATTCCACCTGCCCTGCTTCCTCTTCCGCGTCCTTCGGCATCGAACATTCCAACAGCCCTGCTTCCTCTTCAGCGTCCTTTGGCATCGAACATTCCACCTGCCCTGCTTCCTCTTCAGCGTCCTTTAGCATCGAACATTCCAACAGCCCTGCTTCCTCTTCAGCGTCCTTTGCATCGAACATTCCAACAGCCCTGCTTCCTCTTCAGCGTCCTTTGGCATCGAACAATCCAACAGCCCTGCTTCTTCTTCAGCGTCCTTTAGCATCGAACATTCCAACAGCCCTGCTTCCTCTTCCGCGTCCTTTGGCATCGAACATTCCACCTGCCCTGCTTCCTCTTCAGCGTCCTTTAGCATCGAACATTCCAACAGCCCTGCTTCCTCTTCAGCGTCCTTTGGCATCGAACATTCCAACAGCCCTGCTTCCTCTTCAGCGTCCTTTAGCATCGAACATTCCACCTGCCCTGCTTTCTCTTCAGCGTCCTTTGGCGTCGAACATTCCAACTGCCGTGTTATACACACAGCCATCCAACTGCCCTGTTATACACACAGCCATCCAACTGCCCTGTTATACACAGCCATCAAACTGCCGTGTTATACACACAGCCATCCAACTGCCCTGTTATACACACAGCCATCCAACTGCTCTGTTATACACAGCCATCAAACTGCCCTGTTATACATACAGCCATCCAACTGCCCTGTTATACACACAGCCATCCAACTGCTCTGTTATACACAGCCATCCAACTGCCCTGTTATACACACAGCCATCCAACGCCCTGTTATATACACAGCCATCCAACTGCCCTGTTATACACAGCCATCCAACTGCCCTGTTATACACACAGCCATCCAACTGCCCTGTTATACACACAGCCATCCAACTGCCCTGTTAACACAGCCATCAATTGCCCTGTTATACACAGCCATCCAACTGCTCTGTTATACACACAGCCATCCAACTGCCCTATTGTACACACACAGACATCCAACTGCCCTGTTATACACAGCCATCCAACTGCTCTGTTATACACACAGCCATCCAACTGCCCTGTTGTACACACACAGACATCCAATTGCCCTGTTATACACAACCATCCAACTGCTCTGTTATACACACAGCCATCCAACTGCCCTGTTGTACACACACAGACATCCAATTGCCCTGTTATACACAGCCATCCAACTGCCCTGTTATTCACACCAGCCATCCAACTGCTCTGTTATACACACAACCATCCAACTGCCCTGTTATACACACAGCCATCCAACTGCCTGTTATACACACAGCCATCCAACTGCCGTATTATACACATAGCCATCCAACTGCCCTGTTATACACACACAGACATCCAATTGCCCTTTATACACAGCCATCCAACTGCCCTGTTATACACACAGCCATCCAATTGCCGTGGTATACACACAGCCATCCAACTGCCCTGTTATAAACACAGCCATTCAACTGCCCTGTTATACACACAGCCATCCAATTGCCGTGGTATACACACAGCCATCCAACTGCCCTGTTATACACACAGCCATCCAATTGCCGTGGTATACACATAGCCATCCAACTGCCCTGTTATAAACACAGCCATTCAACTGCCCTGTTATACACACAGCCATCCAACTGCCCTGTTATACACACAGACATCCAATTGCCGTATTATACACACAGCCATCCAACTGCCCTGTTATACACACAGCCATCCAACTGCGCTGTTATACACACAGCCATCCAACTGCCCTGTTATACACACAGCCATCCAACGCCCTGTTATACACACACAGACCATCCAATTGCCGTTATACACACAGCCATCCAACTGCCCTGTTATACACACAGCCACCAACTGCTCTGTTATACACACAGCCATCCAACTGCTGTTTATACACACAGCCATCCAACTGCGTGTTATACACACAGCCATCCAACTGCCCTGTTATACACACAGGCCATCCAACACCCTGTTATACACACACACCATCCAACTCCTCTGTTATACACACAGCCATCCAACTCCTCTGTTATACACACAGCCATCCAACTGCCCTGTTATAACACAGCCATCCAACTGCCCTGTTATACACCAGCCATCCAACTGCCCTGTTATACACACAGCCATCCAACTGCCCTGTTATACACACACCATCCAACTGCCCTGTTATACACACAGCCATCCAACTGCCCTGTTATACACACACAGCCATCCAACTGCCCTATTATACACAGCATCCAACTGCCCTGTTATACACACACAGCCATCCAACTGCCCTGTTATACACAGCCATCCACTGCCCTGTTATACACACACAGCCATCCAGCTACCTGTTATACACAGCCCTCCAACTGCCATTATACACTCACCATCCAACGCCCTGTTATACATACTGCCATCCAACTGCCCTGTTATACACAGCATCCAACTGCCCTATTATACACACAGCCATAAGCTCAATACAACTTGATAAGCACACACACAAACTGTCATATACACACACACGCAAA
>CM065730.1:71606340-71608840 GCA_033310375.1 Conus canariensis
ATATATACATTTTCGAAATGTGTGTGTGTGTGTGTGTGTGTGTGTGTGTGTGTGTGTGTGTGTGTGTGTGTGTGTGTGTGTGCGTGCGTGTGTTCTTACACTAACTTGCCAGATCAAGACTTGTCAGGTAGAATTGTTTCCTTCGATATTATTGGTTTCTGTGAGTTAATCACGTGTCCTGAATTTTATTGAAAAATGTGTGTTTTTCTGATTGGCTGGCCGACTTTCATTTTTAGCTTGGCACACGCACACCACCACACCTGTGACGAGTCACTTGACAACTTCATCAGATCGGTCCCAAGCAGCCACCCTCTAGTACAAATTGTACAAAAACAGCCCCCCCCCCCCCCCCCCCTCCTTTCTCTATCCCATGTGTTTCACACACAAATTTCTGATCTATGCCAACCCTTGTTCTCCTTCCTTCTCTCCCAGATGTAGCGAGTCAATACAAACAATTTTACGTCACGTCGCGACTACTCGTCATTCTCTCCCCACCTTCCTTACCCTCTCAACCCCCCCCCCCCCCCCTCACTCCCTAATTTGGCGGCATGACACAATGAAAAATTGAAAATTTTCCATTTCTACACCATTTGAGTGTAATGGCCTACACTTATGGGTGACTGTTTGATAGTCGCATAGATTCCATGAGAGAGAGAGAGAGAGAGAGAGAGAGAGAGAGAGAGAGAGAGAGAGAGAGAGAGAGAGAACGCCAAAGACTGAAGGTACAGTATTTCTACCAAAGGCATCAAACCATTAATTCATGTATATACAGACTTTACATACAGATTATATACAAAAAGGCATAGTAAAATATCAAGGACATGCATAGATGAGCACATGAATATGTACACGGACATTTCCTTTCCCTATGATGATAATGATCATGAACATTAAATCCCCTTCTCCATTCTCTTACCGAAAGACATCTGGGAATAGGTGGGTGGGGAGTCATCTTAGTCATGATCAGATTAACTCCCCCTCTGTTACAAAGTAACTCCCTGGGAGTCAGAAAACACGCGTACACATTAACTCCCAGGGGAGTTATTCTAAACTGTGAAAAACTGACTCCCCTTAGTGGGCAGGGAGTTAAACTTTTACACGCCTGGATTAACTCCCGGGAGTTAATCTGTACTAACTCCCAGGGGGGTCATTCTGTTACGGGGTGGGAGTTAAGTCTGATATATGTACAAAATGACTCCCCCCTTAATGTTTCAAGAATTTGCTGAGACTTGTACAAAAAAGATTTTAGAACATTTTGAAGTTTTACTGAGTGGAGTTATTTTGGCACAGGGTGGGAGTCATTCTAGTTTAACTCCCAGGGAGTTAAAATTTACATATGAACAGTTTAACTCCCTGGGAGTTAAACCATTCGGGGAGTTAAAACTTTTCGTTACACCGGAATTGGAACAGCCGACCTTCCGACTGTGTTTCACCCACTAAGCCAGTGCGGCGCTCC
The DNA here is from genome assembly GCA_033310375.1 of Conus canariensis. Lineage (NCBI taxonomy): Eukaryota > Metazoa > Mollusca > Gastropoda > Neogastropoda > Conidae > Conus > Conus canariensis. Next base: position 71,607,797 of record CM065730.1, read on the forward strand.
CTGCTCTTCTGTCTGTCTGTCTGTCTTTGAGACTGACATTCAGATGATAAGGATGGTTTAGGCAAGTATCTCTAATACACCACTGCCTGTGACATTCAGATGATAAGATGGTTTAGGCAAGTATCTCTAATGCACCACTGCCTGTGACATTCAGATGATAGGGATGGTTTAGGCAAGTATCTCTAATACACCACTGCCTGTGACATTCAGACGAAAGGGATGGTTTAGGCAAGTATCTCTAATACACCACTGCCTGTGACATTCAGACGAAAGGGATGGTTTAGGCAAGTATCTCTAATACACCACTGCCTGTGCGTGCATCAGAGGCGGGGAGGGGAGGGGGAAGGAGGAGGAGGGGAGGACGAATATTATAAAATAAAGAGACCGAGGTGAAAAACCCAAGTTGAACTATAAACAGCCCAGTGTTGAATTCACTTTCTTTCTGTGTGTGACACGATTCAACTTCAGTACAAACGAGATGAATGTCTTCTTTCTTTGAAATGCCTTTTCAAATGTCTGAATACCAACAAGACAAATGCCTTCTTTCTTTAAATACCTTTTTAAATGTCTCAATACCAAGACAAATGCCTTCTTTCTTTAAATACCTTTTTAAATGTCTCAATACCAACAAGACAATTGCCTTCTTTCTTTAAATACCTTTTTAAATGTCTCAATACCAAGACAAATGCCTTCTTTCTTTAAATACCTTTTTAAAATGTCTGAATACCAACAAAACAAATGCCTTCGTTCTTTAAATACCTTTTTAATGTCTGAATACCAACAAGACAAATGCCTTCTTTCTTTAAATACCTTTTTAAAATGTCTGAATACCAACAAAACAAATGCCTTCGTTCTTTAAATACCTTTTTAATGTCTGAATACCAACAAGACAAATGCCTTCTTTCTTTAAATACCTTTTTAAGTGTCTCAATACCAACAAGAACAAACGCCTTCTTTCTTTAAATACCTTTTTAAAATGTCTGAATACCTACAAAACAAATGCCTTCGTTCTTTAAATACCTTTTTAAATGTCTGAATACCAAG
>CM065730.1:71613840-71623840 GCA_033310375.1 Conus canariensis
ACAGACACTTAAAATTCATCATGTCAAGATTTCGATTTGGAGTCTCGGATATAGCTGTTCATCGTTTTCGCTGCAAACAGTATGCTGAACGTAATCTCACTTGTCCAGTATGTAAAAGTGCACGGGAAGATGAAGTCCATTTTGTATTTTGTTGTCCTGCTTTAAACGATCTCAGAAATCAACTGATTCCCGAGAAGTACTGGTGGCAGCCATCATTATTTAGACTTACATTGCTTATGTCATCTAACCATGGAAATATCAAACTGTTTGCAATCTATTTGTATAAAGCATTTAAAATTAGATCTGTATATTGCTCATAACTCTGTTTTTCACATATCTCAGTTCTTTTTTCCAATTCCTATGTGGTTTTTTTTCTATGTGACAGTCAGCTGTGCCTGTAATTTTTGTTCACATACCCTTTCAAAAGGGGCCATGGCCTTATTGAATAACATTATCCATCCATCCATTTCTTAGGTTATATAAACACATCAGGGAGTATGGCTGTGACACGCAGTAAAGATGCAAAAAGATATAAAGATGGCTGTTAGGTTTGTTCATTTCTGTATCCAAGAATGGCTGATAGGTTTGTTCATTTCTTTATCCAGGAATGGCTGTTAGGTTTGTTCATTTCTTTATCCAGGAATGGCTGTTAGGTTTGTTCATTTCTTTATCCAGGAATGGCTGTTAGGTTTGTTCATTTCTTTATCCAGGAATGGCTGTTAGGTTTGTTCATTTCTGTATCCAGGAATGGCTAAGAACACACGCTGATCGTGGAAAGTATAAAAATTACGGGAAATTTTTCACACACACACACACACACACACACACACACACACACCACACACACGCACGCACGCACACACACACACACACACACACACACACACACACACACACACACACACACACACACACACACACACACACACACACACACACACACCCAATTAAATGAACGCACTTTGCTTCAGAATTGTCCTTTCTCTAACAGGATTTGTCATACTTCCTCTTCATGGGAATGTATACTGATTTTAACGGCCAAACATCACAATGTGTTTTCTTTCTTTTCTTTTATTTTGCCCCCAGTACAGGTCAGTGGACGTGGACGGCTGATGGAGGTGAAGGACAACAGCTAGTTGTGATGTCTGGCTGATTCAGACCCACACAGAGGACTGTGGTAACGGTGGACAGTCTTCACTGGTTGTGATGTCTGGCTGAATCAGACCCACACAGAGGACTGTGGTAACGGGTGGACAGTCTTCACTGGTTGTGATGTCTGGCTGAATCAGACCCACACAGAGGACTGTGGTAACGGGTGGACAGTCTTCACTGGTTGTGATGTCTGGCTGAATCAGACCCACACAGAGGACTGTGGTAACGGGTGGACAGTCTTCACTGGTTGTGATGTCTGGCTGAATCAGACCCACACAGAGGACTGTGGTAACGGGTGGACAGTCTACACTGGTTGTGATGTCTGGCTGAATCAGACCCACACAGAGGACTGTGGTAACGGGTGGACAGTCTTCACTGGTTGTGATGTCTGGCTGAATCAGACCCACACAGAGGACTGTGGTAACGGGTGGACAGTCTTCACTGGTTGTGATGTCTGGCTGAATCAGACCCACACAGAGGACTGTGGTAACGGGTGGACAGTCTTCACTGGTTGTGATGTCTGGCTGAATCAGACCCACACAGAGGACTGTGGTAACGGGTGGACAGTCTTCACTGGTTGTGAAGTCTGGCTGAATCAGACCCACACAGAGGACTGTGGTAACGGGTGGACAGTCTACACTGGTTGTGATGTCTGGCTGAATCAGACCCACACAGAGGACTGTGGTAACGGGTGGACAGTCTTCACTGGTTGTGATGTCTGGCTGAATCAGACCCACACAGAGGACTGTGGTAACGGGTGGACAGTCTTCACTGGTTGTGATGTCTGGCTGAATCAGACCCACACAGAGGACTGTGGTAACGGGTGGACAGTCTTCACTGGTTGTGATGTCTGGCTGAATCAGACCCACACAGAGGACTGTGGTAACGGGTGGACAGTCTTCACTGGTTGTGATGTCTGGCTGAATCAGACCCACACAGAGGACTGTGGTAACGGGTGGACAGTCTTCACTGGTTGTGATGTCTGGCTGAATCAGACCCACACAGAGGACTGTGGTAACGGGTGGACAGTCTTCACTGGTTGTGATGTCTGGCTGAATCAGACCCACACAGAGGACTGTGGTAACGGGTGGACAGTCTTCACTGGTTGTGATGTCTGGCTGAATCAGACCCACACAGAGGACTGTGGTAACGGGTGGACAGTCTTCACTGGTTGTGATGTCTGGCTGAATCAGACCCACACAGAGGACTGTGGTAACGGGTGGACAGTCTTCACTGGTTGTGATGTCTGGCTGAATCAGACCCACACAGAGGACTGTGGTAACGGGTGGACAGTCTTCACTGGTTGTGATGTCTGGCTGAATCAGACCCACACAGAGGACTGTGGTAACGGGTGGACAGTCTTCACTGGTTGTGATGTCTGGCTGAATCAGACCCACACAGAGGACTGTGGTAACGGGTGGACAGTCTTCACTGGTTGTGATGTCTGGCTGAATCAGACCCACACAGAGGAAAGGTGGACTCTGTAATGGGTGGAGAGTCTTTGCTTTCAGCCTGACTCATCGGTTAGTCTGCCTGTCAGTGTTACAACAGTCCCGAAGACAAAGTTCATCCAAACTCACCAGACAGTCTTTATGTCAATATTACAATAGTTCCAACACAAAGTTCACTCACCAGTCAGTCTTTGTGTAAATGTTACAATAGTCCCCAACATAAAGATCATTCACCAGTCAGTCTCTCTGTCAATGTCACAATAGTCCCAAACAAAGTTCATTCACAGTCAGTCTTTGTGTTAATGTTACAATAGTCCCCCAACACAAAGTTCATTCACCAGTCAGTCTGTCTGTCAATGTTACAATAGTCCCCAACAAAGTTCATTCACAGTCAGTCTTTGTGTTGTGTTAATGTTACAATAGTCCCCAACAAAGTTCATTCACAGTCAGTCTGCTCTCACTGTTACAATAGTCCCCAACACAAAGTTCATTTACCAGTCAGTCTGTCCATGTTTCAATAGTCCCCAACACAAAGTTCATTTACCAGTCAGTCTGTCTGTCAATGTTACAATAGTCCCCAACAACGTTCATTTACCAGTCAGTCTTTGTGTCAATGTTACAATAGTCCCCAACACAAAGTTCATTTACCAGTCGGTCTTTGTGTCAATGTTACAATAGTCCCTAACACAAAGTTCATTCACCAGTCAGTCTGTCTGTCACTGTTACAATAGTCCCCAACAAAGTTCATTCACCAGCCAGTCTGTCTGTTACTGTTACAATAGCCCCCAACACAAAGTTCATTCACCAGTCTGTCTGTCTGTCAGCCATTGTTACAATAGTCCCCAACACAAAGTTCATTCACCAGTCTGTCTGTCTGTCCGTCTGTTAGTCATTGTTACAATAGTCCCCAACAAAGTGCATTCACCAGTCAGTCTGTCTGTCAATGTTACAATAGACCCAACACAAAGTTCATTCACCGGTCAGTCTGTCTGTCAGTCAATGTTACAATAGTCCTCAACACAAAGTTCATTCACCAGACAGTCTGTCTGTCACTGTTACAATGTCCCCAACACAAAGTTCATTCACCGGTCAGTCTTTGTGTTAATGTTACAATAGTCCCCAACACAAAGTTCATTCACCAGTCAGTCTGTCTGTCACTGTTACAATAGTCCCCAACACAAAGTTCATTCACCCGCCAGTCTGTCTGTCACTGTTACAATAGTCCCCAACACAACGTTCATTCACCCGCCAGTCTGTCAGTCAATGTTACAATAGTCCCCAACACAAAGTTCATTCACCAGTCAGTCTGTTGGTCACTGTTACAATAGTCCCCAACACAAAGTTCATTCACCAGTCAGTCTGTCTGTCACTGTTACAATAGTCCCCAACACAAAGTTCATTCACCAGTCAGTCTGTCTGTCACTGTTACAATAGTCCCCAACACAACGTTCATTCACCCGCCAGTCTGTCAGTCAATGTTACAATAGTCCCCAACACAAAGTTCATTCACCAGTCAGTCTTTGTGTCACTGTTACAATAGTCCCCAACACAGTTCATTCACCAGCCAGTCTGCCTGTCAATGTTACAATAGTCCTCACCACAAAGTTAACTCACCAGGCAGTCTTTGTGTCAATGTTACAATAGTCCCCAACACAAAGTTCATTCACCGGTCAGTCTTTGTGTCAATGTTACAATAGTCCCCAACACAAAGTTCATTCATCAGACAGTCTGTCTGTCAGTCAGTGTTACAATAGTCCCCAACACAAAGTTCATTCACCAGACAGTCTGTCTGTCCAATGTTACAATAGTCCCCAACACAAAGTTCATTCACCAAGCAGTCTTTGTGTCAATGTTACAATAGTCCCTAACACAAAGTGCATTCACCAGTCAGTTTTTGTGTCAATGTTACAATAGTCTCCAACACAAAGTTCATTCACCGGTCAGTCTTTGTGTCAATGTTACAATAGCCACCAAGACAGATACGTGTCTTTTAATTCTGGTCACACACACACACACACAACACACACACACACACACACACACCACACCCACACAACCAAAACACAACAACACACACACACCACTTTCTCTCTCTTTCTCTCTCTCTCTCAAACCCCGGTTATTTATAGTTCATGAACTTGGAGGTTGGAGGTTCAGGGCGAAGTACAGCGAGTCGTGCATGGAATGGTCTGGTTGATCATTAAAGAGAGAACGCTTAATCTGTTGGGAAAAAAAGCGATAAATGAAATCATCGTATCGTTATCATGGTGATGATGGATGATGAGACGACGACGACGACGACGACGACGACGACGACGACGACGATGATACCACTCATTAAGCATAAATGTAAGCTTCTTCGAAATGCTCTCCAAGTATCATCGTCACCGTTTAAGAGCAGTTCAGAATTGGTTCTCCCGTTAAGTCAATGTAGCAAAGGGGACTAAACGTTCCGCCCAGCCCACGGCAACACATTACAGCCACTTGCAGCCTTCTTCCCACTGTCGTCGTCCTCATAGCCCCATTCTCTGCCGATCTCACCCCAATCAACCTTCAATGACGGCCTTTGAAGCAGTAAGCCGCCGCCACACGCGCCGATCCATTAGAGAACGGTGGGAAAGGGAGAGAACCCTGGGAGCGTGACGTGGCCTACAGCGATTGGGCGCAGACATGATTCACACCCCCTCACACCAAAAGTCCGCCCGGCGCGCCTGCCTTTGTGCCAAGACTTCCCCCCTCTTAAATTTGGCTGGGATTTGAGGGGGTTAGGTTCGGCAACGGGTTTCCTTGCAAGTCGTGAGGGAATGAGGGGCGGAGTATTGATTGTTGGGGACCACGGGGACAGGTGGAGGGAGAAGCCCCGGGCTGACTAATGGACAGCATCAGGAGCTGAATTGTTCTGGTCGGCGCTTTTAGCTTGGTGGTAGTGGAAGACGAACTGCTGTGGGAGAGGTGTTGGAGTTTTCGTGGCGGTGTAAAGAAATGATCAGGGCTGTTGTCCTCCAAACACCAAGTTGCCTGGTGGTCGCTTTATCCTCCTCCTCCTCCTCCTGCTCCTCCTCCAGCCCGTCCTCCTCCTCCTCCACCTGCTCCTCCTCAATTTTCGCCTCATTTTCTCCGTCGGTATGATCTACCCCTTAATTTTTCTTTTGTTTGACGTTCTTTCTATCTTTGTTTTGTTTGACTTTCTTTCTATCTTTGTTTTGTTTGACTTTCTTTCTATCTTTGTTTTGTTTGACTTTCTTTCTATCTTTGTTTTGTTTGACTTTCTTTCTATCTTTGTTTTGTTTGACTTTCTTTCTATCTTTGTTTTGTTTGACTTTCTTTCTATCTTTGTTTTGTTTGATTTCTTTCTATCTTTGTTTTGTTTGACTTTCTTTCTATCTTTGTTTTGTTTGACTTTCGTTCTTCTTGTTTTGTTTGACTTTCGTTCTTTCTTTTGTTTGACTTTCGTTCTTTCTTTTGTTTGACTTTCGTTCTTTCTTTTGTTTGACTTTCGTTCTTTTTCTTTGTTTGACTTTCTTTCTATCTTTTTTTGTTTGACTTTCTTTCTATCTTTGTTTGTTTTGACTTTCTTTCTATCTTTGTTTTGTTTGACTTTCTTTCTATCTCTGTTTTGTTTGACTTTCTTTCTATCTTTGTTTTGTTTGACTTTCTCTCTAATCTTTGTTTTGTTTGACTTTCGTTCTATCTTTCTTTTGTTTGACTTTCTTCTATCTTTTTTTGTTTGACTTTCGTTCTATCTTTCTTTTGTTTGACTTTCGTTCTATCTTTCTTTTACTTTACTACCTCTTAATCTTTGTTTTGTTTGACTTTCTATCTTTCTTTTGTTTGACTTTCGTTCTATCTTTCTTTGTTTGACTTTCTTTCTATCTTTCTTTTGTTTGACTTTCGTTCTATCTTTCTTTTGTTTGACTTTCGTTCTATCTTTCTTTTGTTTGACTTTCGTTCTATCTTTCTTTTGTTTGACTTTCTTTCTATCTTTCTTTTGTTTGACTTTCGTTCTATCTTTCTTTTACTTTACTACCTCTTAATCTTTCTTTTGTTTGACTTTCGTTCTATCTTTCTTTTACTTTACTACCTCTTAATCTTTCTTTTGTTTGACTTTCGTTCTATCTTTCTTTTGTTTGACTTTCGTTCTATCTTTCTTTTACTTTACTACCTCTTAATCTTTCTTTTGTTTGACTTTCGTTCTATCTTTCTTTTACTTTGTTTGGCTTTTGTGTTTTGGTTTGGATTTTGTTTCTTTTTCGTTTGATTGTTTTGTAAATTGCCTTTTACATATTTCAATTTGAAATTCTTTTGTTAATCTTTTCTTGATTTGTCTTTAATTCTTTCCAACTTTTTTTTTTTTTTTTACTGCGCTTCTTTCTGTTTTTGGTTTGTTTGTTTGTTTGTTTTTTTAATCCCGCTTTTTGGTTTGTAACTTTATTCTTTGTTCAGTTTCGTTTGTTTTTTCCTTCCTTTTTTCCATATTCATTACTTGCTTTGTCTTCCTGTCTATTGTTTCTTTCGTCTCTCTCTTTTCTTTGTTTTTGTCCCTACTTCTCATTCACTCATTCAGTCTTCCAGTACATATCTCTGTGCACATTTCTCTGTATGTATGTCGATGGCGTCTTTCTCTAGGTTCTCCTTTTTCCTGTGCGAAAACTATATGGGTCGATCACCTGTCCACCGAGACTAATTAAAGGCGTCCAGAGCAAAGTACCAACACTATCATCATCACCATTACCAGCAGCAGCAGCAGCAGCAGCAGCAGCAGCAGCAGCAGCAGCAGTAGTAATAGTAGTAGTAATAGTTGTTGTTGTTATTTTTGTTGTTGTTCTGGTTCTTGTTCTGGTTCTTGTTCTGGTTCTTATTCTTCCTGTTTTTCTTGTTCTTGTTCTTGTTCTTCTTCTTCTTGTTAAATGGATACTATTTCTATCCTCATCAATATCATTATTGTCATTGTTGTTGACATTGATGATGATTCTTAAATAAATGTTAGCGAACCGCCCAGAGAAACGTGGACAAACGAGTCACAAGACAAAACACAACGCGTTTCGACCTCTTAGGTCTTCTTCAGGTGAGAAACAAACGAATAAAATAACGAAAATTCACTTAGCTTTGATCGCTTCAGATCGCTTCAGAGTTCAGCGCAAGGAAGAAGGCGTTGAATTAGAACGAGGCTCATATACCATTAGCATTCTATATACCATTAGCACAGTTTTCTACTCAGTCACAGAGGAATCTGGCTAAGGTGGAAGGATTAGCTTGTATGTGTGTGTGTATGTGTGTGTGTGTGTGTGTGTGTGTGTGTGTGTGTGTGTGTGTGTGTGTGTGTGTGTGTGTGTCTAAAAATCTACCTTTAACATTGCATAGTGTTTTTTGTCCCAACCCAGAAAATGGGTGTAGGCTAGCCAATTTGGTTGTAAATCTGATCAAGTCTCATCCACTTGGCAGATTTTTCTAACGGATTTTTTTTATAATGTTTGTTTCTTTTTGGTTTAGTGGTCTGATGTACATGTAGAGCAAAGAATTTGTTACATGACATAGCTGTCCGACTCTCACGTGTACTAGGTCGCATTATTCCATTTACGAAACTTTTGCATAGGTTGTGCGCGCGCTAGAGAGAGAGAGAGAGAGAGAGAGAGAGAGAGAGAGAGAGAGAGAGAGAGAGAGAGAGAGAGAGAGAGAGAGAGAGAACTTGGTTTTGTTTATATGTGAGTGCATGTTGTGCGTACGTCTATACGTTTTTTGCGTGGATATGTTTTGATTGTGTGTAGGGGAAGGGGCGGTTTGTGTGTGTTGTGTGTGTGTGTGTGTGTGTGTGTGTGTGTGTGTGTGTGTGTGTGTGTGTGTGTGTGTGTGTGCGCGCGCGCGCGCGCGCGTGCGAGAGAGAGTTTTGGTTTTTTATTTGTTTGTCTGTGAGTGAATATATGTGCGTCCTCGCATACACGTGAGTAGGGGGAAGGGGAAGCGTGGTTTTTGTGAGTGTGTGTGTGTGTGTGTGTGTGTGTGTGTGTGTGTGTGTGTGTGTGTGTGTGTGTGTGTGTGATTGAATGGTGTGTGTTTTTGTGTGCAAGTGTTTGGGGGGGGGGGGGTCTTTTATATATATATATATATATATGGTGTTCTGAGAGAGAGAGAGAGAGAGAGAGAGAGAGAGAGAGAGAGAGAGAGAGAGAGAGAGAGAGAGAGAGAGAGATTTGATTTTCAGTACAGTTAAGATGTAATTTGCTTTATTGTTACAATTTCTGATTTTTATTATGTTGCTTACAAATGTTAAATGTTTCCCTGTTAATTTTCCTTTATGATTTTTATGTTATTCAGATGTTATTTGTATTATTTTCGTTTTCGCATGAATTTATTAAGGTTTTTCTTTTTAAAATGTCAATACAACACTATGTTAATCTGACAGTAAATGGTTTCAGTCAGTCAGTCAGTGTGTGTGTGTGTGTGTGTGTGTGTGTGTGTGTGTGTGTGTGTGTGTGTGTGTGTGTGTGTGTGTGTGTGTGTGGCGTTAAGTCCTAGTACACGTGCTGCATTGCTTCAGTCTCGAAGGTCACGGTCAGACGCTGTGACCTTGCTTCATTCTTCCTTCCTGACCACCGTAAAGTGACCGCAGACATGGCTGACCAGTCTGTCACTTTTCAGGGAACTGCGGAAAGAAACCCCTAACCTACAGAACATATCAATGGAGATGAGGAAGACAGGTTGATAGAAACCGTAACCTACAGAACACATAAATGATGATGAGGAAGACACTTTGATAGAAAGAAACCCTAACCTACAGAACACATCAATGGTGATGAGGAAGACACTTTGATAGAAAGAAACCCTAACCTACAGAACACATCAATGGTGATGAGGAAGACACTTTGATAGAAAGAAACGCTAACCTACAGAACACATCAATGGTGATGAGGAAGACACTTTGATAGAAAGAAACGCTAACCTACAGAACACATCAATGGTGATGAGGAAGATACTTTGATAGAAAGAAACGCTAACCTACAGAACACATCAATGATGATGAGGAAGACACTTTGATAGAAAGAAACGCTAACCTACAGAACACATCAATGGTGATGAGGAAGACACTTTGATAGAAAGAAACGCTAACCTACAGAACACATCAATGGTGATGAGGAAGACACTTTGATAGAAAGAAACGCTAATCTACAGAACACATCAATGGTGATGAGGAAGATACTTTGATAGAAAGAAAATTTAAGCCACAGAACACATAAATGATGATGAGGAAGACACTTTGATAGAAAGAAACCCTAACCTACAGAACACATCAATGATGATGAGGAAGACAGGTTGATAGAAACCCTAACCTACAGAACACATCAATGATGATGAGGAAGACAGGTTGATAGAAACCCTAACCTACAGAACACATCAATGAT
>CM065730.1:71628840-71631340 GCA_033310375.1 Conus canariensis
TATGAAGACACGTTTGGCAGTGAGGGGCACATGGTTGTCATGGAAATTGTTGTGACGTGTCTGACGCCATGTTAGTCCCAACAGTCTATGAAGACACGTTTGGCAGTGAGGGGCCCATCACATGGGATGCAGCACGGAGCTTGATCCCCGTTTGAAAGTCACAGGTGCAGGGGGGGAGGGGGGGGGGGGGGGGGAGGGGGGGTAATAAGAAAGACCACACAAAACCTTTTTTTTTCCTTTTCCGCCACCATTAGCAGATCCCAAACTCTCTCAGGTTTGCACGGCTTTGAAGGATTCTGTTATCCATCTGCATGTTCCAGTCTTGTTGCCAGAGGTCTTTGACATAAAGCTGAGCTCTGGGTGACAGATGGGTGTGTGGGACAGAGAACGGCACAGTTCTGTTCTTGTGGCATTCTTGGCAGGCTGACCAGCCACCTCATTGTCGCCAATGTCAGCATGACCTGGAACCCATGCGGAAATTACGTCAATGAATATATTGTGCGTGAGCAGATAACTCGTAAACAGCTGAACATGATGGATCCCTAAATCAGAAAATTCGTTGAAGTATGAACAGAGAAGCTGGAATGAAGGATTTGTCATAAGTTGTTGTTGATGTTGATGTTCATGTTGTTGTTCTTGTTGCTGTTGTTGTTTGCAAGTAGTGTTTATTTCCGTGAAGAAATGTGTTCATAATACTGGCAAATAGACAAATGACTATCATTCTACTCATTAGGATTCACATTTTCAGTCAAATAGACAAATGACTTATCATTCTACTCATTAGGATTCACATTTCCAGGTCGGCTTACGTTCGGGTTTCACGTGTACACCGACCACTGAAGACGTGGCAGACGGGGACAATCAAACCAAGAAAGGGAGTGCAGTGGACACGGCACACACACCACCAGAATGACAACACGTTACGATGCGCACGGAAGAGCAGAGTTTGTATTCTAGGCACCAGTGGGATTCGAACCAATACGTCTGCAAACTGAATGTTCCGTTACTGGACACACAGTCCATCACAGCGACCACTGGGAAATTATGAACCAAGCAGGGGGGAGAGAAAGAGCTTTGAAAAGTGTAAGAGGTGGAAGGGGGGTGTGGGATGGAGGATGAAGAGGGGAAGGAGGGGGAGGGCCGTGGCACTGGACTTTTAAAGGTGGAAGTCAGGTTGGAGCTTTGGGAGTGAAACCTATCTGCCAGTTGAAAGTTAGACCTACCTGCCAGTTGAAAGTTAGACCTACCTGCCAGCCACGATGTGTGTCCAAACGGCTCAAACTGCACTCAGAACGGTTCAACTGCACTCAGAACGGTTCAACTGCACTCACAACAGCTCCCGTCCACGCTCTCCATTCGCCGGCAAACTTCCGATTCTTTACCAGGAAAACTCTGACAACACAACCGATCAGCAAACCACAAAAGGTCTGATTCCCAGGCGGCAGCGTCCTTAATCGGCAAACAATGACAACTTCCTGTCTGCAGCGGCCAGCGGGGCGGAAGCACGGAGGAACGGTGAGAGAGGGCCGCTTGGGACGCCGCCGCTGCCGGAAATGTCTCTCAGGTAGGACGGGCGGAAGTCGGTTGCTTTGGTTGGGTGGCTAACAGGGTGTTACAGCAGAAAGCAAACAAGGCTTTGTGGAGGGCATAAAGACCGGTAACCGCTCTCTTCCTGTTGGCCACACCGGCCTCTCCCTAGAGGGCGCTCTCCGAGCCGTGACTGACGGCAATATGGCTGTCCTATCATCAAATTGTTTTTTTCTTCTCGGTCTATCATCATTATGGCCAATCGACAACTCAGGGCTGTTAACACGCCGGAAAGAGAAGGTTACATCCCTAAACAGCAACAAACGACGCAGGAACAATCAGTGAGATAGTGGCTTAACCAGTGTCATCCGCCTGGCGGATGTGAAACAAACAAAACAAATAAACAAACAAGCAAAAGAGAGCAGGCTGTAGCAGGCTGGGCAGGCATTGAGTGGTTTTCACTCCCACATTAAAGTCAAATGGTCAAAGGTTAACGAAAGGTAGTTGCGTTCAACAGGAAACACATTGACAAGGATAGAGTGGCAAACAGACATCACAGAATGGGTAGCTCATGTGTACTGCGGACAGTGCACGTGCATTGCTCACCATCTACTGGCCAGAGGACGACGAAAAGCTGGCAGGTCATCAGCTACGACCAGAAAATGGGTGAATGGTTTCCAAGAAAAAAGGCAAACAAATGGCCCACAGACAGAAAAACAGCACCGCAAATAAACTAAACTAAAATGAAATGAAATAAAATAAAACGAAATCAGATGAATTAAAAACAAATGAAACCAAATCAAATACACTACAATGAAAAAAGAAAGGAAATTTTCAAAAAGTTAAACAAAATACAATGCAGGAAAATAAAATACAATGAAATGAAAGGAAGTAAAATGAAATGAAATACAATGAAATAATAGTAAATAAGGAGGAGGGGGAGTGGGAGGCAGCACAAGAAATTTAAGTGACA
>CM065730.1:71636340-71653840 GCA_033310375.1 Conus canariensis
CGTTAGTAACGGCTATAACGGTACACTAAAACATCGGGCATCATCCGTGACCCATAATGAACATACCTGCTAATTTTCACAAAGATCGGCCAAGTACTTTCTGAGATATTCCATCAAGAAGAAAACCGTTACAGGCCGTTACAGCCGTTAGCAACGGCTATAACGGTAAACTAAACAATCGGACATTATTCGTGACCCATAATGAACATACCTACAAATTTTCAGAAAGATCGGCCAAGTACTTTCTGAGATCTTCCATAAAGAAGAAAAACCGTTACAGGCCGTTACAGCCATTACTAACGGCTGTAACGGTAAACTAAAACATCGGGCATGATCCGTGACCCATAATGAATATACCTTATAATTTTCACAAAGATCGGACAAGTACTTTCTGAGATATTCCATCAAGAAGAAAACCCGTTACAGGCTGTTACGGCCATTAGTAACGGCTGTAACGGTAAACTAAAACATCGGGCATCATCCGTGACCCATAATGAACATACCTACAAATTTTCACAAAGATCGGCCCAGCAGTTTTGTCTGGAGCGAATGGAACACATTTTGACCACGGACGGACACACACACACACACACACACACACACACACCACACACACACACACACACACACACACACACACACACACACACACACACACAGCATTTCTTCGTTCCCATTCTAAAGTACTCCCTGTTCTATAAGAACTGGGAGTACAAAAATGGAGTTTGAACAATTAAATGTAAGAACATGGAACTTTAACTTCCGTCTACTAGTATTGCTTCGTTTAAGATAGTACTTTATCTGCCTTCTCTCTAGCTAATGCATAGCAAAACCTTAGGCGAAGCATCAATCTATCTTTACATTCACACACACTTGAATAACGGAATCAACGTCACAGCCTTCACCACACCCAGCCCAGTGAAAAAAGGGCCTCAGAGCCAGGACGCTGGGATAACACAGGCCTCCCAGCCTCTTTGAACGAGGTCTTACCAAGAACTCGCCCCCTCCCCCCCCTACTCCCTGCCCTCACCCTCCCCGCCGCCGCCCCCCCCCCCTCCTCCCCCTTCCCCTCCCTTGTGGCCACCGCCACGCCGGAGTCGCCATGAAACCGTTAGAAGCTTCTAACCCAAACATCAGATATTCCAAACCACACGACCAGACTAACAGCAGGGCCAGACTACAACAGGGCCAGACTACAACAGGGCCAAACTACAACAGGGCCAGACTACGACAGTACCAGACTAACAGGGCCAGACTACAACAGGGCCAGCTACAACAGGACCAGACTAACAACAGGGCCAGACTACAACAGGGCCAGCTTACAACAGGCCAGACTACAACAGGGCCAGCTTACAACAGGGCCAGACTACAACAGGGCCAGACTACAACAGGGCCAGACTACAACAGGGCCAGCTTACAACAGGGCCAGACTACAACAGGGCCACAGTAACAACAGGGCCAGACTATAACAGGGCCAGACTACAACAGGGCCAGACTACAACAGGGCCAGACTAACAACAGGGCCAGACTAACAACAGGGCCAGACTAACAACAGGGCCACACTAACAACAGGGCCACACTAACAACAGGGCCAGACTAACAACAAGGCCAGACTACAGCAGGGCCACACTAACAACAGGGCCACACTAACAACAGGGCCAGACTACAGCAGGGCCAGACTAACAACAGGGCCAGACTAACAACAAGACCAGACTACAACAGGGCCAGACTACAAGGCCAGACTAACAACAGGGCCAGACTAACAACAAGACCAGACTACAACAGGGCCAGACTAACAACAGGGCCAGACTAACAACAGGGCCAGACTACAACAGGGCCAGACTACAACAGGGCCAGACTAACAACAGGGCCAGACTACAACAGGGCCAGACTACAACAGGGCCACACTAACAACAGGGCCACACTAACAACAGGGCCAGACTACAACAGGGCCACGCTAACAACAGGGCCACACTAACAACAGGGCCACACTAACAACAGGGCCAGACTACAACAGGGCCAGACTAACAACAAGGCCAGGCTACAACAGGGCCACACTAACAACAGGGCCAGACTACAACAGGGCCAGACTAACAACAAGGCCAGGCTACAACAGGGCCACACTAACAACAGAGCCACACTAACAACAGGGCCACACTAACAACGGGGGCGGATCATCATGTGAATATCTGGTTCAGGACAGCTGCAGAGGGACATCAAAACAACAGCCTTCACCTTGATCTTATATCTAGGGTGACCTTGGCATGGGTCATCTCAAGCCGTTCAGACCAGCCATGGTCAAGTCTCGAGGTCTGCCGAGTGACCACAGTCAGATTGGTGCCTCAAAGTCCCCCCCCCCCCCCCCCCCCCCCACTGTGATCCCTTTGCTCAGGTAATGCTATGTGTGGGTTAGCTCCCTTGTTGATGGTTCCATATATGTGAGCGGCAACATGAAATTCCGTCTCAAATGGGTCCCATTCCACGTTTGAGGGATCAGCTTCCGAAAACTGTTTCCTCTCAGAACACGGGCAGAACTATGCCCTTTACACTTCTATCAATGACAGACCTTGACCAAGGGTGACGTCAGCAAAGTCCCTGAAGAGGTGGAGTTTACAACGAGTCATCCCCATGCCTGAAACTGGAAGGTTTGTCCCCGACAACTTCAACAATTATCTTTGCAGATGGAAAGAAAGCTGAACAGCCTGTTTGACATTTTAGTTCAGTCAAACCATGTCGTTTTCATGTTTAGCCGACCGCAAAGGCCGCAGCAGGGCTGTTGACAGTGTAGTCCTGGTGCCGGCATCCTGGTATGCCAGGGCTGTTGACAGTGTAGTCCTGGTGTTTCAGCCTGGTTTGCCAGGGCTGTTGACAGTGTAGTCCTGGTGCCGACAGCCTGGTATGCCCTTTGCCACAACAGACCCTCCATCGTCAGCCAGCGCGGACATGATAGAGTTATCTCCCTTCACGCCACGCTGTGTCACAAGCCATGTCAAAACACCCACCTTCTTCCTTCAGCCGCTCCCCGCCGAGCTTCCCTGTCCAAATTTTACCCCCCGGGGCATTCTGCGGTGGTCTTCGGGAGAGGTGGAGCGGGGATATATTTGCCACCTCTTCATTCTGCTTCTGCTGCTGTTGCTGCTGCTTTAATCACACTGCATGCTGTTGCGGTTCTTGTCGATCTACTGCTATTACCCCTACTATACTATGCTATGCTCTGCTATGCTATGCTGCTACTGCCGTTGCTGCTGCTGCTGCTTTTGTCGCTGTATGCTGTTGCGGTTCTCGTCGAGCTACTACTATCTACTCTACTCTACTCTACTCTACTCTACTCTACTCTACTCTACTCTACCATACCATACCATGCCATGCCATGCCATACCATACCATACTATACTATACTATACTATACTATACTATACTATACTATACTATACTATACTATACTATGTTATGTCTGGCGCCATACCGATACCTCCAGAACGACAACACGGTGAGACGGGCAGCAACACTGTCAATTTTGATGTAAAGGGCCACTGGGGCGGAAAGTCGCGTAACGCGATAGTTGACCAGTGTCTTGAATTCTAACATCCTTGAGAGTTATTTCCCTTAAAGTGGATCAGTACTCTGTCGCCAATCCACAATAAGAGCCGATCCATAATTAGAGTGATGTAGCATTTAAACATTATTGAATTCATTTCATAAGTTCAACTGGAAAATCTGTACAAGACAAAAATGTGACGGTTAGGACACATTTTAAATCTTATTAATCCTTTTGTTGATTATCGTTACTGTTAAAACACATTTGGAAAGTTCTCTGCTGCCATAGTGGTTTTCCTACAAAGTGAAGAATATTTCATTTTGTAACCAGTTGTTTAAGCATTTTCTGAAGTAATTGATCAAATAATCGTGAGTTGTCAAAAAAAAAAAAAAAAAAAAAAAAAAATTATGGCATCTTTCGTCGCATTTGTTTGTAAAAATCGAGTTGTCTATTTCATTTCTCCAACATTTTGTTGACTCCCCCCCCCCCCCATCCTTCCCAGGACATACAGAACGAAACCACAGTTTTTGAATTACATTGTTCTCGGAGAGACGGTACACTGCCACCATCTGGCGGTGAACCATTGTTCTGGGAGAGACAGTACACTGCCACCATCTGGCGGTGAACCAATGTTGTGGGAGAGACAGTACACTGCCACCATGTGGGAGAGACAGTACACTGCCACCATCTGGCGGTGAACCAATGTTGTGGGAGAGACAGTACACTGCCACCATCTGGCGGTGAACCATTGTTCTGGGAGAGACGGTACACTGCCACCATCTGGCGGTGAACCATTGTTCTGGGAGAGACGGTACACTGCCACCATCTGGTGGTGACCATTGTTCTGGGAGAGACAGTACACTGCCACCATGTGGCGGTGAACCAGTACTCTGCCATAGAGCCAATTGGGCAGCGATAAAGAATGTGACGGAGTAATGTTAGGGACATATAGTCGGCACACTGTGACAGTGCTAAACAACAAGAACAACGACAGCAACAACAACGACAACAGCGGCAACAACCATAGCAACAGTAACAACGACAAGGGATGACGTGATTCTGGGGATGTGTGTGTGATAATCCACAACATGGCGAGGGTCTATTGGGCACCTACCTCACACGTCCAGGGTTTGTTCTCCAGGAGCCGACCTGACATGGGGGAGGGCACTGGCGTGCTATGACACAGAGGACGGTGGTAGAAGGGGGGGGGGGGGGGGGAGGTAAAAAAGCAATGCTGTCTTTTTAGGGAAGGAAGCTATGACAGAACACTTTAGTGTCAACCTTTAATGGGAGCCCTGACTCCCGGCCCAAGAAGTGTTTTCCGCCACTCTAATTGCCTGTTTGGAGGCCCCCATTGCCCGCGACGCCCAGGAAGTCGACAACAGCGCCCTCTTCTATTAGCTCCCAGCACAGGAAGTTGAAGGAGAAGGAAGAGGAGAGACAGAGAGAGAGAGAGAGAGAGAGAGGGGGGGGGGGGGGGAGGGGGAGCGAGGCAGGTGTTTACCTCCTTCACCTTTCCGACTCAGCAGCGGCTCAAAGAAAGAAAAAAAAACGAGGGGTGTATCGTCTTGCCCGGTAGCTAAGCAGCACCTTTCCGGGTGCCGTGGCTTAACTGCTGCATTAGCTGCCTCTAGTCTCGCTCATAAACGTTTTCCCAAGACACAGTGTGCAGACTCTGGGATTCAGACTCGACCTTTCGGAACGACTGTCGACTATGTTATTAACCAGGCGGAGCGGGCACTCAGCAACCCCCCCCCCTCCCCCACCACCCCCCTCACCACAATCCCACCCCTCAACCACACCTCATAACCTCTCCTCATCCTTCACCCCCCCCCCCCCCCCCCCATGCTCCCCGACTGCCCCCATACCCCTTTTCCACACAGCTCAAGCATCGTTCGCCCCTCGTCGGTTCTTTCCGTGAAGTTTCGTTTTGCGGCCGAGATGCGGCGATTGTGAAACCGGTGATTATCGGCGTTCTCCGGTGGACGCAGCGATCTGTTTTCGGGTGGCGACGAAGTGGATTTGACGAAGGAGTTTTATGAGTAGGGGGGTGAAAGCTCCAACTTACAGGGGGTGGAGGATGGGGGTAGGTGGAAGGGAGGGAGAGCAGTAAGGAGAGCGGCGGGGGAAGGGGGCGAGGGGCGGTGGAGGTGGAGTTGACGGGATTGGGGACGGGATGGGAGGGGGTGGGGGGGGGGAGGGGGGAGGGAAGCAGCATTTGTCGAGTGTCCAAGGACAGGTAAGCTGGTGTCACGCCGTCTGTGCTGAGAGTTAATGCCCCTCGTCGCCACTACGCCATTTTAGGCCCGCCATTTCCGGTTGTTAGGTATTTGGACTTGGTATGGACATTCTCTCTCTCTCCCTTCCCCCCCCCTCTCTCTCTCTCTCTTTCTCTCTCCCCCTCCCACCCTGTCTGTCTCATGCTCACACACACACACACACACACACACACACACACACACACACACACGCACGCACACACGCACGCACGCACGCACACACGTACACACACACACGCAAGCGCGCGCACACACACACACAAACACACACACACACACACACTCTCAGACACACACACGCACACACGCACACACACACACACACACACACACACAACACACACCACACACACACACACACGCACACACACGCACACACGCACATACGCACACACATACACTCATACAAGCAGGCACTCAGGCACGCATGCCCCCACGCACAGACACACCCACGCACGGACACACACACACACACACACACACACACACACACACACACACACACACACACACACACACACACACACACATTTATAAATCTGTACCTCTTCACCTTCCTTCCGTACCCCACTAACGCGATCATGGGATATGACCAAGGTTTCCTTTAGAATTCCATGGTAACTTTCATCAGAAAAGACTGCCCATGAAAAGACGGTTTGCCCATGAAAAGACTGTTTGCCCATGAAAAGACTGTTTGCCCATGAAAAGACTGTTTGCCCATGAAAAGACTGTTTGCCCATGAAATGAGCAATCCTATGTCATAAACATAATTCGTCATAACCATGGTCTGTGTCGAACATATACCAGTCCTAATATGGCCTTCTTGAACAGATGGACTGTAAACGACTTATCTTGACTGGCGAAATACACAATGAATGTTTAACTGTGAAATTATAGTGTTGACTCTGTGACGATTGTAGATTGACACACCTCGAAGGCGACATGTCATTTATTTGCCGCTGTCGTAATTTCGAGACTTTGCTGAGAATGGACAGGCGCAAAGATCTGGCAACGGATGTCAACCAAACCACTCATTGCCGAAGACTCTGAACTAGTGTAAGATGATAGGTCAAACATTTCATGGTAACGGCGGTATTGTTGAGACCGCCAGTCCATTAGAGAATCAAAACGATAATTACGAACCTTCTACCACAAGGCACGCACCTGCTATTATTTTGCACCGGGCAGCAAATATACCTTCTGCGCACTTACAAGACCGATAACCACACTCATTTGACGCGCAGAATTCTGTAGAGCGTGATGTTTGAGCGGAAAGGGAGGGGAGAAAAACAAGAGCCACACATCTGTCGGTATCTCATGAAATTATAACAAGAGAGGCTTTCGTGATGAAAATGATCGTGTTGAACGCTTGAAGTTTGGGTTTTCCCACACCATTTATGATTACTCCTCGCTGGCGCATGTTTTTCGTGACAACAATGATGGGTGATTCTTTCCTCTACCTTACAAACACGAATGACGCTCGAGTTCTATGGGATGTGATCGAAATGTCCTGGATTTATGATAACGTCAACAGGTCGTTGGATGCCATGACGACTAAAAGAGTTGACTGTGGGAAGCTTTCTGTTGTATGTCTATTCTTTTGGTGATTTTTTTTTGTGTGCGTGGTGTATTTATTGACCGAATTACATTGCAAATGGTACCTCTGTCCAAACAGGATCGCCATTGGCATTTACAGGGGCGGATCATGTTCTAATGGAGGGATGGGGAGGGATCCAAACTTTGGCTTAGGTGCATGGACCGCAGCAGCCGCAGCGACAGCAGCAGTAGTAGTAGTAGTAAGTAGTAGTTGTAGTAGTATAGTAGTAGTAGTAGTAGTGGAGGCAGCAGCAGCAGCAGCAGCAGCAGCAGCAGCAGCAGTAGTAATAGTGGTAGTAGTAGCAGCAGGAGCAGTAGTAGTAGTATTAGTAGCAGTAGAAGTGGCAGCAGCAGCAGCAGCAGCAGCAGTAGTAGTAGTAGTAGCAGCAGTAGTAGTAGTAGTAGCAGCAGCAGTAACAAAAGCAGCGGCGGCAGCAGCAACAGTAGTAGTAGTAGTAATGGCGTCATCAGCAGCAGTAACAAAACCAGAAGCAGCAGCAGCAGTAGCAGCAGCAGACAGACAGACAGACAGACAGGCAGACCATCTGACATATCTCTTTGGCGTTCTTCACTGAAGCAATCGTCCCGTTTTCTCCGTTCAACTGATGAGCCTGTGCTGGTTGGTCCCTGACTGAGAGATGTCGGATAGAATATGGGAACATGCCAGCGTCAAAATCCCACAATGGCTGTTGCCCCCTGCCTCAAGTTCACAACTCTTTTCACTGTTTTCCTTAAGACACTGTTTTCTCTGTGTCTCTAAGCATCATCGCTGTGACCCTGTTTACTGTTTTCTCTGAGTTTAAGCGTCATCACTGTGCCCCTGTTTTCCTTAAGACACCCTTTTCACTGTTTTCCTTAAGACACTGTTTTCTCTGTTTCTCTAAGCATCATCGCTGTGACCCTGTTTACTGTTTTCTCTGAGTTCTCTAAGCATCATCACTGTGCCCCTGTTTTCCTTAAGAACTCTTTTCACTGTTTTCCCTAAGACACTGTTTTCACTGAGTTCTCTAAGCATCATTACTGTGCCCCTGTATTAAGACACTCTTTTCACCGTTTTCCTTAAGACACTGTTTCCTCTGAGTTCTCTAAGCATCACCACTGTGCCCCTGTTTCCCTTAAGACACTGTTTTCTCTGAGTTCTCTAAGCATTATCACTGTGCCCCTGCTGTCCTTAGAACAATGATATATTCCTTGAGGACCCCAACTGTTTTTCCTCATCCTTTTTGTTTTCTCATGATATCTGTTCTCTTTGTTGTCCTGAATGAACAGTCTCAATCAATGGAACACAGCCAGGAGAGTGGAATCAGTCATGAATACGTTGTCTTCATCGTTATCCCGGCATATGCACCATTATCATTGGTATCCCTGCACGTGCGCCGGAAATGAAGTCAGGAAAACGGACGGGAGAGTGGGGGAGGGGAGGAGGGGGGGGGGGGGGGAGACAAAGTTCTGGACCAACAGCATAACAGAGACAATGGCGTTTTTTTTTTTCTTATTGCTGTTGTTTTCTGTAAATATAACTGTTCTCTCTCGAAACCAATAGCGGTGGTGGGCGTTTTCCCCTATTTCTCCCTATTGTGGTCGTTTTTTCTGAAGGATCTCAACTTCTCAGGGAAACTGGAAAAAAATGACAATCCTTATAGATACCAGCGCTGATAACTGATTTGTGCATTACCACTGTTTTCCTTAAGGCTAACACAGCTGTTTTCAGCTTTTGTCGCTATAAAGCTCCCATACTTCCTGTCCAGCGCCACGAGCAGTGGGTCTGTCCCAGCACAGACATTATCTTGTCCAGCACAGACATTATCTTGTCCAGCACAGACATTATCTTGTCCAGCACAGACATTATCTTGCCCAGCACCATGATCAGTGGGTCTGTCCCAGCACAGACATTATCTTGCCCAGCACAGACATTATCTTGCCCAGCACAGACATTATCCTGCCCAGCACCATGATCAGTGGGTATGTCCCAGCAGAGACATTATCTTGGGGGACGCATTATCCTCAGGTGTCGGTCAGGGAGCCGACTTCTCGGAGCTCTTTTCCTTGATTTGTTTTTCAAACCTAAATGATATTGCTGATACTGCCATTGTCTGTGCTTTGACCTGCTCCTTTCTTTCCGTCTCTTTTGAGATCTGGCACACACACACACACACACACACACACACACACACACACACACACACACACACACACACACACACAAAACCACACACACACACACACCACAACCACACTCCTCTCTCTCTCTCTCTCTCTCTCTCACACACACACATACACAACACACCGAGAGAGAGAGAGAGAGAGAGAGAGAGAGAGAGAGAGAGAGAGAGCAGACAGACAGACAGATTGACAGACAGAGACCAGAGAGAGAGAGAGAGGAGAGAGAGAGAGAGAGAGAGAGAGAGAGAGAGAGAAGACGGACGTACGGACGGACAGACAGACAGACAACAGACAGACAGACAGACAGACAGACAGACAGACAGACAGACAGACAGACAGACAGAGAGTGTGCGCTTGCGTGTGTGTGCGTGTTGGGTTAATACGGGGTGGAAGGAAGAGTGGTCGAGAGAGGAGATGTTTATGTACTTCGTCGTGTGTGGTTGAACGTATGTGGTTGAAGACAACGTGTGTGGGTGGCAATGTGTTATGTTGTACATATGGTGTTATGTCTACGTGTGTGGTTGAAGACAACGTGTGTGGTGTTGTGTCAATGTGTTATGTTGGTGTATGCTATTATAGGAGATGTTTATGTACTTTATCGTGTGTGGTTGAAGACAATGTGTGTGATTGTTATGTCAATGTGTTATTGTTGGTGTATGCTATTATAGGAGATGTTTATGTACTTTATCGTGTGTGGTTGAAGACAATGTGTGTGATTGTTACGACAATGTGTCATTGTTGATGTATGCTATTATAGGAGATGCTTATGTACGTCATTGTGTGTGGTTGAAGACAATGTGTATGATTGTTATGTCAATGTGTCATTGTTGGTGTATGCTATTTCGGTCTCTCCTTTCCCACCCCCACCCCTTCACACCCTCCCTATTCGTTCCCCTCTTAGATTCACATCTCCACCCCCATCTTATCTCTCCCCTCCCTCCCCACCCCCATCTTTATCTCTCCCCTCCCTCCCCCCCCCCATCTTTATTCTCTCCCCTCCCCCCCCCCACCCCCATCTTTATCTCTCCCCTCCTCCCCCCACCCCCATCTTTATCTCTCCCCTCCCTCCCCCCACCCCCATCTTTATCTCTCCCCTCCCTCCCCCCACCCCCATCTTTATCTCTCCCCTCCCTCCCCCCCCATCTTTATCTCTCCCCTCCCTCCCCCCAGCTTTTCTCCCGTCTGTCTTACGCCGCCACCCTGCTACTTTTGGCACTGATGAATTGATGTGAAGCACTATCAATATGTGAAGCACTATCAATCATGCATTCATTCATACATTCACGCACCATTCTATTCCAATAATGATGTCATCTGGTTTTCTCTGAACGAGAATCTATTGAGAGTGCACATGAAAATGAATGCATATGTGAGTGTACAGATGTGTTCGTTTGCGTTGTTCATGTTGCGCTGTATAGCCCAGCCCACCATGGGGAAGGGGAAATGAGGAGGTGGGGGGGGGGGGTTGCTCATCAGAGTTGTCACCCCACTCAAAGTCCGTGATAGATGCGTAAGAAGCTGACGTCATACCAAGTCACCTGCGAGAGGAGGTGCAGGTACACCATGATGTGTTAGGAGTTGAGACAGTATTGGGAAATAAAAGGTTCATGCTGACTGCTGTCACGGGAGTATTTTGAGCAGTTTGTGTCTGTTCATCATGCCGTAGACAGACATACTTCTCCAAGATTCACTCTCTGTTGTTTTTGTTTTCTTGTATTAAATCTGCTTCACTTGACAGGTTATTTTGTGTGTTCATTCGTATTCCGCATCATTGTCGGTAATGTTGCCGTCTGTTGTATTTTTCTCAGGAAATAAACTCTTTCATCTCTTGAATTATGAAAACAAAAGGAGGAAGTGAAGAAGAAGAAGAAGAAGAAGAAGAAGAAGAAGAAGAAGAAGAAGAAGAAGAAGAAGAAGAAGGAGGAGGAGGAGGAGGAGGAGGAGGAGGAGAAGAAGAAGAAGAAGAAGAGAGAAGAAGAAGAAGAAGAAGAAGAAGATAGGAAAAAGAAAAGGAAGAAGACGAACAACAAACAACAACAACAACAACAACAACAACAACAAAAACTGAGCAGCCGTAGCCAAGTTATAAATGGAAATATTTTATTTCAGAGCACAGTGTATTAGTATCTGCTTGCTGCAGTCGGAAGAATCCGTTCCCCCCACCACCACCACCACCCCCTGCTCCTCCCCTTCTTCCTTTTCCGTGTCCCTGCTTTTCCCTCCCTCCTCTCCCCCCCCCCGTTCCCCTTTCCCTCCTCATTCCCCCGTCCTCCCTACCCTCACCGTCTACCTCTCCTCTCCCCCGTCTCCCATCCACCCCGCCCCCCGTCTCCTATCCACCCCCCCCCTCCTTCGTGTTCCTCACCTTATCCCGTTCCTCTTCACCCCACCCACCCCCCGTCTCCTATCCACCCCGCCCCCCCCCCCCCCTCTCCTTCGTGTTCCTCACCTTATCCTGTTCCTCTCCCCGGCTAACAGTAAGTGAGAACAGTTTAAAAGAGAAATCTGCCAATTTTATGCTCAGGGCTAACTTCGAATAAGATATGTGCCAATCAATCATGGCATCTGCCACAACAGAGGTTTTTAAAAGTTTTTTTTTTAAATAACATTTTCCACACAAAAATCGCAACACCATCAATACCCAGTTACTAATCAGTATGTTTGAGGACATATAGTTTTAGCATGCACTGATTTTTTTAAGAAACGTAGGGAAGATGGTCGGGACTAAGCTTATGTAGATTTTTCTTTTGAAAATCCAAGGCATTGTCATCTTAAAAAAGCATTTGGTCTAGAACCAGTTCCGTTCAGTACGGAGGTTGGTATAGAACCAATTGCATTTAGTACGGAGGTTGGTCTAGAACCAATTCTGTTCAGTACGGAGGCTGGTCTAGAACCAATTCTATTCAGTACGGAGGTTGCTTCGCTTTGGGCCAGCACTGTCAGAGCGGAATCAACTGTCAACAGCACTGGATTAGAGGCCAAGATGAGGTTTCTCGCTCTCTACACAGCACAAAAGAGCACACGGTCAGTCCACGGCATTTGTTCCTGTCTTGATCTTTCAAGACGATCCACCATTGTACTCCAGTGGATTTCATCCCGATGTGGGATCACTGGGAATGAGAAGGCTGACGCTCTGTCCAAGGCAGGCAGCACTATGGAGCAGTTCAGCCACCCGGTGACCTACAGACCTACAGAGAGTCCAAAACTATCAACCACAACCAATACCAAAACCAGTATAAGAGAAGGCTGGGTGCAGACAGTGATGTTGATCCAGTCCATCAGCTCCAGAGATACCAGCAAACAATCCTCGTCAGACTGAGAACTGGCCACTGCCGACTGCTAAGCCACCTCAGCCGAATGAAGATTGCCCACACAGACGAATGTCCGTGTGGCACTGGATCTCAGACCCCTGAACACATCCTCCAACACTGTCTAGCCCATGATGTTCTACGGCGTCAAACCTGGCCAGAGGGTGCAGAACTGCAGATGCACCTTTGGGGCAGCCGTCAAGACCTCGTGAAGACTGGGTTTCATTGTTTCGACAGGATTAATTAAAGATCTGATGCAAGCAAAAAAAAAAAAAAAGCGAAAAAAAAAAATCGACCGCAGATGAAGCATCTGTTTGAATGTGGACAAGAGGGGCAGGGGGAATGGAGGTACGTAATGATGAAACATTTTCTGGCCAGGATACAGGGGCAACGCCCTGATGGGGGCAATTCTCGGGGTGGGCAATTCTAGGGCTGGAATCCCACACCACGACAACAATCAGCAGTTGAAAATCAATGTGGAAGCCATCCTCACAGATCTTCTGAGGGAAAGCAATGTGGAAGCCATCCTCACAGATCTGAGGGAAAGCAATGTGGAAGCCATTCTCACAGATCTGAGGGAAAGCAATGTGGAAGCCATCCTCACAGATCTTCTGAGGGAAAGCAATGTGGAAGCCATCCTCACAGATCTTCTGAGGGAAAGCAATGTGGAAGCCATCCTCACAGATCTTCTGAGGGAAAGCAATGTGGAAGCCATCCTCACAGATCTTCTGAGGGAAAGCAATGTGGAAGCCATCCTCACAGATCTTCTGAGGGAAAGCAGGAGGGGTGGAACGAGGGAATGGAGGAATGGAAGAGGAAGGGGAAACAGAGGACTATGGGGGAATGGGAGGAGGAGCTTGAGCACCCAAGGAACCACCCACCCCTCCTTCCCTGTCTGGATCTCGCCTTGGACGAAAACAAGGGAGAGAAATCAAGAGCTACAAGCAGCTGATAGTATCTAGGCCGTCAGCAACTCCACACCTCAGCTGCCCGCCACAAAAACTATCTGTGACAAATCTCAAAAACACCTTTGAATTTCGGCTTGTTTCAATTCTTTTTTTTCAGTCACAAAGGGACGCGGGGTGGCTATAATTAAGTACTTCCATTTCGCCCCCGAAGGAAACGTCCCCATGAACCTAAGCCTGTTACGATTTGAAAAAAAAACTGAAATAAAAAGAAGGGAAGTCACTTGCGTCGCCCACCCCTCAAAACGAAGTTGATCTCCAAGGGGAGAGAAGTGACAGAGGGGAGAAAGCGGATGAAGTTTCGTCAGGCCCGACTGACAGAGGACGACTTTTCTCGCTGGCTAATTGTTGGGATGGCGGGTAGAGGTGGAGGATGGGGGTGTGGGTAGGGGTGGGGTTGGTTGGAGGAGGGTAGGCCGCGGCTGGTCGGGTGGCGGTGTGGGTGTCGGGGTGGCGAGGTCCCTCAGACATGTGAGGACCGCACAGTGACGAACAGCTCAGGACACTGCGGCCATTGCTGACAGCTCCTCGTTTAACACACACACACACACACGCGCGCGCGAACACACACACACACACACACACACACACACACACACACACATACATACACACACACACACACACACACACCACACACACACACACACACACACACACACACACACACACACACACACAGTAGGCTTCAGTCTGTCAAGAGTTCTCATTTTAATTTGTCAGTGCAGTGGCTGGATAATGAACAGCAGGACTAGGACCCTGGACCTGTGACATGTACATGACAGGCAATGTGATGACTAGGACCCTGTACCTGTGACATGTATATGACAGGCAATGTGATGACTAGGACCCTGTACCTGTGACATGTTCATGACAGGCAATGTGATGACTAGGACCCTGTACCTGTGACATACACATGACAGGCAATGTGATGACTAGGACCCTGTACCTGTGACATGTACATGACAGGCAACTTGATGACTAGGACCTGTGACATGTACATGACAGGCAATGTGATGACTAGGACCCTGTACCTGTGACATGTACATGACAGGCAATGTGATGACTAGGACCCTGTACCTGTGACATGTACATGACAGGCAATGTGATGACTAGGACCCTGTACCTGTGACATGTATATGACAGGCAATGTGATGACTAGGACCCTGTACCTGTGACATGTACATGACAGGCAATGTGATGACTAGGACTCTGCACATGTGACATGTACATGACAGGCAATGTGATGACTAGGACCCTGCACCTGTGACATGTACATGACAGGCAATGTGATGACTAGAACCCTGTACCTGTGACATGTACATGACAGGCAATGTGATGACTAGGACCCTGCACCTGTGACATGTACATGACAGGCAATGTGATGACTAGGACCCTGCACCTGTGACATGTACATGACAGGCAATGTGATGACTAGGACCCTGTACCAGTGACATGTACATGACAGGCAATGTGATGACTAGGACCTGTACCTGTGACATGTACATGACAGGCAATGTGATGACTAGGATGTACCTGTGACATGTACATGACAGGCAATGTGATGACTAGGACCCGTACCTGTGACATGTACATGACAGGCAATGTGATGACTAGGACCCTGTACCTGTGACATGTACATGACAGGCAATGTGATGACTAAGGACCCTGTACCTGTGAATGTACATGACAGGCAATGTGATACTAGGACCCTGTACCTGTGACATGTACATGACAGGCAATGTGATGACTAGACCCTGTACCTGTGACATGTACATGACAGGCAATGTGATGACTAGACCTGACCTGTGACATGTACATGACAGGCATTGATGACTGACCTGTGACATGTACATGACAGCAATGTGATGACTAGGACCTAGTGACATGTACATGACAGGCAATGTGATGACTAGGACCCTGTACCAGATACATGACAGGCATGTGATGACTAGTGACCGTGACATGTAATGACTAGGCCAATGTGAACTAGACCCTGTACCTGTACATGCATACAGGCAATGTGATGACTAGGACCCTGTACCTGTGACATGTACATGACAGTGCAATGTGATGACTAGGACCCTGTACCTGTGACATGTACATGACAGGCAATGTGATGACTAGGACCCTGTACCTGTGACATGTACATGACAGGCAATGTGATGACTAGGACCCTGTACCTGTGACATGTATATGACAGGCAATGTGATGACTAGGACCCTGTACCTGTGACATGTACATGACAGGCAATGTGATGACATACCTGCACCTGTGACATGTACATGACAGGCAATGTTGAGATACAGACCCTGCACCTGTGACATGTACATGACAGCAATTGATGACTAGAACCCTGTACCTGTGACATGTACATGACGCAATGTGATGACTAGGACCCTCACCTGTGACATGTACATGACAGGCAATGTGATGACTAGACCTGCACCTGTGACATGTACATGACAGGCAATGTGATGACTAGGCCCTGTACCTGTGAATGTACATGACAGGCAATGTGATGACTAGACTCTGTACCTGTGACATGTACATGACAGGCAATGTGATGACTAGGTGTTACCTGTGACATGTACATGACAGGCAATGTGATGACTAGGACCCTGTACCTGTGACATGTACATGACAGGCAATGTGATGACTAGGACCTGTACCTGTGACATGTACATGACAGGCAATGTGATGACTAGGACCCTGTACCTGTGAAATGTACATGACAGCAATGTGATACTAGGACCCTGTACCTGTGACATGTACATGACAGGCAATGTGATGACTAGGACCCTGTACCTGTGACATGTACATGACAGGCAATGTGATGACTAGGACCTGTGAAATATACATGACAGGCTATTTGATGACTAGGACCTGTGACATGTACATGACAGGCAATTGATGACTAGTGTTACCTGAATGTACAGACAGCATGTACATGACAGTGACCATGTGATGTACATAGGCATTTGATACTAGACCTGTGACATGTACATGACAGGCATTGATGACTAGGACCTGTGACATGTACATGACAGGCATTTGATGACTAGTACCTGTACCTGTGAATACATGACAGGCAATTTGATGACTAGGACCTGTACCTGTGACATGTACATGACAGTGCAATGTTGATGACTAGGACCCTGTACCTGTGAAAATGTACATGACAGGCAATGTGAATGACTAGGACCCTGTACCTGTGACATGTACATGACAGGCAATTGATGACTAGGACCCGTAACCTGTGACATGTACATGACAGTGCAATTGATGACTAGTGACCTGTACTGTAATGTACATGACAGGCAATGTGATGACTAGGACCCTGTACCTGTGACATGTACATGACAGGCAATTGATGACTAGTTGTACCTGTGAAATTACATGACAGGCTATTTGATGACTAGTGTACCTGTGACATGTACATGACAGGCTATTTGATGACTAGGATGTGTACCTGTGAAATGTACATACAGGCAATTTGATGACTAGGTACCTGTGACATGTACATGACAGGCTATTTGATGACTAGGACCTGTGACATGTACATGACAGGCTATTTGATGACTAGTGTACCTGTGAAATGTACATGACAGGCTATTTGATGACTAGGTGTGTACCTGTGAAATGTACATG
>CM065730.1:71656340-71683840 GCA_033310375.1 Conus canariensis
CGTTGACACAATGGCGCTTAAATAACAGCGACTATGCAAACCAAAATACATCGAACACGTATAGAAATAAAGATTACAAAATACAACTCATAGTTTTCTACAAGGAATATGTTGGTTCTATTCAAAACAATATCAAGAAATGGAATAGTAACATTAATATTTATTTTTTATAAGAAATGATCTTTTTAACATTACATTTCATGTTGTTACAAGCCTATCATGTTATATAATATTACGTTATATTTCATGATATGATATGATATTATATCATATAATATCATAGATATGAAATTATATGGTACATGATATAACATGATATGATATGATATGATACCATATCATATTAAAATTTATTATATTGTATCAGAATATATATATATATAGTCTACCATATTGTATTACAGTATTGCACACTGCATTGCATTATATTACAGTATTTTGTATTCTTTTCTCTTCCATTCTGCAATGCGTGTCTCTATAGCGCTTCACCTTGTCTCTATAGCGCTTCACCTTGTCTCTATAGCGCTTCACTTTTTTGCATAGGATCAGTGTGTGTCTCTATAGCACTTCACTGTGTTGCATAGGATCAGTGTGTGTCTCTATAGCGCTTCACCTTGTCTCTATAGCACTTCACTGTGTTGCATAGGATCAGTGTGTGTCTCTATAGCGCTTCACTTTGTTGCATAGGATCAGTGTGTGTCTCTATAGCGCTTCACTCTGTTACATAGGATCAGTGTGTGTCTCTATAGCACTTCACCTTGTCTCTATAGCACTTCAGTTTGTTGCATAGGATCAGTGTGTGTCTCTATAGCGCTTCACTTTGTTGCATAGGATCAGTGTGTGTCTCTATAGCGCTTCACTTTGTCTCTATAGCACTTCAGTTTGTTGCATAGGATCAGTGTGTGTCTCTATAGCGCTTCACTTTGTTGCATAGGATCAGTGTGTGTCTCTATAGCACTTCACCTTGTCTCTATAGCACTTCACTGTGTTGCATAGGATCAGTGTGTGTCTCTATAGCACTTCACTGTGTTGCATAGGATCAGAGTGTGTCTCTATAGCACTTCACTGTGTTGCATAGGATCAGTGTGTGTCTCTATAGCGTTTCACCTTGTCTCTATAGCGCTTCACCTTGTCTCTATAGCACTTCACTGTGTTGCATAGGATCAGTGTGGGTCTCTATAGCGCTTCACTTTGTCTCTATAGCACTTCACTGTGTTGCATAGGATCAGTGTGTGTCTCTATAGCACTTCACTTTGTTGCATAGGATCAGTGTGTGTCTCTATAGCACTTCACTGTGTTGCATAGATCAGTGTGTGTCTCTATAGCACTTCACTTTGTTGCATAGGATCAGTGTGTGTCTCTATAGCACTTCACTGTGTTGCATAGGATCAGTGTGTGTCTCTATAGCACTTCACTTTGTTGCATAGGATCAGTGTGTGTCTCTATAGCACTTCACCTTGTCTCTATAGCACTTCACTGTGTTGCATAGGATCAGTGTGTGTCTCTATAGCACTTCACTTTGTCTCTATAGCACTTCAATTTGTTGCATAGGATCAGTGTGTGTCTCTATAGCACTTTACCTTGTCCCTATAGCACTTCAGTTTTTTGCATAGGATCAGTGTGTGTGTCTCTATAGCACTTCACCTTGTCTCTATAGCACTTCAATTTGTAGCATAGGATCAGAGTGTGTCTCTATAGCACTTCACTGTGTTGCATAGGATCAGTGTGTGTCTCTATAGCACTTCACTGTGTTGCATAGGATCAGAGTGTGTCTCTATAGCACTTCACTGTGTTGCATAGGATCAGTGTGTGTCTCTATAGCACTTCACTTTGTCTCTATAGCACATTCACTGTGTTGCATAGGATCAGTGTGTGCTCTATAGCACTTCACCTTGTCTCTATAGCACTTCACTGTGTTGCATAGGATCAGTGTGCGTCTCTATAGCACTTCACTTTGTCTCTATAAGCACTTCACTGTGTTGCATAGGATCAGTGTGTGTCTCTATAGCACTTCACTGTGTTGCATAGGATCAGTGTGTGTCTCTATAGCACTTCACTGTGTTGCATAGGATCAGTGTGTGTCTCTATAGCACTTCACTGTGTTGCATAGGATCAGTGTGTGTCTCTATAGCACTTCACTTTGTTGCATAGGATCAGTGTGTGTCTCTATAGCACTTCACTGTGTTGCATAGGATCAGTGTGTGTGTCTCTATAGCACTTCACCTTGTCTCTACAGCACTTCAATTTGTAGCATAGGATCAGAGTGTGTCTCTATAGCACTTCACTTTGTTGCATAGGATCAGATTCTATTGAAATGAGCTGTGCTTTTATGATGCTGATTCTATTGAAGTGAGCTGTGCCTTGTGATGTTGATTCTATTGAAGTGATCTGTGCTTTGTGATGCTGATTCTATTGAAGTGAGCTGTGCCTTGTGATGTTGATTCTATTGAACTGAGCTGTGCTTTGTGATGCTGATTCTATTGAAGTGATCTGTGCTTTGTGATGCTGATTCTATTGAAGTGATCTGTGCTTTGTGATGCTGATTCTATTGAAATGAGCTGTGCTTGTGATGCTGATTCTATTGAAGTGAGCTTGCTTTGTGATGCTGATTCTATTGAAGTGAGCTGTGCTTTGTGATGCTGATTCTATTGAAGTGAGCTGTGCTTTGTGATGCTGATTGTATTGAAGTGATCTGTGCTTTATGAAGCTGATTCTATTGAAGTGAGCTGTGCTTTGTGATGCTGATTCTATTGAAGTGAGCTGTGCTTTGTGATGCTGATTCAGTTGAAGTGATAAACTGTGCTGAGCTGCCTTGTGATGCTGATTCTATTGAAGTGAGCTGTGCTTTGTGATGCTGATTCTATTGAAGTGATACACTGTGCTGAGCTGCTTTGTGATGTTGATTCTATTGAAGTGAGCTGTGCCTTGTGCCGCTGATTCTATTGAAGTGACCTGTGCTTTGTGACGCTGATTCTATTGAAGTGAGCTGTGCTTTGTGATGCTGATTCTATTGAAGTGAGCTGTGCTTTGTGATGCTGATTCTATTGAAGTGACCTGCGTTTTGTAATGCTGATTCTATTGAAGTGATAAACTGTGCTGAACTGACTCGTGATGCTGATTCATGCCGAGTTCTGTGTCACTGTATTGGCTTGAGGTTTGTTGACTTCTGTTGCTATGTTTGAAGCCTCGTGATGCTGATTCATGCCGAGTTCTGTGTCACTGTATTGGCTTGAGGTTGGTTGACTTCTGTTGCTATGTTTGAAGCCTCGTTATGCTGATTCATGCCGAGTTCTGTGTCACTGTATTGGCTTGAGGTCGGTTGACTTCTGTTGCTATGTTTGAAGCCTCGTGATGCTGATTCATGCCGAGTTCTGTGTCACTGTATTGGCTTGAGGTTGGTTGACTTCTGTTGCTATGTTTGAAGCCTCGTGATGCTGATTCATGCCGAGTTCTGTGTCACTGTATTGGCTTGAGGTTGGTTGACTTCTGTTGCTATGTTTGAAGCCTCGTTATGCTGATTCATGCCGAGTTCTGTGTCACTGTATTGGCTTGAGGTCGGTTGACTTCTGTTGCTATGTTTGAAGCCTCGTGATGCTGATTCATGCCGAGTTCTGTGTCACTGTATTGGCTTGAGGTCGGTTGACTTCTGTTGCTATGTTTGAAGAAGGGAGGAGAGGGGAGGAGGGTCAGAGAGGGGGTGGGTAGGGGAAGAGAGGTGTGGGGTGAAGTGTCATAGGTCAGCTGTGATGACCAGGGCCATCATCATCATCATCACCATCATCATCACCATCATCATTATCATCCTCTTCATCCTCATCACCACCATCATCATCACCATCATCATCACCATCATCACTATCATCCTCCTCATCCTCATCACCATCATCATCATCATCATCACCATCATCACTATCATCCTCTTCATCCTCATCACCACCATCATCATCACCATCATCATCACCATCATCACTATCATCCTCCTCATCCTCATCACCATCATCGTCATCATCATCACCATCATCATCACCATCAGCACCATCATCCTCATCCTCCTCATCATCAACATCCTCCTCCTCATCATTAGCATCATCCTCATCACCATCATCATCATCATTATCATCATCCACCACACCAGACGTTCTGTGTTGTTGGCCAGTGTGGGTCTGGGGCCTTTCCCTCAAAGTGGACATCGTCCTTGTTGGGATTGTATGGCTCCTGTCTACATCCCTCACAGGCCAACTCCTCCTACAATCGCTATTTTCCTTCTTTCTTTCTTTCTGATCTCTTGTTGTGTATGTGTGTGTGTGTGTGTGTGTGTGTGTGTGTGTGTGTGTGTGTGTGTGTGTGTGTGTGTGTGT
This sequence comes from Conus canariensis, assembly GCA_033310375.1. Classification (NCBI taxonomy): domain Eukaryota; kingdom Metazoa; phylum Mollusca; class Gastropoda; order Neogastropoda; family Conidae; genus Conus; species Conus canariensis. The sequence continues at coordinate 71,660,699 of CM065730.1, forward strand.
GTGTGTGTTTGATTACTTGGTTTTTGTTTATTGTTTTATTTTCAGAGACGCGAGTTTTGCCTACTGCCCACAGACGGAAAAAAATAAAGAGAAGTCTCCTCGTCCCTCCCCCCCCCTCCTCTCTCTCTCTCTCTCTCTCTCTCTCTCTCTCTCTCTCTCTCTCGCTCGCTCGCTCGCTCTCTGTCTCTCTCCATCTCTCTCCCTCTCTCTAATAGAAATGGGCCAATTAGTGTGGTGAGAAAAAGAGAGAGACAGACAGACAGAGAGAAGGTGGAAGGGGGAGGGGGGGGGGGCAAATAAAAAAGCATACCGTAAGCACGAGACATACATTAAGAACGCTCAGAAACTGTACAAGAATGAATGTTCACACAGATGAGGAATGATGAGTGCCTGGCAAGCATTACCGGAGAGAGAGAGAGAGAGAGAGAGAGAGAGAGAGAGAGAGAGAGAGACAGAGACAGAGACAGAGACAGAGAGAGAGAGAGACAGAGAGAGAGAGAGTTGAACTGTTAAAAAGAAAGTTGATAGTGGAAATTGCTTTTGGTTTTTTCCCCTCTTTTTGTTTTTTGGGCAGATGAAGAGGACAGTGGTAAGTGCCAAAAAATGCAGAGTGCCAAAAATATAGAGATGGATTTCGGCCTTAGGTTAAAAAGGGGAAAAAAAGGAAAGAAAGAAAGAAAGAAAGAAAAATCACCACCTTAAGTGTTCCATTGATCTGATAACGGATGCCACAAAAAAAAAGAAAAAAAAAAGGTCTCGTTTTCCGTTGTGGGTCTACATCTGTGCTAGGTGAACTGATGTTGTCAGCTGCAATAGCTGCGAGTTGCGGCCCGTCGCTTTCTCCTCATGGGAGCACAAAATAATCCCCCTTCTTCTCCATGCACCAGTTTTGGTAGAGAAGCAAATTAAGACGCAAACTTGAGCAAACTGTTGTTGTGATCAAACATGTGCACAGGAGTGGCGATTGTTGTGTGGGTGAGCATGCATACAGGCACGTACCCGGCCATCCTATAGAGCGGGTAGGGCAGGGCTGGCACGTACCCGGCCATCCTATAGAGCGGGTAGGGCAGGGCTGGCACGTACCCGGCCATCCTATAGAGCGGGTAGGGCAGGGCTTCAGTGGAAGACTCAAGTGGTGCTGCAGGTGTGCCTACGCTCATTATCTGCCCCTGGCCTCTTCTCATTATCTGCCCCTGGCCTCTTCTCATTATCTGTCCCTGGCCTCTTCTCATTATCTGCCCCTGGCCTCTCCTCATTATCTGCCCCTGGCCTCTTCTCATTATCTGCCCCTGGCCTCTTCTCTGTGGCCGTCTCTGGCCAAACGGCGCTGCCTCTCTTTCGCTTTCTCCTCCCTCCCTCCTTTCCCTCCCCATCCCCTTTTCCTTCTCTCTCTCTCTCTCTCTCTCTCTCTCTCTCTCTCTCTCTCTCTCTCTCTCTCCTCCATGAAGTTGGCGCTCTCATTACCAGCCTCATGAATAAATATTCAATAGGACCCGACAAAATAAAGACTTTCCACTTAAAACTTGCACTCCCCTATGCAATTGAATCCCTAACATTTATATACAGCATGTGTATAGGACAAGGCAAAGTCCCACCTGCTCTTAAATCGGCAAAAATTACTCCAGTGCCCAAGTCAAGAGACCTCTAGACTTTAACAATTTTAGATCGATTTCTCTCATCTCTGTGGTATCAAAGCCACTTGAAAAACATGTCCACAAACATTTCATGCAATATCTTGAGAGCAGTATAAACTTCTTCACTCCTTTCAATCGGGTTTCCGCCATCAGCATTCTTGCCAAACTGCCTTAGTCCGTCTCTGCGAAACATGGTTATCCGCAATGAATCAAAGCAAAATAATAGGTGTTGTCTTTCTTGATTTAAAGAAGGCTTTTGATCTTGTTGAGCATAAAATACTACTTAAAAAAAATCAGCTTTATATATCCGAGACCAGAACACAACATTATTATTTGAATCCTATCTGACCTACAAAGCACAATTTCTCTTTAGCAATAGCAACGTCTCATCTACAAAGATTACAAAATTTAGAGTGCCCCAAGGTTCTGTTCTAGGGCTGCTTCTATTCTGGTTGTTTATAAATGATCTCCCATTATCAATTTCACATCCGAGTGTCTTGTGTGACCTTTTTGCTGATGATACTTGCCTTCATTCCAGTGCAGTGGACTTACCGACAGTTCAAAACTCTCTACAGCAAGATTTTAAACGATGTCTGGGAGTGGTGTAAGAATTCATCCTAAGAAGGCAAAAGGCATGGCAATCACTTCTAGACAGAAACATCAAACAGAAACTGTAAGTCTCAGTCTGACTTTAGATGGTAACACCATGGAACAAGTGCATAAAACCGAGTCATGGGAGTGATGGTGGATGAGGAACTGAAGTGGCAGTCCCACATTGAGTCTGTCGTTAACAAGCTGGCTCGCAGTCTCTTCTTGCTTAAACAACTGAAGCCTTACATAGAAACAACCGCTCGAAAATTTCATTTTCAGGCTCACTGTCTCTCTCATATCAACTGAGCTTCTGTAGTCTGGGACTGTGCGCCAAAATTTCACCATAGAAAACTAGATTCAATGTATAGAAGAGCTGCAAAGATAAATCTGCAAAGTTGATCCTTATCAACCTCCGAAAAGTAGGCTAAATTAAACATACTGCCGCTGCAAACACATCTAGATTTCAACAAAGCTGTACTGATGTATAAAGTACACAATTATCTGGCCCCACAATACCTCAGAGATTCACTCACTAAGTCCTCGTATTGATATAGGTCTAACAATGATATTCTACCTCGTACTCGGATCGACATGTTCAAAACTAGTTTTACATTTTCAGGTTCAGCCGTTTGGAACTCTCTTCCCCCAAACCTAAAACTGTGCCGTTCGCTGCACACCTTGAAAAAAAGACCTTCGAAAATATTTCACAGACTCTTTGACGCAGATTACACTGTCTCAGAGACGTGTTTTGCAGCAATCACTCATATCATCAGCAATTACAGATGTGTACGTTGTTACTGTACTAGTTATGTCAGTAAATGATACCACTTACTGTCCTTACTCGGTGAAGTAAGTTTGCTTCTCTTAGAATATTGTATGTTGTTTTATGTCGATGCCATCATGGTACCATCATCATCCTCGTCTGATCGCGAACTAAACCAACAATCACAAACACACAGCGAACATCGGCATCTTGTACAGTTTATCTGACCACCCTTTTCTCTTCCATTCCACACTGCCCCACACTACACACCCACCCGCCATCCTCCCCTGTCTCACGTCCCTCCCCCACCCCCATTTTGTTGTTGTTGTCTGCATCTTGTGATTGCGTATGTATGCATGCTTTTGTCAAGCCTATGCATACAAATGTGTGTGTGTGTGTGTGTCTGTGTGTGTGTGTGTGTGTGTGTGTGTGTGTGTGTGTGTGTGTGTGTGTGTGTGTGTGTGTGTGTGTGTGTGTGTGTGTGTGTGTGTGTGTGTGTGTCAGGCTGGCTGGCTGGCTGGCTGCATGTTTGTGTCTCTCCCCTGCTGCAATGGTCCAGTTAAACTCTCTCTCTCTCTCTCTCTCTCTCTCTCTCTCTCTCTCTCTCTCTCTCTCTCTCTTACCCATTGTGGCGGGTCAAGGCCTGCACCCAATTAAACCATCTCTGTCTCAGTCTGTCTGTCTGCCTGCCTCTGTCTGTCTGTCTTTATCTTTCTCTGTTTATCTGTCTTTCTCTCTCTGTCTCTCTCTTTCTCTGTCTCCCTCTCTCTCTCTCTCTGTCTCCCCCCCCTCTCTCTCTCTGTCTGTCTCTCTCTGTAATGGGATAGTTTAACTAGCACCTTCTTTGTCTTTGTCTCTGTCTCTGTCTCCTTTCTCTGTCTGTCTTTCTGTCTGTCTGTCTGTCTGTCTGTCTGTCTGTCTGTCACTCTCTCTCTCTCTCCCTCTCCTCTCTCTCTCTCTCTCTCTCTCCTCTCCTCTCTCTCCTACTATCTCTCTCTCCTTCTTTCCAGCATACGATACGACGGATCTATTCATGAAGCTGATGCCCATCTTTACCTGAATGATATCAAAGATCACAGCACTATGCCTATATTTGGTGTGTCCAGTTCTTTCCGGATAATATCAAAGATCACAGCATCTATGACTATATTTAGACTGTGTCCATTCTTTACCGGATAATATCAAAGATCACAGCACTATGCCTATATTTGAGTGTGTCCAGTTCCTTTACCTGAATAATATCAAAGATCACAGCACTATGCCTATATTTGAGTGTGTCCAGTCTTTACCGAATAATATCAAAGATCACAGCACTATGCCTATATTTGAGTGTGTCCAGTTCCTTTACCTGAATGATATCAAAGATCACAGCACTATGCCTATATTTGAGTGTGTCCAGTTCTTTACCGAATGAATATCAAAGATCACAGCACTATGCCTATATTTGAGTGTGTCCAGTTCTTTACCGAATAATATCAAAGATCACAGCACTATGCCTATATTTGAGTGTGTCCAGTTCTTACTGAATGATATCAAAGATCACAGCACTATGCCTATATTTGATGTGTCCAGTTCTTTACGTGAATATATCAAAGATCACAGCACTATGCCTATATTTGAGTGTGTCCAGTTCTTTACCGTGAATGATATCAAAGATCACAGCACTATGCCTATATTTGATGTGTCCAGTTCTTTACCGATAATACTAATGATCTACAATGACAAAGTACAGCTCTATATTTGAGTGTGTCCAGTTCTTTACCGAATAATATCAAAGATCACAGCACTATGCCTATATTTGAGTGTGTCCAGTTCTTTACCGGAATAATATCAAAGATCACAGCACTATGCCTATATTTGAGTGTGTCCAGTTCTTTACCGGAATAATTATCAAAGATCACAGCACTATGCCTATATTTGAGTGTGTCCAGTTCTTTACCGAATAATATCAAAGATCACAGCACTATGCCTATATGTTGTGAGTGGCATGTCCAGTTCTTTACCGAATAATATCAAAGATCACAGCACTATGCCTATATTTGAGTGTGTCCAGTTCTTTACCGGAATAATATCAAAGATCACAGCACTAATGCCTATATTTGAGTGTGTCCAGTTCTTTACCGGAATAATATCAAAGATCACAGCACTATGCCTATATTTGAGTGTGTCCAGTTCTTTACCGAATAATATCAAAGACACAGCTATGCCTATATCTGGTGTGTCATTCTTTACCGGATAATATCAAAGATCCAGCATGCTATATTTGAGTGTGTCCCGTTCTTTACCGAATAATATCAAAGATCACAGCACTATGCCTATATTTGAGTGTGTCCAGTCTCTTTACCGGAATAATATCAAAGATCACAGCACTATGCCTATATTTGAGTGTGTCCAGTTCTTTACCGAATAATATCAAAGATCACAGCACTATGCCTATATTTGAGTGTGTCCAGTTCTTTACCGAATAATATCAAAGATCACAGCACTATGCCTATATTTGAGTGTGTCCAGTTCTTTACCGGAATAATATCAAAGATCACAGCACTATGCCTATATTTGAGTGTGTCCAGTTCTTTACCGGAATAATATCAAAGATCACAGCACTATGCCTATATTTGAGTGTGTCCAGTTCTTTACCGAATAATATCAAAGATCACAGCACTATGCCTATATTTGAGTGTGTCCAGTTCTTTACCGAATAATATCAAAGATCACAGCACTATGCCTATATTTGAGTGTGTCCAGTTCTTTACCGAATAATATCAAAGATCACAGCACTATGCCTATTTTGAGTGTGTCCAGTCTTTACCGAATAATTCAAAGATCACAGCACTATTCTTTACCGGAATAATATCAAAGATCACAGCACTATGCCTATATTTGAGTGTGTCCAGTTCTTTACCGGAATAATATCAAAGATCACAGCACTATGCCTATATTTGAGTGTGTCCAGTTCTTTACCGAATAATATCAAAGATCACAGCACTATGCCTATATTTGAGTGTGTCCAGTTCTTTACCGAATAATATCAAAGATCACAGCACTATGCTATATTTGAGTGTGTCCAGTTCTTTACCCGAATAATATCAAAGATCACAGCACTATGCCTATATTTGAGTGTGTCCAGTTCTTTACCGAATAATATCAAAGATCACAGCATATGCCTATATTTGAGTGTGTCCAGTTCTTTACCCGAATAATATCAAAGATCACAGCACTATGCCTATATTTGAGTGTGTCCAGTTCTTTACCGAATAATATCAAAGATCACAGCACTATGCCTATATTTGAGTGTGTCCAGTTCTTTACCCGAATAATATCAAAGATCACAGCACTATGCCTATATTTGAGTGTGTCCAGTTCTTTACCGAATAATATCAAAGATCACAGCACTATTGCCTATATTTGAGTGTGTCCAGTTCTTTACCGGAATAATATCAAAGATCACAGCACTATGCCTATATTTGAGTGTGTCCGTTCTTTACCGGAATAATATCAAAGATCACAGCATATGCCTATATTTGAGTGTGTCCAGTTCTTTACCCGAATAATATCAAAGATCACAGCACTATGCCTTATTTGGTGTGTCCAGTTCTTTACCGAATAATATCAAAGATCACAGCACTATGCCTATATTTGAGTGTGTCCAGTTCTTTACCGGAATAATATCAAAGATCACAGCACTATGCCTATATTTGAGGTGTCCAGTTCTTTACCCGATAATATCAAAGATCACAGCACTATGCCTATATTTGAGTGTGTCCAGTTCTTTACCGAATATATCAAAGATCACAGCACTATGCTATATTTGAGTGTGTCCAGTTCTTTACCCGAATAATATCAAAGATCACAGCACTATGCCTATATTTGATGTGTCCAGTTCTTTACCCGAATAATATCAAAGATCACAGCACTATGCCTATATTTGAGTGTGTCCAGTTCTTTACCGAATAATATCAAAGATCACAGCACTATGCCTATATTTGAGTGTGTCCAGTTCTTTACCCGAATAATATCAAAGATCACAGCACTATGCCTATATTTGAGTGTGTCCAGTTCTTTACCCGAATAATATCAAAGATCACAGCACTATGCCTATATTTGAGTGTGTCCAGTTCTTTACCGGAATAATATCAAAGATCACAGCACTATGCCTATATTTGAGTGTGTCCAGTTCTTTACCCGAATAATATCAAAGATCACAGCACTATGCCTATATTTGAGTGTGTCCAGTTCTTTACCCGAATAATATCAAAGATCACAGCACTATGCCTATATTTGAGTGTGTCCAGTTCTTTACCCGAATAATATCAAAGATCACAGCACTATGCCTATATCTGAGTGTGTCCAGTTCTTTACCCGAATAATATCAAAGATCACAGCACTATGCCTATATCTGAGTGTGTCCAGTTCTTTACCCGAATAATATCAAAGATCACAGCACTATGCCTATATCTGAGTGTGTCCAGTTCTTTACCGAATAATATCAAAGATCACAGCACTATGTCTATATCTGAGTGTGTCCAGTTCTTTACCGAATAATATCAAAGATCACAGCACTATGCCTATATTGGAGTGTGTCCAGTTCTTTGCCGAATAATATCAAAGATCACAGCACTATGCCTATATTGAGTGTGTCCAGTTCTTTACCGGAATAATATCAAAGATCACAGCACTATGCCTATATTGGAGTGTGTCCAGTTCTTTACCCGAATAATATCAAAGATCACAGCACTATGCCTATATTGGAGTGTGTCCACACCGAATAAATATCAAAGATCACAGCACTATGCCTATATTGGAGTGTGTCCAGTTCTTTACCTGAATGGGAAGTGTGTCCCGTTCTTTACCTGAATGATATCAAAGATCACAGCACTATGCCTATATTGGAGTGTGTCCAGTTCTTTACCTGAATGATATCAAAGATCACAGCACTATGCCTATATTGGAGTGTGTCCAGTTCTTTACCTGAATGATATCAAAGATCACAGCACTATGCCTATATTGGAGTGTGTCCAGTTCTTTACCGGAATAATATCAAAGATCACAGCACTATGCCTATATTTGAGTGTGTCCAGTTCTTTACCTGAATGATATCAAAGATCACAGCACTATGCCTATATTGGAGTGTGTCCAGTTCTTTTCGTGGGGGCCCTCTGTACAAATAGCACTTTTCTTCCCATCGTTTGATGTTGCCCTTTTGATGAGGTCAGAGTGACGTCAGATAGTCCCCCACCCCTCTCCTCCCTCCTCTGTATTCTCTCTCTCTTGTTGTCACTTGTATTCCGGTTTAACATCAGACAGCGCAACCATCCTATAAGCTCAAGAGGAGGGGAGGGGTAAGAGAGAGAGAGAGAGAGAGAGAGAGAGAGAGAGAGAGAGAGAGAGAGAGAGAGAAAGAGAGAGAGAGAGACAGACAGACAGACAGACAGACAGAGAGACAGAGGAGGGGAGGAGGAGCGACCTCTCCAGCACTACGCCTTGCCCATCGGGACGACAACTCGTTAAGGAGAACGGAGACAATGGCAAGTTCTACATTGGGCACGAATGGGATTGGAACTTACAACATCTCACTGCGACCTCTGTGCTTCGCCACTCAGCCACTCAGACACCCAGGCATCCTCTGACTTCTCCGGCATGGCTGTCCCCCTGGGACGTATAATGTGAGGTGGGTGTGGACATGAAGCCCCAGGTGTCCTACTAACGGACAGAATGAACAGAGAACTATCTTGCTGCTTCTCCCCACATCTTGCCCCTCAGTGCTACCCCATGGGCATACCGGGAGGGAGGGGGTTGTGGGTGGGTGGGGGGTGGGGGGGGAGGCTCTTTTAGTATATCCTCGCCTTCTGGAATTCTATGCCAGTATTTTCCCTTTTTCTAGTACTCACTTTGCGTTGTTGTTTTTGTACTCCCAGTTCGTATACAGCAGGGAGTATTTTACCATGGGAACGAAGAAATGCTGTGTGTGTGTGTGTGTGTGTGTGTGTGTGTGTGTGTGTGTGTGTGTGTGTGTGTGTGTCTGTGTGTGTCTGTCCGTGGTTAAAATGTGTTCCACTCGCTCCAGAGAAAACGTCTGGGCCGATCTTTCTGAAAATTTGTAGGTACGTTCATTATGGGTCACGGATGATGGCCGATGTTTTATTTTACAAGAATAGCCGTTACTAACGGCTAATAACGGCCCAAAACTGTTTTCCTTCTTTATGGAATATCTCAGAAAGTACTTGGCCGATTTATAAGCGGTTTGGATGATCTTGTGACAAATCGGAGCCTCTTTCCATATGTAAGTGATGTAATGCTGAAAATCGATTAAACAACCGTTAAAGATCGTTATTTTGCCGTTATTTCTTATATAAAGGTGGATTTTCATTAAATTCGGTATATAGAAACGTTATCACACACAAATGCAACTTCTATATAGTGTTTCAAAATCTGACCGTTAAAAACCGTAATTCTTGACACATTGTCCGATTTGGATGAAATTTGGTATGTACATAGGCTTTAGCCCAGTGAGGACTGAAATATCAGTTTCGAAAGTGTACATCGGTTATATAACCGTTCAAACCGTTATTTTGCCGTTATATCTTATACATTAGTGGGTTTTAATAAGGTTATCACACTCAAATGCAACTTCCATATAGTGTTTCAAAATTTGACCGTTAAAAGCCGTTATTCTTGACATATTGTCCGATTTGAATGACGTTTGGTATGTACACAGGCTTCAGCTCAGTGAAGACTAAAATACCAGTTTCAAAAGTGTAGGCCTACCTCAAAATTCAACAAGATAAACTGGGAGTACGTTTATATGCTTTGCATCTTGTTTAAAATCTGTTTTGTGTGCGTACTGTTTGTTTATTTGTAATTCATTTTTATATACATTTTTTTTTTCAAATCGTTCTTTACTTTCGTTTTGTCTTTGAAGCCTGTTTATCGGTGTTTGTTCTAGAAAATCTGTACACTTTTTCTGGGTAGAGTTTGGAGAGTGGTTTTTTTTTTGTACTTTATTTGATTTCATTTTTTACGAGGGAGGAAGGGGGGGGGGGGGGGAGGGGTATTTGGCGACTAGGCTGCGAAAGCATACACACCGTCCAGACTGGTCACCATCTAGCAGTCAGCATGTGATAACAAGGATAAAGGTTCAAGTTCCCACAACCTATCAGCTTTAGAAACAGTGAACTGTCAGAGGTTTAATGTATCTAGGGTATGACATGATACAATGCGGAGCCCATCCCTCTCCTTCAGCCTTCTTTAACCTCCCCTGAACTGAACCAGGCAGCCATTCACTGCTGGGTGGACCGAGGGGAGATCACTGCTGGGTGGACAGAGGGGAGATCACTGCTGGGTGGACAGAGGGGAGATCACTGCTGGGTGGACAGAGGGGAGTTTCAAGGCGAAAGATTCAGACCCCACGTGTGGTTTGAACGCACGACCGTCAGCTTCGCAGGCCCACGACCTAACTATTTGTCCACGGGGCCCCCTGGAAAGGAAGAAAAAAATCTTCATGAGACCTATTTCTCTTTTTCTTCCCTTCTTCTTTTTTCCTTTTTTTTTTCTTTGCGTTCGAGATTTTAATATATTTCATTAATCTGGGTGGAAAGAAATAAGTCAATGTCTATGTTCTGTGAAGGGATAAGTCAAGTTTCTTTTTTTTAATTGTCCAATCGACCACAAGATGCCACATAAAGGTTGCGAGCAAATTAAGAACAGAAATACCGACACACTGTGATAACAAGACTAACAGTGCGAGAGCACGACAAATCATTGATCCAAATACTGGTATAGAATATAGAACAAAGTGCAACAAGGCACCATCTCTCCCCATGGACGCCTGCTGTCGTATGTTCACATCTTGAACCAAAGTATTACAGTTCGATCTGCAGTAGAAAGCGGTGATTTTCAGCACATCAGAACTGATAATACTACAAGAGGAAAAACTGGATTGTCAATATTGTAGTTTTTGTCTTAGTGTTTACGCTTTCTAAATAAGTGATGGCCTTTTTTGACAGATAAATGACAGCAGACAGTGAAACGACAGCAGAAGGGCTGATAGGATCATGACCTGGATGATCCGGTAAGATGTGTTTTGTGTCTTGATTTACAAACACCATTTGTGTTCTCAGACCTTATCACAAGCTTCAGGCCTTTGAATCTAATGATAGTAAAAAAAAAAGAAAAAAAAAAGAAGGAAAAAAAGGGAGCTCTTGAACAGGTGTGTTCCACGGTAGAAGTAAAGTGGCCTCGCTCATTGTTTTGTGGAGCTTTGCGCGAATCGAATGCACGCAAACGTTGAATGGCGCAATGGGGTGTGATGACGTCAGCGGCTAGGGGGGGGGGACAAGTGGTCAGGTGACAGCCACGTGTTGCTAACCACAGGAGGAGTGTGGGAGGGGGGGGGAGGGGGGGGCGTGTAGAGTAGAATTTGGTACGGCCTCTTCCAGGTCAGACTACGTCCACAATACTGTGCATGAAGATGGAGATCATTTAAAGGATTCGTCTGAGGTCTTTAAAGTTTGATTCAATACTAATTCACTCCGGAAGGAAACAAAAGCCAACTGTACCTCACTTTAGTATATGTAACATCGTTCGTAAATGAAAAAATGACACTGTCCAACAGGGAGGTACTACCAGTTCGTGCTGGGGAATAATTCAAGCGTGCAGGGCTGCGTCCTCTATTTTTTTCTTCTTTTTTTTTCTTCTTATTTTAACCATGCTTCAGCTGTGTGTGAATTGTTGCTGCGGTGAAAGCCAGGATGAAGAGCGACGTGTTTGTGTTCAGTGAGGACGCAGGGCAGTTTGCTCAGCCGTGTCCCGAGCACGTGCAACCGACAGTTAAGTGACCTGGTTTACACGGCTGTCTCCCAGGGCTGTCTCCCAGGGCTGGCTGAAACCTCTTCACTCAGCAACAGTTTTTCTTTTTCTTTTTCTTTTTTCTCCACATGCGTCGTTCAGCGTGCAGCACTCTGCACTTTTACTACTTTTTACTACGTGTGTCGTTCAGCGGGCTCTTCTTTCTTACCATATACTACTACAACATTCGTTCAGTCACGGCTATACTTTTTCACTGTTTGTTTCATGTGTCATTCAGTCAGAACTACATTGTATCACTTTTCGCTACAAGTGTCGTTCAGTTGGCACAATCTTTTACTACATCTGTCATCAGTTGTCATCATTTGTCGTTCCAACAACCCCAGTGCATTGTGTGTGTGTGTGTGTGTGTGTGTGTGTGTGTGTGTTGTGTGTGTGTGTGTGTGTGTGTGTGTGTGTGTGTGTGTGTGAAAAAGGAACATAGAAACAAACAAAAAGAGAAACTAAAATATAGATGTGATCGTCTGCCTCAAATAACACCATTCTTTCTAAACTAACGAGATTGTGTGGTCAGTTTCGGAAAAAAAGACCTACGTCTAGCTGCAAGCATCGGCCACTTTTTTCAATCCCCTGAATTCAATTAAAAACAAAACAAAACAAAACAAAACAAAAAACGCATTGGTGTCTCAGAAATACATTCAAAAACCCTTATGCGCAAATACAAGCTCAGACTGAACAGCTGACGTCCACTCTGGACAGTGTCCAATATCTCACTGTTCAGTAGCCAGATCTGTAGCAGGAGGGGTGGCATGTGACAGACACAGACTCGTTGGATGTCTCCTAGAACACAATGACAGCGGTAATATCAATCTAAGCTGTGTGGAAAAAATACGTATGCGGTTAAAAGAGAGCATGGGTTTTAGTAAAAGAGTGGAACTTATAGTCAAAGAAACAACTTCAAATAAGCTGATTTTGTTCCAGTCTTGCCATTCTTCACTGTTATGTGGTTCATACACAAGGGTAAATGAGGAAGTAGCCTACACATGCAAAATTCACTAGACCAAAAGATGTAATACACTGTGATAAACATTTTACACTCGAAAGCAGAGTATGTGTAACCTAAGCTGAAAGATGTATTACAGCGTTTGTGATTAACATGGAACACTCTACAGCATGTGTAACTTTGATCTGCAAAGCTGTGTTGTGTGTGTGTGTGTGCCCATCATCAAACTGAGATAACATTGCGATGACATGTCTGTTAGCGGGTATCTGAGGTTATCCAAAGTTCATTCGAGAAGAAGCAAGATTCCAAACAGAGGGAGACCGGTAGCATATCCCTGCCTTACTCTTCTTTCAAACACGAAATGGCCCTGGTGTTCAAACAACGGTGACAATTGTTCCGTTCGTGTCCACTTGTAAAAAAGTAGATTTGGAACAGCTTCGGTGGGGCAGCCCGTCTCCCATAGATACAATGGCATCCCAAACTATCGAATGCTTTGGCAAAGTCAATAATAAGGGAGGGATGGCAAACAGCGACCCGGTTTCCAGCACTTGTGAAGTAAGGAGATGATTTCGCAGGTGGCAGAGGACGGTCAACATGATGTCAGTCCACAAGGCCACCCGCACTCTGCTTGCTTGCCCTTTCTCCAGGTGGCTCGGCCGAGTAGCGTTTCCGCCATCTCTCGGCAAACATCGGAAAGTGACAAACCCGTCTCCGCCACCCCTCGACAAACATCGGAGAGCGCCCAACCTGTCCTCCCGTCAGCTCACGGCAAACAACGGCCCCTTGCAACGACGAGAGCCGCGCTGTCGTGCGAAGAGGGAGCGGTGTGGCGGTGACGTGACAGTGTCACGTGAAACCTGTTCAGCCAGCGCGTCCGGTCACTGCGTCTGATTATGGTTAACTACTGTAAACAACTTCTGACTGCTATTGATCGTTGCAGACTTCTGTTTAACACTTTTGACTACTGCTGGCTACTTTTGACTGCTTTTGGCTTCTTTTGTAACAACTATTGGCTACTTTTGGCTGCTTTTAGCTTCTTTGACAACTGCTGGCTACTTTCAGCTGCTATTACCCACTATGGATGCCTTTTGACTCCGGTTTACTCATTTTGATTACGTATGCCAACTTCTGGTGGGGAAAAGGCGTTAAAAAGAGGGAGGATGGGGAGGGGGGAAGAGAAAGAAATACTTGGGAAAAATTAGGAAGGGTTGAAAAAATAATAAAAGAAAAATAGGGGGGGGGGGGGAGGGGGAGGTAGAAAACAGTTTGAGAAAGATAGAGACAAAGGAAAATATTAGAAAAAAATGAAGGCAAAATAGAGAGGAGGGAAAAAAAGACGGAAAAAATAAAGGTCGGAAAATGTAAGGAGACCGTTGCGAAGGAAGAGATAAAAAAAAAAGGAAAAGGTAGAAAACACAGTGTGAAAATTTGTAGACAGCAAACACGTAGTTGGCAAGTACGACAAGGTAGAGAACGAAGTAGGAGTATGTAATGAAAAAAAAAGCCATACATGTTTAGAAAGAAAAAAAACAAACAAACAAACAAACAGAGGTAGGAAAAAAGAGGAAAAAGTGAAGAAAAAAAAGAAGTGAGAGATAAAGGATAAAGAAGGAAAAGATTAGGAAAAAGAAGGAAAATATCAGGAAAAAGAAGGGGGAAATAGATGAAGGATGGGGGAAAAATAAATGGTAAGGAAACTAATGAGAAAGGTAGAGAAATACAGGGAGATAGTCGGAAAAAAAGTTATAAAAAAAAAGTGGAAGGAAAGAAAGTAGACAGGAGTGTAGACAAACAGTAGAAAAGGGTAGGAGGGGGGGGGGGAGGAGAAAAATACTGGGGGGTGGGGGGGGGGCAGCATGAAGTAGTAATGAATAGAGCGAAACATCTTGCATCAACAAGTAGGAGAGGCAGGGGACAGAAAACTTGGGGGAAAAAAATGGATGGAAAAGAATATAACAAAAAGGTTAGAAACAAAATGATGGGGAAAGAGTGAGGCCGCCTGAACAGAACCCTGTATGAAGCCAAGGTGGAGGTGGCGGCGGGCTCTGAAAGTGGAGAGGAGGATTTGTCCGCTCTGTGTGTGGGGGGGAGATCAAAGCCAGCTGCCGGCTTGTTACCACTGTGGATGCAAACAGCTAACGTGTCGGCTATGTCGTTAGTCCGCTATGGACAGCAAGCTGACAGAGAGAGAGAGAGAGAGAGAGAGAGAGAGAGAGAGAGAGAGAGAGAGAGGGGGGGGGTAAAGGAGGAAGGGAAGGAGGGATGAGAGGTGGAGGTCTTGTAATTTGTTCCAAGGTGTGTGTGTGTGTGTGTGTGTGTGTGTGTGTGTGTGTGTGTGTGTGTGTGTGTGTGTGGTGTACAACCTTGAGTTAATCTGACAATAAACTGGTTTCAGTCAGTCAGTAAGTGTGTGCGTGTGCGATTCATACTGATATACTTGTATGCATAATTTTCGTATGGTCTGTACATAGAATTAAGATTCCGTAAATCTTTTTCTATATTGATTGCTTACAACATACAGGTAGTTAAAACATTCACATCTCTGACATTATAACTGTCTTTCCATTAACTATTTATGGGTGAGCTAGTGTATACTGCTAATATTAAAGAACACTCGCTTTTATACCTAAACACATGATAAGACATCTCTGACATTCGCTGTAATGATGGAGAAAAGTAAAAAAATAGTCATTGTCTATTGATGACCTCATTGAGACACTTATCATTTTTGCTTATTGTGATTTCTTATTAAGCTTTGACAAGCACAAAAGGTAGCTTTCCAGTTTGGCAGAGTGCATGTATTTTAAAATAAATTACTTACGAGTTTATTTCCATACCAGTGCATACTCCGGTGACCTAACAATGTGAAACAGTAAACGAACAGTGCAGACCCCCCCCCCCCCTCCCGCCCCCGTCCCCCTCCCCCCTTTCCTCCTCCCACCTTCAAATCGTGGCGCTGTGTAATTTCTGTTGACAGTCTATTCCTCTGAAGTCTTCAGAATCATGCAGTGCATTTTGTTAGCCTGTTTTACCTATTATCGGTTTCTAAGCTTTCAAATTACAATGTAGGCCTATGTGACCTGTTTACAACAATTTACAGTCACATTTTGGAAACAATTTTTTAAAGATCATTTTCATTAAAGTATATAACAGCCCAGGAAACGAGCTCGATTACTGCCCATGAATGCGGACGCGCATGTGTATGTGTGTGTGTGTTGTGTGGGGGGGGGGGGGGGGGGGGAGGGGTGGAGAGACAGACAGACAGACAGACAGACAGACAGAGACAGAGACAGTAACAGTGAGAGGGAAACACGTCACGCCGGAAATAACGAAGCAACCAGATAGAAATTCAGTATAACCGGCGCGTCGGTTGTAACGAAAACCGGATATAACGAAGCACTTTTGAATGTCCCCGACGATTCGTTATAAGTGGCTTCAATTGTATATATATATATATTATATATATATATATATATGTATATACATATGTATATATGTGTGTATATATATATATATATGTATACATGCATACGTACATATACATATTATACATGATATTTCTGAGTTTGTATTACGTACATGTTTCAGTAACAAATCTTAATAGAATTGATTGGTGATACACAGCTAGCTTGTGTAAGTTAGTGTGTGGGTGTGTTGGACAGTGTTAAGTTGGGGGGGAGGTATGCAAAGAGGCGTCGTTTGGAAATGTGTGTGTGTGTGTGTGTGTGTGTGTGTGTGTGTGTGTGTGTGTGTGTGTGTGTGTGTGTGTCTGTGTGTGTGTCTGTGTCTGTGTGCGTGTGTGTGTGAGCGGAACAGAGAGAGAGAGAGAGAGAGAGAGAGAGAGACAGAGAGACAGAGAGAGAGAGAGAGAGAGAGAGGAGAGAGAGAGAGGGACGGAGGGGGAGAGTGAGTTTGTGTCAAATTCTGGTATAAGCCGCCTGTGTGGACATTTTGTGGGGGGGGGGGGGGGGGTCTTTTTTTTAAAAACCAGTATGCCAGTTCATTTACTACTCTGCATTGAAATGAACGGGTCTTGCTGCTGCCAAATGTATGCAAGGGCCTATCACTGGTACGCCATTGCAAACATTTCAGTAACAGAACTTATGTGATGAATTGTCGATAATAGCTGGCTTCATTTTTGCTATGATGGGCGTGTGGGATCGGGTGGGTGACTTGTGGTGTGCTTGTACGTGTGCTTATATGTAGGCGTTGGTTTGTATGTCTGTTGTTAAGTGTGGTGTGTGTGTGTGTGTGTGTGTGTGTGTGTGTGTGTGTGTGTGTGTGTGTGTGTGTGATAGTTCACAATTCAAATTAAAACAGGGTATTTGAAATAATTGTCACATTTTCTTTCTTTACATGCAATTCATTTGAACGCTGTATCAGCCTGATCCCCTGAAGTCCAGTTGTTTGAAAGAAGACAATAGTGAAACCTTGGCGCTGTTTGAGGGATGACAGACATCAGAAGTGTTGTTTGAAAGAAGACAATAATGACACCTTGGCGCTGTTTGAGGGATGACAGACATCAGAAGTGTTGTTTGAAAGAAGACAATAGTGAAACCTTGGCGCTGTTTGAGGGATGACAGACATCGGAAGTGTTGTTTGAAAGAAGACAATAATGACACCTTGGCGCTGTTTGAGGGATGACAGACATCAGAAGTGTTGTTTGAAAGAAGACAATAATGACACCTTGGCGCTGTTTGAGGGATGACAGACATCAGAAGTGTTGTTTGAAAGAAGACAATAATGACACCTTGGCGCTGTTTGAGGGATGACAGACATCAGAAGTGTTGTTTGAAAGAAGACAATAGTGAAACCTTGGCGCTGTTTGAGGGATGACAGACATCAGAAGTGTTGTTTGAAAGAAGACAATAATGACACCTTGGCACTGTTTAAATGATGACAGACATCAGAAGTGTTGTTTGAAAGAAGACAATAATGACACCTTGGCGCTGTTTGAGGGATGACAGACATCAGAAGTGTTGTTTGAAAGAAGACAATAATGACACCTTGGCGCTGTTTGAGGATGACAGACATCAGAAGTGTTGTTTGAAAGAAGACAATAATGACACCTTGGCGCTGTTTGAGGGATGACAGACATCAGAAGTGTTGTTTGAAAGAAGACAATAATGACACCTTGGCGCTGTTTGAGGGATGACAGACATCAGAAGTGTTGTTTGAAAGAAGACAATAATGACACCTTGGCGCTGTTTGAGGGATGACAGACATCAGAAGTGTTGTTTGAAAGAAGACAATAATGACACCTTGGCGCTGTTTGAGGGATGACAGACATCAGAAGTGTTGTTTGAAAGAAGACAATAATGACACCTTGGCGCTGTTTGAGGGATGACAGACATCAGAAGTGTTGTTTGAAAGAAGACAATAATGACACCTTGGCGCTGTTTGAGGGATGACAGACATCAGAAGTGTTGTTTGAAAGAAGACAATAATGAAACCTTGGCGCTGTTTGAGGGATGACAGACATCAGAAGTGTTGTTTGAAAGAAGACAATAATGACACCTTGGCGCTGTTTGAGGGATGACAGACATCAGAAGTGTTGTTTGAAAGAAGACAATAATGACACCTTGGCGCTGTTTGAGGGATGACAGACATCAGAAGTGTTGTTTGAAAGAAGACAATAATGACACCTTGGCGCTGTTTGAGGGATGACAGACATCAGAAGTGTTGTTTGAAAGAAGACAATAATGACACCTTGGCGCTGTTTGAGGGATGACAGACATCAGAAGTGTTGTTTGAAAGAAGACAATAATGACACCTTGGCGCTGTTTGAGGGATGACAGACATCAGAAGTGTTGTTTGAAAGAAGACAATAATAAAACCTTGGCGCTGTTTTAGGGACGACAGACATCAGAAGTGGTGTTTGAAAGAAGACAATAGTGAAACCTTTGCGCTGTTTGAGGGATGACAGACATCAGAAGTGTTATTTGAAAGAAGACAATAATGACACCTTGGCGCTGTTTGAGGGATGACAGACATCAGAAGTGTTGTTTGAAAGAAGGCAATAGTGAAACCTTGGCACTGTTTAAATGATGACAGACATCAGAAGTGTTGTTTGAAAGAAGACAATAATGAAACCTTGGCACTGTTTAAATGATGACAGACATCAGAAGTGTTGTTTGAAAGAAGACAATAATGACACCTTGGCGCTGTTTGAGGGATGACAGACAACAGAAGTGTTGTTTGAAAGAAGACAATAGTGAAACCTTGGCGCTGTTTGAGGGATGACAGACATCAGAAGTGTTGTTTGAAAGAAGACAATAATGACATCTTGGCGCTGTTTAAGGAATGACAGACATCAGAAGTGTTGTTTAAGGAATGACAGACATCAGAAGTGTTGTTTGAAAGAAGACAATAATGAAACCTTGGCGCTGTTTGAGGGATGACAGATTTCAGAAGTGTTGTTTGAGGGATGACAGACATCAGAAGTGTTGTTTGTAAATGTTTAATCTATATTACAAAAGAAGCGGAACGCATCGTGTGGTGTTTGCATAATGGGGGCTGCATGTGCGCGCGCGCGCGCGCGTGTGTGTGTGTGTGTGTGTGTGTGTGTGTGTGTGTGTGTACGCTTGCGTGTGTGTGTGCGCGCGCGGGCGGGTATGTGCGTGTTGTGTGCGATAACATAATTGAATCGTTGAAATGCAATGAAGATATGGGAATTTAGAATCATCGAAGACAAGAGTTACCTTTACAACACGGATGGAGTATGGATCGAGAATTCTGTCCGCAAACCATCTTGCAAAGCGAGCAGTCATAGCTGTACACATCCCTAGACGATCAAGGACATGTCCAGAGATTCATTTCTGTGAGATGCATATCACAGCGACATCGATATTGGTCTGAAGTATGGTTTCCGTTTGTTTGTCTGTTTGTTTGCTTGCTTGTTTGTTTGTTTGCTTGTTTGTTTGTTTTAAATCACGACATGATCAGCTCACTATTTTCACCTTTTTCCAGGATACAAAATTTTGTGAGAATCTGTCCGACCTTTGTAACGGTACCGATTGTCACCTTGTCACGCGGGATCAAAATGTGACCTTGCGTGGTATTCTGCACCCACATTACGCTGCAAAATGTCACTCCATGGACGTGGTATTCTGCACCCACATTACGCTGCAAAATGTCACTCCATGGACTCAATGGATGCGTGTCTGAGATTGTTGCTCAAATTTCCTGACCAGCCCTGCAAATGTCTGTATTTCGCGGGCCTGGTTAACGCCGGGATATATTATGACATCATGCATAGAGCACAGCCCTGTCGTGCAGTCTCGGATCCCAATAGAAACCCGCAGCATCGTGTTCATCGTCCTCATCGATCAGCATTGAAAGGTCTCGGATTCTGTGGTCGCTCATGCTCTGCTTTCATGGTGACCTTGGTTTCGATGTCCTCACCACGTCTATGGCCTTGATGAGGTTCTGTCGGGGTCAGTGGTATCAGCAAGTTCATGGTGACGGAGCAATGATTGTCGTCAGTAGGGCTTAGGAGGAAGTTTCCTGCGTACGGTGAATCCAAACAGGTTCCACTGACCACCAGTGAAGTGACTCACCAGCAGTGCAGCGTCTCCTCCAGCTGGTTGTCTGATGACGACATGGACTGCTCCCTGTGGATTGCTGGTGTCAGTACTGTGACGGAACAAGCCAGGTGTGGCTGTGGACTGGGGGGGGGGGGGGGGGGAGGCGGCATGAGTGGCGAGGATGCAATGGCACTGAGGTGTAGGCTGTGGCTGTGGTCAGGGAGCTGAATGAGTGGCCAGGATGCAATGGCACTGAGGTGTAGGCTGTGGCTGTGGACAGGGAGCTGAATGAGTGGCCAGGATGCAATGGCACTGAGGTGGAGGCTGTGGCTGTGGAAGGAGTGGCCAGGATGCAATGGCACTGAGGTGTAGGCTGTGGCTGTGGACAGGGAGCTGAAGGAGTGGCCAGGATGCAATGGCACTGAGGTGGAGGCTGTGGCCGTAGTCTGGGAGCTGAAGGAGTGGCCAGGATGCAATGGCACTGAGGTGGAGGCTGTGGCTGTGGAAGGAGTGGCCAGGATGCAATGGCACTGAGGTGGAGGCTGTGGCCGTAGTCTGGGAGCTGAAGGAGTGGCCAGGATGCAATGGCACTGAGGTGTAGGCTGTGGCCGTAGTCTGGGAGCTGAAGGAGTGGCCAGGATGCAATGGCACTGAGGTGTAGGCTGTGGCCGTAGTCTGGGAGCTGAAGGAGTGGCCAGGATGCAATGGCACTGAGGTGGAGGCTGTGGCCGTAGTCAGGGAGCTGAAGGAGTGGCCAGGGTGCAATGGCACTGAGGTGGAGGCTGTGGCTGTGGAAGGAGTGGCCAGGATGCAATGGCACTGAGGTGGAGGCTGTGGCTGTGGAAGGAGTGGCCAGGATGCAATGGCACTGAGGTGGAGGCTGTGGCCGTAGTCTGGGAGCTGAAGGAGTGGCCAGGATGCAATGGCACTGAGGTGGAGGCTGTGGCCGTAGTCTGGGAGCTGCAGGAGTGGCCAGGGTGCAATGGCACTGAAGTGTAGGAGAAGACGCGAAAGACAAATATGTCACTCAGATGACCTTTTGTACCGACAGGTCGCATAATCATGTCTTCCGCACAGCAAATTTGTGAACGTAGGAGTTTTGTCAGGTCTGACTTGTCACTGGTGCTAAGTGATCTAATGGCAGAATGTGAAAAGAGTACTGTGCCTAATTGATGATAAACGGCGTGCTTGGATTCAGCTTCACACACACACACACACACACACACACACACACACACACACACACACACACACACACACACACACACTCACACACACACACACACAGATATATATATATATATATATATATGTGTGTGTGTGTGTGTGTGTGTGTGTGTGTGTGTGTGTGTGTTTTATATATGTTTTGTCTTGTCATTCGTTTTTCCACGTGTTTTGGCGGTGCATTATCAGTACCATTTCAAATTTGTTCAGATTTCCACCTGCAGTCGCCTCACTGTGCAACTAGATCTTGTTTTGCTTTGCTTCGATTTCTTTGTCCACACTTGCAGTTTCGTCCTTTATTTCTGCAATGATCTACATTAAATGTCTTGAAGAGATAATCTACCATTGGTACCTTTTTTATGCAATAATCGGCATTGTATGTCTTGAAGAGATAATCTACCATTGGTACCTTTTTTCTGCAATGATCGGCATTGAATGTCTTGAAGAGATAATCTACCATTGGTACCTTTTTTTCTGCAGTGATCGGCATTAAATGTCTTGAAGAGATAATCTACCATTGGTACCTTTATTTCTGCAATGATCGGCATTAAATGTCTTGAAGAGATAATCTACCATTGGTACCTTTATTTCTGCAATGATCGGCATTGAATGTCTTGAAGAGATAATCTACCATTGGTACCTTTTTTTCTGCAATGATCGGCATTGAATGTCTTGAAGAGATAATCTACCATTGGTACCTTTATTTCTGCAATGATCGGCATTGAATGTCTTGAAGAGATAATCTACCATTGGTACCAAGCATTGAATGTCTTGAAGAGATAATCTACCATTGGTACCAAGAACATGAACTACGTCATGAACAAACAGAGGCTTCTGCAAACAAAACGCAGCACTTCAGGACTACAAGTTCCCCTCAAAACATGAACTACGTCATGAACAAACAGAGGCTTCTGCAAACAAAACGCAGCACTTCAGGACTACAAGTTCCCCTCAAAACATGAACTACGTCATGAACAAACAGAGGCTTCTGCAAACAAAGCGCAGCACTTCAGGACTACAAGTTCCCCTCAAATTTACCAGAAGTTGCTGACAAAGAATGATGCATAATAAATGTAAAAAAAAATCGGGAACAACGCTCACAAAGACACAAACACACAAAGACACAAGCGCGTAGGTAGGCACACACATACACAGGACTGTTTCTGTAGATGTTTCCTTTTTACTCTAACATTTTTATCTGAAATCTGAAAACAATTTTGTGCCAAAACAGTACATCTGTTGATTATAGTTTTTTGGCAAGAAAATGTGAAAAATTAATAACGTTAAAAACTAAACATCATTCATAACTTTGTCAATATTGAAGATATGAAAACAAAACAAAAAATGACACAAACTAGAATTTTTTTATGGCATACATTTACTAATCAAAAATAAGAAACGTGTATCTGTAGATATACCGTTTGGCTCTAAGTCATTGATGTCTCCTTCAGACGGAACAAACGGCAGACAAAAATGTACAAAATCTCCTCTCCTAGCAGCGAGGATGACAATCTCTCTCTCTCTCTCTCTCTCTCTCTCTCTCTCACACACACACACACACACACACATACATTCACACACACACACACACACACACAC